>JARYHS010012519.1:85994775-86234712 GCA_031002005.1 Vandiemenella viatica
CATGTTGAACCTCAGTCAAAGCTGGCTCATGCTAAGAATTCCTGCTGGAAAAGGCAAAACGACGACGGGAGAGGAAGGTTAACAGCAAGTTTCACAAATTTAAAGTTGACGATATGGTCTTGATTCGCAACGCCCCACAATCGGATGCGCTGCGGAAAAAAATCGCTAAGTTTTTTCATATTTACAAAGGTCCATATCGCGTGAAGAGGGTGGTAGGTCCCAACGCCTATTTGCTTACAGATGACATTGCAGAGGTCGGGGTGTACAACGCTCGGAGCTTAAGAAAATACTATATTGTTTAAAATTGGTGGAGGTATTTTTGATAGGATTCTTTTTATTGTTTTCTGCAACATGCAAATAGATTTTTTTGAGTAGTTGATTGTGCATCGTTGATCCTTCGTTTAAGTGTTTGTTTGGCAAACCTAAATTCCATGAAAATCTGGCCAGTCACCAGGGTCGCTTGAATAATCCTTTATTTAAGATTTCACTGTAGTATAGTCCTATAGTTTTCATGTAAATGGGAATAGGTTTAGCAGAAAAGTTTCGTTTGTTTCAACGGTGGGAATTAACGTAAAATCATGTTTTCTCGCATGAGATGAAGATTTTATTTGTTTTGTCAATACTTTAAAAAAATAAATAATAATAATTTTTGATCATCAAAGTTTCTCTAGCACGGGTGCAAATTTAGATAGCACACTCTAAAGGTTTGCGAGAATTTTTGTGTTAATTTTACTTTTTTAAATAATAATAATAACAATTGTATGTTGTAATTGATTAGTTCATAGACTCAGCCAGAGGTTAGTGTTGATAACAGAAAATGTATGTTGTAATATATAAAATCATTAGATTAAGCAAAAGATTTGTTTTTAAAAACCGTTAACTGAGAACTGAAGTGCAAATTTTTGGGACATAAAACCACGGACTTTCAGTTTTCTTCGTCAAGAAAGACTTCAGCCAGTGGTTTGGGGCTATGTAATGTCCAGCCTCTGCTGTTTTCAATATTTTGTCGCCTCTCAATATATTTCGCTCAGCCGGTTTTGTGAGACGGCGGAGTGGAATTCCAGCGAGGCGGCAGGTTGACAGCGTGGCTAAATCCTTTGTCAGTTGGACCCAGGTATAGAGGACCCCCGCCCCCGGGAGCCGGGAGGGGGTGAGTGGACATGCAGTAGCGAGAGACACTTCGGGTTAAGATCCCGCATTGTACGCACGTGTGTTGTATACTGGATTACCGGGTGGATCCCGGAAGACCACGCACGTCTGGTGTGTGCGTGTGGACAACAACGTGGACGCCACGTTTTGTCACGGCATAGTGCTGTCGTGATTGTTTTTCTACGTGTGGGAAACGTTCCAAGGAACGTCTGTTTCGAAGGAGACCGCTCCAGTTTGTAGCATGCAGCCACCGTCTCGACGAAACTGATAAGTCACAATTTAATTTGAGTCTTTTAGCCCCATTTTCTTGGCAGTGAAACACTATTGAACTGATCGACGCTAGCCGGGAACAATTTAAGAATTAAAAGCATTACATTTGCTGGCTGAGTCCATTTTTTTGATGTAATGTTAAACAACTTGTATTTTTTTGTGTTTTAGTTTATGAATGTAACATTTCCCTTTTTGTAATTAGAGGGTGTCATTTAAATTTTAGCATGTTTTTTTGCAATTAAAAAAATGTTAAAACAACTTTTTTTTGTTAATAATTAAATCTTTCATCTCATGCCATTAAAAAAATGTTTTCTCGGCATAACGAACCCAGACATTTTAGGCTTTAGTTTCCAGTTGACAGCAGTTGGATTTGAGATACGTTCGTAGGTCCGCAGACGAAACTTCTCTAAAGACATCAGAGCCAAGTTGGACCAACAGTGGCTGGAGCACCACGCAACAGGCAAGGGAATTCCTCTAGAGTTCACAGTGAGCGTGGAAAACACAACGCCAAAGCATAGCATGGTTCAGTAGCGGCTTTATCCGGTATATACCATGTCTTCCACAAAAGGTACTCCAGTTGCAAATCTTATAAATGACTTAAATCAGTGTGAAATCAAGGTTACCCAGCAATAGAAATATGAAACGTGACATAAAATTTTCAACTTTTCATACAAACACGAAAATGCGATAGTAATTTAAAATAGGTCTTGCCACATTTTACAGTCTCAGAAAATTAGATTGGAATAGACCAAAATAAAAGCGATAATTAGTCCATTTAAACGTCTATTACTATGTAGTATTCCACACGGTTAAATCCGTTACACTATGTTTTCGGAAAAAGGTGTAGATATATTTGTAAAATAGGCAGCATGAAATTATGGTAGATGAAAGTTAATTAAGAACTGCAATTTTCTTATTCATGAAATCTGTATTTCTATTTTCTGCCTGCAGTGAAAGGTATTACAGCAAAGCAGAAGTGAGAGTTTGCATGAAATATAAAAAGAAACCGAAGATGACTTCCAGTCATTATAGTAATACCGTATTCTGTATAATTGCTGCCAACATTAGGAAACAAAGCGAAAAATGAACATGGTAGGTAGGCAACTAAACATGCTCCGTAATAGCAAGTCACGTGACCTCGCAACGGTATCGCTGTTGGAGAATGCATACGGTACACAAGCAGTCATCAGCAAGGTTTGGTGGTTGTCATCAAAACCACTATGAACACCGTGAAAGAACCATGCAGTCAAGATTGAGAGCGTGGACAGCAACGCTCAAGACTGGAATTCAGAAGCACGCGAGTTTAAACTCCCGTCCAGTGTCTATGTTTTCCCGAAATCGTTTCATGCAAATGCGACAATGGTTCTTTCCCTCCTCTAATTACGTTGACATATACATGGCATAAAGCCATAAAAAAAAAGAGCTTTAGGCAATGTGGTCATCAAGTGGCTACAAAGCAACGAATGTATGGAAATCCTCCTATAAGTAGTCACCCACAGCCGTATAATAGATTTTAATAAAATTTCCGTCTAAAAACACTGTTTTATTTTTATTTATTTCCATATGCGTTTCGTTATTGTGTGGGGCATCATCAGTGGCTGTGAATTTATGTTTACATGTGGGTTATTACAATTTGTTCGGAATATTACAAATTATTACATACATAGCAACTTTGTACTCACAGGTATGGTTATGATCTTCACATGGCGGTCTGGGACAGCACTTTATGTAGCTTTACAAATCTTCTTCTGTATAAGTAACAATGTTTCAAAACTTTCATAGATTTCTGCATAACTATTTGGCAGTGTGTATACATTATAATATCAACTGTACACTGTTTTTCCTTGTTACTGCATTTATATGTTAACTAAATTATGTTTGTTTTTGTAATACAGTGGTGACAACTTCGTTTCATTATTTATTGTGTTGTTGTATCTGTGTTGCTCTCATAAACTTTTTTTTTTTCTCAGCTGCTGTGTATGGAGTGTTTTGTGGTTATTTTTAGTGAATTTAACAGTGTTGTGCATGTACAGTCGTATAACGTTGTGTGTAGAATTTTTTTGGAAAAAAAGGTACCAAACTTTAAAATAATGTTGAACAAATGACACTGATAAAAGTATATGCATTGGGTATAAGGGATGACCTTGGAAGCCAAGAAAAGAAACGTCGAGATGAACGCACAGTATTACTTTTCGTGGTCCTTAGATGGCCAACATCTAAGAGACGAACCAGGGAGCCCAAAAACCTAGGAACTGCGAAGCTGTTGAAGAACAACGTTACAAATTTACAGACTGGAATAGAGCTAAGTAGAATCGCTGCGCTATGGGCCACAGCGGTACAATGACTTCAGGCGGCGTTAGCGAATAACGGAGACGCCGGCTGTCAGCCGATACATTAAGCACATTGTGCCAGGAAGCTCCAGAGGATGATTGGTCTTTTTACTCTCTTAGTGGCGCGGCAAGGAGCCGTATAACGGCCACTTTAATTTGCAGATACAATCAGACATACTGAAGTAAATTTTAAAAACGTCTTCATGTTCCACCAACATTTTCGTGCTCTGATGATTCAGTAATATACCGACTGCTGTAAAAGGAGAGGTCTAAACTGTATTTAACTCGGTACAGATAACAGGAACAATGGTTGAAATAACATAATTCCAAGCCAAATAAGCAGATTATTATCACAGTTTAAAATCACCTTGCGTGGATAGCCTACGTGCGATCATACGATCTAACGCGAATGAGCACGGTCGGTGAGCGACAATGCTTTGCCCTCGCATTCGGGAGAACGCCAATTCGAATCCCCGTCCGACCATCCAGAATTGCGATTTTCATTTTTTTTTTCCAAAATCACTTCAGGCGAATGTTGGGATGGTTTTTCAAGAGGTTTTGGACGAATTCCTTGTTGTTGCTATCCCGAAGTCCTTGCCAGCCTCTAATTACACCGATGTTGACGAGACGAAAGCCAAAAGGAAAAGAATAACAAAAAAAAAAGATCTAACATGGAGCCATTGAGAAATTTTGAGTTTATTTTCTGGAATTACCCTATAATAAGTGCAACTGCAGCTCCAGATTATGGAGACCTGTTGGTGGCTGAAGCTGTTGTGGCTGAGTTGTTTACATGCAGAATGTGTAGAGACCGGCAGGGTATCTAAGGGACGTAGAGTGTCATAAGAAATCCGTACTGTATGCGAGTGGCAATTACATTGAAACCCAACTCTATGGAGTAGCGATATTTAGCAGAATCCGTAAAGCTATAGTATTTTTTTAAAGAATAACTGCCGTCTACATTATCCTGAAACTATCAGTGGAGACAGATTAAATGAATACTGCTCCATGCACCATGGCACTACCAGTGCTGGTGTTGCCAAACAATGCAATCCGAATTTGTGCGCAGTCCAACTCCTCTCAGTACCCCATTCGAATACCGAACTCGGCTGGAATTTTTACGGCCTTAAAAACTGACCCTAGCCTCTGCCAAAACATTTCTTTGTTCATGTGAAATACGCTAGGAATCTGTGGTTCGGATTCCACTTAGAACTTTATGTCCGCATATACGCGGTAGGATTACCGGATTAGGTTATGGAAGTCACCAAAGTCTCACTCAACCAGACGCATAACAACCCTTTGGGATCTCCTGACATACTTTTTTTTTTTGCTTGGGTGTGCCAGTTGACCGGGTCGTGGTAAAACCTGAATTTGCCTATGAGGCCGAGTGTGGTGGTGAGCGGTTCACGTTCTGGCCTCGCATTCGGGAGGACGGTGGTTCGAATCCCCCTCCGGGCATCCAGATTTGGGTTTTCCATGATTTCCCCAAATCACTTCAGGCGAATGCTGGGATGCTTCCTTCAAAAAGGCCATGGCCGATTTCCTTCTCATTATTTCTTTCCAGTCCCATCCGCCTTAATGACCTCGACGTTGACGAGACGTACTCAAAGGAGTTTGTAGTAGTGAGTTCTGCTGCGTTTACGTCGCACTTAAACACTGCAGAATAGGTTACTTCGGCCATATTCGAAGAGAGTTAGAAATATGGAGCCTTTAGGTACGAGCAGAATCTGGAGGTAGGTCTCTCGTACGAGTGAAATACATATAGAAAAACTAATGTCTTTAGTTTGTGAAAGAAAACTTTGTAGGATCAGACCTCACAAAACAAAGATATTGGTTTTGTTGCGTTTTAAGTAATTTACTTCTTTTCAATTTTTTATGCGTTACACTTCATTTATTTGCTAACTTAAATTAATGTAATTAGCATCAAATAAACTGAACAAATCGTTGAATCTATTAAAGCAATAATGTTCTGTAACTGTCAATTATTGTGTCATAAATTATTACTTTGCATTGAATAAGCAATCTGTTCGATAAATGTTAATTTTTAAGTTTTTAACATACTGTAAACATTTCAGTGTAAAAATTTTGGTTAATTTACCTCAATAGAAATGACAATTTCTCCACAGGTTGAGTGCATTTCATTTTTCATGTTTCAAACAGATTCTTATTTTATTTTTATTTTTTCCAGATTTACGCCTCGTCGCCGTCGGAATCGTTGAAGGCGGAAGAGAACTGAGGGAAAGGAATGGTAAGGAATTCCTCATTTACCTTTGGAAAAGCCATTCCGGTAATCGTTTGGAGAGATTTTGCAAACAATGCAAACCGGAATCTGCATGACTGAACTTCCTCCCGAATGCGAGGCCGGAGCGTTACCGTTCACCCTCCACGCTGGGTTTCTGTGTAAAGTGTAGTCAGACGCTTCTGGTCGCATTATGAAGTTGGTGGAGAATATTTTTTACTGTATTTGATTATTTTAAGAAATAACAACGCGAATTCTCCTTGTGTTTTTATAATAGAATTTATATCACTAATCCATCATTTTTTTGTTTTCCAACAAGTCTTAATACGTAGTTACCTAAAAAAGCATTTACTCGTCTTCGATTTCCTAAATAAAATGGAGAACTAGCTCCCAATCACTGTGACCACAACTAATCTGACCAGAGTTTTTTTTTTTTTTTGCTTGTGGTTTTACGCCTTTTTTGACGTCGAGGTCATTAGATGTGAGGGCGGACAGGGGAAGGAATTCGGCAATGGCCTTTTGTAGGAACCATCGTAGCATTCGCCTGGAGTGATTTGGGAAAAACCATTGAAATCCAAATCTGCATACCCGGATGGGAATTCGAACCTTCGTCCTCCCAATCGCGAGGCTAGAACATTACCGTTCAACCATCACGGTCGATTCCGAGAGTATTAAGCCTTCAGAATACGCATCCTATAAGCTAGTGGCATAAGACAATACACAGTCAATATATTTCCGCTCATGACACTTGCTCAAGACAAAACTGCATACGTAGTCACCAATGGAATATGGATCAAGATACGTTGTGTCTGCATGTCGATTTGCAACAGCATGGATGGAAACGGATGTCTCTTGGTACCGCTGCATTTTTCTGGATTGTACATAGACACCGTTTTTACAGTTCGCGCCTTGGACGAAGGAACTATCCATCTTACATAACTTGCTGTGCCACCCAAAGCCACTTATGTGTTCCACTAAATTCTCATGGTTCCCGACACCGGTGCACACGGGCAGAAAGATCCATGTGACGCGCAACTCGACGAATAACGTTATTGCCTCCGTGAGTAGAAAGATCCATCCTGTGAAATTCTAAAACTTCATATCTGGGTAGCATCTGTCACAAAGGTGTGATGCTCACTCTATAGCCAAACTGACTGTTTACGACAGTAGGCTATAATTGCGTCGCGAGTTTTGTTTCTACTACCGCTAGACCAAAATTAGTTTTTAACACTACAAACGAAGGTGCTGTAGTAACTTTCGTGCGACAGCTTTTTTTTTACTTATGGCTTGACGCCTCTTCGACGTTGATGTCATTAGAGGTGGGATGGGACTGGAGACAAGGAACGGGAAAGAATTTGGCCGTGGAATTTTGAAGGAAGCATCACGGCATTAGCCTGGAGTAATTTGGTAAAACCATGCGAAACCCAATTCTGGATGCCCGGACGGGGATTCGAACCGGCGCGGCGTCCTCCCAAATGCGAGGCCGCGCGAGATAAATTTTATGACAATTATCATACATAGTGCAACACTACAAGTTAGATTGAAATTTGCTATAAAAAGACGAAGTGAGTGTAAACATTTCAATGTATTCAATATTCTTGTCTTTGAAGTGGCAAGTCACTAAGGAAGGTAATAGCAGTCATGTATAAAGAACGTCTGGTAGGTCACAAAATGCAGCAAGTTCAAATTTTGGATTACATATTCATCATCAAAGCAAGGGCAGTGAACTGCGACGGGTGTTATCATTTGCAGGCACATACAAGGTGTCACATTTTGGTACCATTATTACCGGTATGTTTTGAGGAATTATAGAGCAAATATGTGGCTTTATTAGAGACGGAAAAAATGTAACACTTCCCCTTTTATCATGTTCACAAAAATGGAGGGAGGGGTTCATAATAGCAAAAAATAGTGAAAATTCTTAAAAACAAACGTTAATGACTATAAATGAAATGTCAGTATCGCTAATTTTCACTAGAAGGTTGTAGGCTCATCAAACAGAAAACATGAATAAAGTTCCAAAAATTTTAGATGGAATACGAAAATCAAAGTAGGTTAAAAAAATATACTCTAATATTGATTTGTAGCTGGCGGATCTTATGCTAAATTTTTTACTTTTAATACTTTCTGTAGATCACAGTGAATGACATGTTTTCAAATAGTAATTAATACCTCTAGTGAGAACACATAATAATGCAGATACCTTTAGAACTTGCCCCCATTTAAGTTGTGTGACCTATGTTTTCAAATTATCTCATAAAATGCTTTTAATAATTTATTTAGTTATTTGTATCCAAGGCAGCATTTTTTTTAATAGTTAAGGTCTATTTGTATCCACAATAAAGGAAAACAAATAATCGTATTTCACAATCTCAACAAACAAAAACGAAAGTAATACTCCAAAGATTTCATACTACTGGAGGGTAGCTATCAGAAACAATACAGGCCGCTACATATTTGTAACAGGGCGTCGGCAGAGAGGTTAAATTTTCCAAAGCGGTTGAGTTGGCGTCGCGTCGGACAGAAAATGCTCGCGCTGTTTGTGGGCCTACTCGGGGCGCGCAATGAATTTTAAAAAACGGCCTCCGCGTCAGAGCCATACCACACCACGCCATGCTGGCCGGGGCTACTGCTTTGTTTTTCCGACACGTACGCTGCCAGTGGAGCGAAGGGCAATTCAGTTTTCACGTTCGGTTAGCGTCATGGACGTCATATTAGCAGAGCGAATATTGAACACAACATCGTCGTGGCCAGCGCATTCCATGAGATTATAGCTAAACGTTTGTGTGTATTTTATAAGGTTTGGTGGTATGGCTCATTTAATTCTCTTGTTGTTTTTAATGGATTTTGCTGCCCATCATTTAACCGGTAATCCACCTGCTGTTGAAGCTGGCAGCATTCACCAAGACTTAGTTACATTTACCAACCAGTAGGTGACACACTGCGCATGTATTAAATAATGTGAACTTTGCATTAGTAAGTTTTTACAATTATTCCTGATATCGAACTATTTTTATTTTTTTAAGTTTTAAGAACACTATTTATTTTCGTATCTTGATACTTAATACGTTTATTGGCCTCCAATAATAACAAGTAGTTTTTCCTTTCAGGTCTTAGCTCCTCTCTACAACTAATTCCACAACTCTCTCTCTCTCTCCATAACTACAAGAATGAACTGGTGTATTGCCTCCCAAACTAGACTACACGGATATATTTCCTCCCAAACTACACTACTATACTGCACGGGTGTATTGCCTCCCCCACTAAAGGACTCCACGTCGCGTATTGCCTCCCCAACTACAGGAAATCATATGTGTATTGACTCTCCAACTACCAGGATTCTACGTGTGCACTACATTGCCAACTATTAAAGTCAGATTGAAATGAATTTCATAACTTCCACCTTACAATGTACCTTGTTTGGCAACCGCAGTCGGAAACCTAATGGAGAGATTCCAAGTCTCTAATCATTACACAAGTCTTAGCATAGTGGAACTTTTACCACCCATTTAAGTAAGTAATCCTCAAAAATAAGAGGCAGATTAATGATGAATTGTATGGTGGCTCAGTGGTTAAGGCGTCTGACTAGAAATCAAAGGTCTCCGGTTCGAATCCCTCCCTCGGCTGGGATTTTCATAGGCCCTTAACCCGACTTTCAACTTTGGCGCAACTTGCTGTGTAATGTGATTAGTGTTGTTAAAACACAGTATTTTTTCTGACGTGAAAAAAAAACATGAAAAAAACATGTTTTTTCTGGGACATGTTTTTTTTTCATAACTACTAAATTTCACATTTTTAAGGCATTTATCGTTTAATATGATTGTTTTAGAGTTTATACTAAGTACTTATCTTACTTTTAAATCTACTATATTTTTCTGGTTCAGTAGAAAAAAAAATTAGAAAAATATTGGTAACATTGACTGAAGTTTTCTTTTACGAACGGGGATTCCCGAAGAGGCTAGGTTGCGTTTCCCATTGTTTTGATTGATACTCGCTATTTGAACTAGTGCTGCCAGGCCCTACAAATTTATCTGTAGACCTACGAATCTTTTCAAAAAATTAGGAATTTTAAATTTATCTACGGTTTTTTTGCCTCTTTTTATTACTTATTGTGCTTTAATTATATTCGTATACTTGTTAGACTCGCAGCGTATAGTGATAATACTGAGTCATTAAAGTGTCAGTAATTATGAATCATTTCCTTGCAACCGTTGGCGTAAACCAACGATTGAAAACAAATAAAGCTCCTATTTTGTATGATAATAGATTTAAATTCAAACTTAAAAGACCATAATACAGAACTATCGGCGCAGTCTTCATTCACAGTGTGTACTTTGCTCACAATTTAAAATTGCAATCTCAAAAGCTTTTGCATGAAATACAACCAGTAAAGAAAATGTAACTATTTGTGAAGTTATGGATCTAGAGGGGACAGAAGAAGAAAACAGAAAATTCCGACTCCGACAGAACTAGTGTTTGTAGTAGTGATACTAGTGAATGTTGGCACCGACATAGAGGATGAATAAAAAATTATGTTACCAATATAGATACATTTATGAATCATTATGTAAGATATTATATGATTTAGTAAGGTTTAAAATACACATGTAAAATGTAAGTTCCATAAATAAAACTATAATTTATCAAATATACTGTCTCTGAAGAAAAAAACTAATTTAGAAAAAAAAACAAGGGTGCTATGTTTATTTAAATGTTTTTTTTCAAAAATCTGAAAAAAAATAATTTTTTTTTCAGTTTGCAACACTAAATGTGATGTACGTCAGAACGCTTTGAAAGGTAGTATTCTACGTTCAACTATAGGTTCCCCTTTCCGGTAGAATTACCGCACTAGGATAAGAAAGGAACTGGCCGTTCTACCTTTGATACTATGGTTAGTATACTTGCTTCTGGAGGACCAGCGTGGGAGCAACGCTAAGGTTTTTCGATCAATTATAATATAGTATTTCAAAAAATTGCAACATTTCGATTAAATACTAAACCACACTTTCATTAATGTTTCTCCCGCTATGAAGACAGTTGTTTTATATTTCAATAGAATCCAGTCTAAAAACCTGCGCTCACCGACTATTCGTTCGTCTTTGGTAACGTTCTCTTCGTACCTTGTTACAGGCTGCAGAGGAGCACTTGCAGCCAGCATCAATACGGCACTCGAAGCGGGAGGACCTCCTTCAGAAGGACAGAGGAATATCTGTCCAGAACCAGCAGGCGGAACAAACGGCAAAGGAATTGTGAGACCGCCGAATACAACGGCCCGCTTAACGAGCACTCCAGGCGCTTTCCTTGCGAACTTGGGGCGACCTTTGTAAAGCGCTTAAGCTGAAGACGCCCTTGCAGTTTATTCGTTCCGAAGGACTGCTGGCCGAGCGATTGTGCGTCTGTGTAATTGGCGTAATGAGACTGGCTCCAATTGACGCCCGTTCGATCTCGACTTCTGATAGACTTCACCCACCCCACAGTGAAGGTCGCTAAGTTTCATGTATTGCCTTTAAAGAAAAAATAGAAAATGTGTTAATGGGGCATCCATAAATTACTTGAGGCGTTTTTCCGGATTTCCGGAACCTCCCCCCCCCCCCCCCTCTGGTGAGATCTGGCACGTTAGACCCCGCCCCCCCCCCTTTCCCTAGAAATCTCCCTCGCAGCTTTGACACCTTTTTTTTAAGGTCTCACCCTTCCAAAAGCAGGTAACACCCCCACTTTTCGACGAAAAACCCCTCTAAAATCGACTTTCGCGTCATTTTGTAGACTTTTTTTTAGCTCTTATTAGCTCTATAGTCCGACAATTTTTCCAAAATCTCACTTGAGATTTCTACATCTACATCTACATCTATACTCTGCAAATCACAAATACCGTGGGTGGCAGAGGGTGCTAAGCACCAATCCTAATTCTGCGCATTCCAATCCCGAACAGATCGAGGAAAGAAGGAATACATAAATGAATCAGTACGGCATCTTATTTCTCTAATCTTATCCCTCCTGTCATTGCGACCTAAATAGGTTGGCGGAAGAAGTATTTCGTTGCACTCGTAACTTAAAGATTTTCGCATATTCTCCAGCAAATTCAAACGAAAACGACGTCGTCTGTCCGCCAAACAATCCCAGCCCAACCCACGAATCAGCTCTGTGACACTTACGTAAGGACTGTAACTAGCAGTCGCGAATCGAGCGGCTCTTTTCTGTACTTTCTCGAATGTGTCAATCAATCCCTTGCGATACGGATCCCAAATTCCACAACAGTATTCCAAATGCGGGCGCACTAGTGTTTTGTACGCTATTTCCTTTGTATGAGCATTACAACTTCTCAAAATACGTCCTATGAATCGTAGTTTGGAATTAGCTTTTCCTACAACGGAAGTTATGTGCAAGTTCCATTTCATGTTGCTTTGTACTGTTACGCCTAGATACTTCAGGGAATCTACAGTGTCAACAACTGAATTGTTAACTTTGTACTCCAGAGCAAGCGGGGTCTTTTTATTACTTATGTGCATTGCCTTGCACTTTTTACAGTTAAGTGTAAGCTGCCATTCACGGCACCATTCCGAAATAACATCCAGATCGCGTTGAATTTCCGTTAACCCCCCCCCCATTTCACCTCAAGTAATTTATGGACGCTCCCTAAGGCACGTTAAGTGTTTACTTGATACCTGAAATCGTTATATCACTGAGCAGTAGGGGCAGGTATAGTGTTATATCCAAAAACATTTTCAACATGTTTGATTGAGATAAAGTGTGGTTACAGTTTCCCCTTCAAACGCGTTTCACGCGGTGGCCCACCGCAAGAGCCATGGAAGTCATAGGAGGTCTCTAGAAACTATGTCGTGTGGTAATAGCCGAGCGAAGTATTACCTACAACTTACCCAGTTTTGCACGTGGAATCGTCCATCCTCCTTGCCGCCTACTTTTGTTTCTTCCAGTTGGCGTCTGCAAGTACAGGCTGGAAGACACTTAAATTCACTCCAACTAATGACTTTAGGTATTTGAAAATGACTTCAGGGATGAGATTGACAGGCATTTATTCCTGATCTCTACAAAAGAACATGTGGAACGATGCAACTAATTGGTACATCATAGATATGCACGGAAGCGAATTTTGCTTCCTCATGACAGCCAAATGGCTGAATAAAACAATGGGTGGTTCGGTACAAGCCTCTCCCGTGAGCATACGAAGGGTGGATATGGTGGTGAATTTTTTTAATACTGCCTAAATCACTGGCTCAAAGAATGGCAAGTTTACGGCGTGATCTTCGAGAAGAAACTGCGCAGAGGTCAAGTACAGAACGCGTCTCTGTACTGTTGCTTCGTAGTGGGGTGACTGTTTCCTATTGGCTAACTTACATCACGCGGTATGAATGCAGAGTTCTAATTGGCCAGTTGGAGGCGTCCTTCTAGTAGGTTCCAGAACATTTTGAACGTCCTCTGACGGTAAAAACTGCTGGCTCTGTGGTCTTGTATGAAGGATTCAGATTTCTGCAAACGGGGTTTCTTGTTCCGGGCCTGTAAATCACAGAAGGCTTGTTCTGCACTAGAATAATAACCACAAAATTATTGAAATATGCTACAACTAACCCTCCTTCTACTCCGCTCTATGTGCTCCAGTAGTCAACAAAACTGTCTGCCACTATAGCCTGTTCAGTTAACAGTGGCGGTTCAAGGTCAGCCTGCTCTATCCCCACTCCGCTGCCTTTACCCATACACCCGAAGGGAAAATTTTACCCCTACACAGAGTACAGCACCGAAAGGTAGGAAGGGAGGGAGTGGTGGTGAGGTGAGGAGCGGGGCGAGGGGAAGATGACCTTGAGCCGCCAGGTTAGAGTGAATAGGGTATAGGAGCCCAACGCCTACAGTGAACACAAGTAGGTCCCGTGGGGCTCCCCTCCACTCAGCACTATTGTCTACAAATGGGCATCTATTAACGATGTTAGCTCAAATAGGGAAATGGGGGGGTCCGGCAAAATCTCAAAAAAAAAAATTTTTTGCTGCTTATTGTTTTACAGCTCGTCGAGGTCGTGGTTATTACAGGCGGGAAAGGACAAGCGGGCAAGGAACGGGAAAGAATTCTACCGTGGCCTTTTTGAAGGAAGTATCCCGACATTCACCTGGAATGATTTGGGGAAACCACGTAAAACCCAAATCTTGATGCCCGGATCGGGATTCAAACCCGCGTCCTCCCGAATACGAGGCCAGAGCGATACCGCTCACCCACCACACTCGGTATCAGATCTCACCGAGAGAAAAAGGACTGTCTATGATATTGCCGCCCTGCCTTCAAAGAATATTCTGCGCCCTGGGCCGTAGAGTCCAGATTTTAAGAAAAACGCTTTACGTAATTGATGGACGACCCCCAGGGCTGCGCTAGAAGAGTCACCGTGGTGGTCACTTTCTTAAAATCCCTACCGCATATTTCTTGGTGTATTTAATGCTCGTTACCCACGTAGCGAGATTTGGTAGTCCACCAACAGCTTTAAGTGTAAGCTCCGTGCGGTCTGCCTAGGGCTTATCTCAGATTCTAGGATCCGGCACGTCACGTACTTCCCGACACCTCAACCCGCTACTTACGGGGATACCCGGTGGGACGGCCCAATGGGCTCACTCCTCCCAAGGTGTTGACACTTGTTCTCTTGTTAGCAAGGCTTCGTTTGCAGCACATGGGAGAGTCACCTTCTGGGTCTCTTACGTGATATCCTACCGCACATCTAATTCATACTGACCAGCATCAGGTGCCGGATAAATAGGATTGGGTAGCTTTAAGAGTAGACGCCGGGGACTAGTCTCGGATACTAGAGCTGCGTGCACTGCGACACCTCAAACGATTGCTCCTAGAGTCTGGTTACAGCTACCATACTACTTACTGGAGGCATCGCACCCTTAAAGTTTGTGAAGGTTGCTGACTATTCTGATACATTATCCAGGGATTTCTAGATAATAATCAGGTACTGTATAGTGATAAAAATAGTTTTTTAATGAAGGAAGCACAATATGGTTATGATGACGGATACTTTCATATGTTAGAGATCAGATATGTTTCTATTTTGCTTATGGCTTTACACCTCGTCCACTTCGAGATTAACAGAGGTGGGTAAGGACTGGGCGCAAAGAACGGGAAAGAATTCGGCCATGGCATTTTTAAAGGAACCATCTCGCCATTCGCCTAGAGGGATTTGGGGGAAACCATGGTATATATTACTACAAATAAAGCAGATTTCAGATTTGAGCTTGAGACTATCTCTTATTTTTCACTTACTCTTCTTCTACTACTACTACTACTACTACTACTACTCCAGTCACGAACATGTCAAATGCTTTAGCCTACTGGTAACGTGAGTGATGGAACATTCTTCTCGACACTGATGCTTCTTGAATGGACAAACGTGGGAAAGATGGCATCGGAATTTATCACAATAGGTACAAGGAGATGGTGGCTGTCTCACTATCCATTGAAAGGGTAAAATTCCTAAGACAGTGCAAATGCATCTTTGAGTTGTCAAAAAGCGGGAAATGTCTGTCCGGGCATTCCTAACAAAATTTACCGTTATGGAACGCATGAATTATAGCAGTACCCCTTACTTCATTCTCTTCAGTATAAGAGTTTTATTCATGGGCCGGCAGGATTACTTTAAGGAAGGTGTATCTGGGTTTTTTATACATTATACATAACACTTTTTAATTAATGATACTGAATTTGACAAGGTGTTGAACAAATTTGGCCAACAATCTAGACGCCTCAAGTTATTATTCAAACAGTGAATCTAATAATAATTTTTTTGTTTCTTATTCTTTTTTGTGTATTTTCTTTTATAGCAGGGGGTTGCAAGTGCAACCCCTTGAACCCCCTCCAGACGCCCATGATTTTCTTTAATAATTATAACACTAGTAAATATTCCACGTAATAATAAACATTTGTGTTCTACAGCAAAAACACTATTACCATAATATTTAGCCTCTATTAGATCAATCATTCCTGGTTACAAAGAGAAATTTACACATTAAAGTACGAATCAATTGTTTATTCGTTGTGATCTTCGATTAATTGCATGGTAGTAGCATTATTACATTTCACGCTAACATTACAACTTAAAAAAAAAAACACTTAATTTCCTATTTGTCTACTGGTTTTGTTTTGTCGATTCGTTCAATTCATTCTGCTTTGAAATATAAATTTGCATTTGAAAGTAGTAACTGATTGTTTCTTCGTTTTGCTAACATTATGGGTTTTTTTAGTTTCTCAATCTGTTAAAGGAATTGAATATCTGTTGTCAAATTACTGTACTTGGTTAGGTTGGGGTTGATTTACTAAAACATATACAAACATATTAAATGATTTCAGTAAGGAGAGAGCCTACAATCTTTCAAAGAACCAGAAAACTGCAGGAAAGAATATAAAGCAACAATTTAATTACTATTTGGTCAAAAACATTAATTTCTACTTTAACATGTAAAATGTAAATTTCTGTGTTATCTATATTTTTAGTACTCCGATCTGTCAACATACGGCGTAACGGATATTTTTTATTATTAATTTAAGCCAAGACATGCTGAGGAAACGTAAATATGAACTTTTGTGTTCATCTCAACAATCTGCCACCAGAACTACCTATCTACGTGCAAATTAACATAAACTAAGTACATTTGGCTTTAAAAAAATTTAAGGTCAGTAACTGATTTCTATTTCCTGTTCGGTTACTATTAGTTTATCAAGTGCATCCATTTTCTCACCTTTAAACAGAAAACACAATTAAATATGTTGTAACGTTGTTGCTTTGATGTCGAAAATTCAGTGTATGCGATTAACGTAAGAAGCAAAGACTAAACATGGAAGTGCCATGTAAGAGGCTTTTCGGTGTAGGTGAAATGAGAATTGATAATCACAATTCCCAAAGGAACTATTTCTTTTTGCTATGTTAAAGTTATTCTATATTATTACTCCGACTATATACTAACTCAGTTTCAAATTTCATTTAAATCAGATGAGCAATTAAGGTTGAGGCAAGTAATACAAACATCCATCCATCCAATCTTTCTCATTTATATAATATTATATAAGATAGTTAAAACAGTATAACATTTTATTTGTTGAGGTGGTAGGCGTGTTATTACGTCATCTCGACTTCTCTTAAGTCACAAAGAATAGCTCATCGTAGTGGAGGATAGTGCCGACTCAAATTGTGAGAGAAATGTGTTTTTGTGAGATTATGTATTGTTTTATTCTGTTTGTCTAACGCAGTGTTTCCCAACCTTTTTTGGGCCATGTCCCACATTTTTTTGCCCCCCCATACATAATTTTTAATAAAAAAATTATTTGTTATTAAAGAAACTGATATAGGATGGTTTTTGAAAGAAAACACTTTAATATTATCATAAAACACAGTAAGTAAAATTAAAAAAACATATAATGAAATACTAAAAATCAAATTCAAAAGATTTATAATAAACATTTATTATGGCAATTTAGTGTGATCCTTTTAAGAATTTGCTTTTTTGCTATATTTTGTAACCATATCTGGCAGTGCATTTAAATAACACAAAGAGAAAGCGGTAAAGTCGTATCAAGTCAATTTCTAAATTTCCCCCCTAAAAAGGCGAAATTGCCCCCCTGTGGGGCGTGGGCCCCACGTTAGGAAACACTGGTCTAACGTGTAGTTTCGAGAAAAAGTGGGTATCACCCCAATTTAAGCCTAGGTGATTACGGTAAAATTACCGAAAAAAACCTGATGAATACAGGAATTCAATTCAAGACCCGATGGCAGTGTAAGATGGGGACCGATGCTAATCCGAATATCCACCAACGTTTCGATAATACTTTACACACCATCTGATAGTTTTCACACTGAGTGAAATGGCCGCAGCAGTACGCACTAAAATAGAGGTAGTAATTTTTTTTATCATAACTACTATTCTGACTGTATTGCGTAACGAGAAAAACGGAAGAAAAATGGCAAAAGTTGGTTAAAAAATCAAAAGAAAATACAATCTGACAATGACACAGAAGATGCAGAATGCCTTTTCTGTTTAGGTCTATATTCGGAGTGTGATGAATGATGGATCACTGATCAAGGAAGTGGAAAATAGACATGTTGTGGGTGTCCTGGCGTGTATCATGATGAAGGGCAGGTTTATATAGCTGTACAACTGGATGAGCAGAAACAAGAAAGTAATACTTTCTTGGAAGATGGTATATAAAGTAGTTTTTGTATGTGGTTATTATATAACGAAAAAGAATTATTGTCATTACGTATTATAATTGAGAAAATGAAAGACTGATAATTCCTGCAATAGTATTTTGAGTTATCTTTGGGAAATTCGTTTAAGTAAACCCTTAAATACTTTATCTTGGCCCACCTTTCCTATAACCAGTACACACGCGCCACAATTTTTGCAATATTCAATTTGACACTTATGTGACAAGCGAGGTAGCACGAGGTCAAAAATTTCGTGACTGGCTAGAGATTATAATTCTGGCACTACGATATTTTGAAAAGAAAAACTGGTGCCAAAAGTCTATTTTAAAGCTGTCATATTTCTCTGCGAGTTTTTTACATGGCAGTATTATTGTTAATGTAAATGTAAACGTGTGGAAGACTGTTATTCCTGTGCAGAATGACCCAGGCTATTGCAATCAGATCTGGGTAAGGAAGCTGGCCACTTCTACTGGTATGTTGTGCTCGCTAATGAGAATTCGATACGCGGAGAGGGTGAGAACTGTCGTAATGCCTCGCCGTATAAGAGAAGGCGCAGTCCAACGCGTGCCCATTGCGTGCAACCAAATATTGGATTAAACACATTCCGTTAAACGGCGCGTTACGACGCAAGGAAAAGCAAAGCAAATTCTGGACAGTTAACAGGTATGCTGCTCTACTACATCAGGACAATTTTTTCGAATTCTGATATTCTATTTACTCATTAAATAATGTAAGAAAATACTTTAGTAAAACTGTAAGAATTAAGGCACGAAAAATAATGTACTGTAAAAGTTGTTGAAAATTTCACCGAAGAAAAAAAGATTGTGTTATAAAACGGCTGATTAGCAAGTTATAAACAGTAGCAGAACTGAAGATTCCATTCCGTTGTAAGATCACTACTCCTACAGACGATAAAGTTAGTTCATAAAGCGTATAATGAAAATTTTCGATTTTTTTATGTTGGTGATTATTCTCCTTGTTTGAAGATCACAAATTTCTAATTTCTGACAAAACGATCCACGAAAATCTGCTACGAATTTGTGTTAAGAAGCATTTCCAGCATATAATAACTGAGCATTTGTTTTGTACCATCTTGGAGAGAATCAAAAGTGATATGTTATCACGTTTAACTGTAAATAATTGCTTCTGGGTCTACGCCATCACTTATTCATTGTAAGGAATTCTTTCTGAAATCCTAATTCCTGCCACTCTCCCTTAATTAAAAAAATTCAACGGCACACCAGAATTAAGGTATATAAAATTATGGCAAGAGCAATTCTTTCTTATGACTCAGCAGTCCGGACAATAAAAGTATAAGATGGGCGACGACTCACTGCGGTAGAAATGAGGTTCCTACTGAGAAATGCAGAATATACGCTGCAAGACCGTGTCAGGAATAATAAAAATAACAGATCGGTTAAAAGTAACAGTGATGGTTGAATATATTGAGCACCGAATGCTTGGAAGACCACATAAAAAATGAAAGTAGATTGTAACAGGCTATTAATTCTAGCACTGGAAAGGAAAAAGATAACGATGCTACCTCAAGAAAAATTTATTCTTATACAAAATTGATCATTGGTGATCGCATATTAACCACTAAACTTGAGATGGCATGTTTCCCAGGTCAACCGCTGCAAAAATTAGAATTGTGCACGATTCTTGAAAAATATTATAGGAAGCACTTCTCTTATCTTTACTCACACTATAACCAATCCTACCTAAGAACCTCATAGCTACTACAGCTTCAAACACGCTCCTAGAAGACTTTTTTACTACTTATATGTACTTAAAATTCAGCAGTGTGACATTTTCCTTTGTTGTTACCTAATTGGTATTTTTATCTCTTTAATTCTGCATGTTTACGTCAAAAATTTCAAGAATTATACTATTTGAAGAAATGAAACATTTACTGAATTTATGCTTAATGGTGACCTGTTCCCTACTAGTTTTATACTTTACTTCGTACTTAATACAGATAACTTCTGTTGTAATTTTCCAAACTAGCTTGAAATAGCATCGCCAACATGTAGCTGATTCGTAGTATCTTCCAGAGTTATTCAATTCTGGATATTGCAGCAGCATCTGCGAATAATCATATTACTCTTAAAATCTCAAAGACCGGTTACAAACTTCGGAAAGAGAAGTACTCCTATCGCTGTTCCACATAAAACAACTGAATTATCCGATACTTCGCACCTTACAACAGCACGTGACGACGGTCTCAAAATTTTCTGCACTTGACCTAGTATTGTTCCGCACTTTATTCGATGTTAAATAAATGTACACTATGTCTTAATGAATAGGCATTAAATGATGGAGGAATTGACAGTATAACATGATAATACCTCATTCCAGTGTCATGGTAACATATTTAGGGAGCCTATTTCATCTTAGACGATTCCTTGCAGTATTTCTTACACTCATAGCTTCGTTAAAATAAGTTTGTATGCCTCGAGTTTTAAGCATATCTAAATATTCCGCGTTCACTACCTTGTATTTTTTATCCGATTCTGATATAAATATGGTTGTGAAGTGAATTTTCTTTCGTAGCGCATTCCTGTTTTGAGAAATATGTTTTGGTATGGGTATTTTGTGTCAGTTAAACATGTGATTTATTCGAACTGCCAGTACCAAAATTAATTACAAATATGGCTGTACTAGAGAATGTCGCTAGAGTTTTAAGTTTTGAAGTATCCACTGTTGCTACAGCAATTTTTTTTCCAGTCGGTAAACTTTTTTATACTCTAAAATTGACTGGCGTCTCAGTCATATTTTTCTTTGCATATAAGTTTTAGACTAACGAATTAAACATTAAGTATGTCAGAAACGCTTAAGCACATAACTCGAAGTATACATACAATATAAAACTAATTTTAGTTTTGTTTCTTGTATAACGAGAAATGTGTACCGTTGTACCCAATTTATTCTCTTCCTCACAGGGTCTCTTTTGTACTATCTGTTCACTTTGAAGTTTTCGAAGAGTAAGCGTTGAAGTTCCATTATAAAGCTTTAAATAATGACCACTTGATATGATTAACTGCAAAATATTTTTCCTAAGGTTTCTACGAAAGTAGTACTAAAAATTTTTCCAGTTTTATACTCAACATGTCCTTTTCAAACAAAAGCACAACTGCAAACAGCACTTGTGGTGACCCCGTTTAATGCCATACTATGAGTCTTAAGACAAAAAAAATGTAAATTAAAGTAACCAATCACTCAGACGTCACTCCACTATAAGCACAGATATTAGAGTATGAAGGAAGTTGTTAAATAATAATGCTCACTCCCCAAGATAGATTGATATCTACAAGACGTAAATTATCTTACATATGTATCTTTCTGAGAGTAAAGTTTTGGTTGATGCATTTTGTTTTATGAATTTTCATTTATGCTTGCAGAACACTGCTTTCTGGACTCCTTCAGTGACGGTATTGTCCTGCGACATAATTGTCGCCACCAAATGTACCGTCAGACAATGGTGTCCCCTCTAATTAGACGGAGATAATTAGTTATTTGCCATCAATACCCGGAGACAATGGCAGAAATGGCGCGCTCGGGTGTAGGTAACACTAATCGAAATACTAATATTACAATTGTAGTTGTTAAATGTGTTGGATAATAGGTATCCACAAAATCTTTCAAAGACAAAGTTACTTGACAACAGTGACTTCCGCAGATGTTGTAACACTAGTATACTGAACACCAGAATTGAAAACTAGTCAATTACCCTACAGCCGGGACATCCGCCATTGCCAAGGAGTGAAAATCGGGGTAATCCTGATACTGGAATCTTCGTTGCCATCTTGCCTATAGTGAAAGTTGGTAGAAATTTGCTTCTGGCGTCATCGGTTTGCTGTAAGTGTAAAAGAAACAACATATCAAAAGTACTTCGACACATAACTACATTTTTAGTAGCCAAGCAGTAATATGAAAATTTATGGTATTATTTTGCTTCCGCAAGATAAAAGTGAAACTTTTTTGTTACTTCTGAGTGCTATTAAGCATATTTTTTTCCATTCAAATAGGAAACGTATAAAGAATTGATTGTAAACTAAATTGGTAAGAGCGTTTATTTGCTTATTGGCCTAATAAAAAAATATAGTACAATACTATAGATATAAACAGCGTTATTCCACACAGGCATCCGTATTTTAGAAACTGATCAATTTTTTAAAAAAAAAAATTACTTATATAAGGCGTATATTCATATGGACAGTAAGGTTACTATTCGCGTCAAGTGCGGCTAAAATTTGAAAAATGTTACAATTTTCGTAAGGTCAAAATGTTATATTTGGTAGGTCATGACAAGTCCTTTAGTCAGTTAAATGGTCATCAAATATTACCGAGCGTCCTGTTTACACAACAACATAGTCACTTCTTCATCTGATTAGAACGGCTGAGGTAGTAAAATCCTTAAGGGATTTATAAGGACAAATCTGAAGTCCTTACAAATAAGGAACAAGTTCAGAAATATTAAATTCACTGGTTTTTATCATTGTTCGTAATACTTGAAACACGTGATAGTTCGTCATTTTGCATTTTGACCTTAACAATCGCGGCATATTTTAATCGCAGTAAAATATCGAATGATCATCTGTAAAGAGAGCGGCGTTTACCGTCCATTGCTTCAAAAGAAATCAATAGTAACGCTGTAATTATCCACGTAATAGGCCATTAATACCAAAAGATGGGAACAATGTAAGAAATGGCAGGCGATTAAATTTCAAAATAGACTGAATGAGTTCTCCCTTTCTTTTTCCTTCGTGCGTTATAATGATGTATTTGTATACAATGACAACGAGCTGAATATTGCCTATCACGAGCGAATATTTCGGGAAACGAAACCTTACAGTGTGCATCTTTACCTTTCACTTCGTTTCGTTTAAGTACGGAGTAATGAAATTTCAATACCGGATTCAGCGATTTGTTTTGAACCACACGCTGATCTGAACACATTTCGTAATCTCCGTTAAGTCTGATTGTGGATGACAGGTAACAACAGTGCACAGTAACACAGCACTCACAGTCGGAGTTTGATATACGCTGAAAACATTTCGGCGTCAGAGAGTTTTGTTATGTTTTCTCTCTCTTCTCCACCTGCTAGGCTCTTTCTCCCCCCCCCCCCCCCCCCACACACACACACAAAAATATAGTAACGACTTTTTTTAATTTTTACAAAGCGCGCAGTAGCGTATCGGTTTCACTACAGCGGTCTAGTTTAAAAGTAAGCAACACACGCATTAACAAGAGCACAACATTCAACGGCAGTGACAGGGATTTGTAGCAGAGCAGCGACGCAATTTGTACGTTGAATCATTCAGTGGTCTGTTCCATTCATTCGCAGCAAAAAATACCCCAGCACTATATATATGGGTAAACATTAATAAAAACCAGGTGTAATCTACAGGAATCGAATACGTAGTGGTAACTGTATTAAAGGAAATGGATTTCTGATTACGCAAAAACGCAGTATTTTTTTTTTTTTTTTTTTTTTTTTTTTTTTTTTTTTTTTTTTTTGTTAGAGCTTTTTCTTAGAAATCTAGATCATTAGACTCGCTAAAGACCTGCGGGTACCGAACGGAAAGTAATTAGGCAATGATCTTTTGAAGGATCCATACCAACAATCACCTGTGAAAATTTCGGGCAACTATGGAAAACCGAAATCTGAATGTTCGGTTGCGGATTCGAACCTGTGCCCTTCTTAATCTGGGCCGAACGTGATTTACCAAGAAATTTGTACTCCAAAATCTTCTACGACCTTGAAACTAACATCCTACGCTACAGACAGCTTTGGCTATTAAATACACAAACCCCGTTTCGTGGGAGCTATGATTTACACGAAACACCGATTTAGAAATCATCAGGTTGATGCCGTACGTCACTTGTATCTACCGGAAATCACAAGATTTTAGCTCCAACGCAAGATTGGGATTTTCATAAATGAGATTCAAGCTAACCATGTAAAATATATATCCCCCTCCGGGCATCCAGATTTGGGTTATCCATGGTTTCCCCAAATCACTCCAGGTGAATGCCGGGATTCTTCCTTCAAACAGGCCATGGTCAAATTCCTTCCTGTTCCTTGTCTCCAGTCCCATCCCGCCTCTAATGACCTTAGCCGTCGACGAGGTGTAAAGCAATAAGTAAAAAAGAAAAACTAATTTTATAGATTCCTGAAAGTCTGACTTTGGTGCAAAGAAAAGACTAATCCAGTACTTCTTTTTGGTCTTCCCCCCTCCCCCCCCAAGATCATACACAATGGTACTGCCCGACATTCCGAATACGACTTAAAGTTTGACAAATAACATTGCGAATTTACACATTCCTATTAAATCCATTTTGTTCTGTGTTAAACTAATTTTCTTTGCTTTTTACTTTTTTGGCTATACGCTAAACAAAATAAATCTAGGTTAACCGATAAATGTTGTCTATCCGATGTTCGTTCAAATGCTGAAAGAAATAAATCAATAAATAACTATTTATATTGTGAGAGACTAACTATGTGTAAACAACCACAAACAGTGCAAATACTTCTACGCGAAGCAATAATAAAGTTCGCAATTAAAAAAAGGCGAATGTTGAACCGGAGCACTAAATCCAGGTCAGAGGAATTTCATCACGTGTTTAAGCTGCCGACACGTAACACACACTACAAAGTTGTCACTGAAAATGTTCCATACCATGAGGGCGAAACGCTTCTGATAATACTGTAAAACAGAAAGAGTTCCATGTAAGAGGCAAATGCGGAGAGATCGCTGTGTCATCACTAGGGCCCGGATTTTTCAAAAAAGCATATGCGCATATGCAAATGCATATTTTGAGGGTTAGTGCATATTTTATGGATATGTGCATATTTTAGCTTTTATTTCATCTCATAACTGAATATCCGATACTTCTGAAGAAACTGTAAAGCCTAATGTACCTGTATGTTGGACATCCTTGGCAACCGCAACAAGTAAGTTAAATTCTTGGAGTAAACAGGATTTTTTTGTACTGGCATTCACATGTAGAGAATTTTCTACCTTATCCAAACTCACACAGTGACATGTTTGGAGGTGCTGCAAATGGAAAATTTGTGTGGCGGCGACCTTCTCTACTGCCCTGAGCGGTAACATTCACGGGAAGGGCGGGTGGGGTCGGCAAAATCAAAGAATAGCTCTATTCTCCCTCAGGCGGCAAATTCTTGTTTGAGGAGACGACAGTCACAAGTATTTACCCCCACTTGGAATATTCGTTATCTACCAGTGTGTTTATTCGTGCGACAACTACCGGGAAGGCCAGCGGTTTTCTTTAATCTTTTCGGGAATATTCCCCTAATTGCGGTACGAGCCAGTTTTCCTGAGAACAGATTCCTGGCTTCCAGACCTGAGGGATTCGTACTTTTAAAGGGACGTGTACATTCCTTTCCAAAAACAGTAGCCTCTCAAAGTTTGTGTTGACAGGAGTGTTCGTGTGCTAAGATTAAGTTTCTTTAATCTGACTCCAAAAATGCCTAAAGAAAAATGCACAAGATCAGTTTTAATTAAGCAGTGGATTTCAGGCAACAGTGACTATTCTAGTGACGGTGAAGTTGTGTACTGTCAAGTATGTGAGAAGAATATAAAATGTGAGAAAAAATTTCAACTTGAACAGCATTCTAAAACAGCTGTACATCTCAGGTCAAAAGAAAAGAATAGGAACACGCAACAGCTACTTTTAACTCAGGTATCACGGTCTGTTAATACATTCTCTGCTGACCTGTGTAAGGCTTTTGTATGCAGCAATATCCCGCTGCATAAATTGAATAATCCAGATCTACGAGCATTTCTTCAAAAGTATTGTGTTAATCAAAGGATACCGGATGAATCCACCCTCAGGAAAAATTATTTGCTCTCTCTACACGATTCTGTCCTGGATTCAATTCGGTCTGACATAGGAGGGAACTGTGTCTGGATATCGGTAGATGAAACAACCGATTCATGTGGCCGATACGTAGCGAACTTTATAGTGGGCAAACTATGTCAAGAAGAACCCGGAAAACCACATTTACTTTCAACCAAAGTGTTAGAGAAAACCAACCACAGTACAATTGCAAGATTTATAAACGATTCCCTGCGACTTCTGTGGCCTACTGAATCGGAGAGTGATTGTTACAAGGTGCGTGTTTTAATCACAGACGCAGCTTCATATATGTTAAAAGCTGGTCAGTCGCTTCGAGTGTATTTCCCCAATCTGATCCATGTTACATGTTTGGCGCATGGATTACATCGCATTGCAGAAGAGATACGTTCTCTATTTCCTTCAGTTAACAAAGTAATTTCAAGTGGAAAAAAAGTGTTCCTAAAAGCACCAGCGCGTGTACAGTTTTATAAGGATCGTCTGCCTGAGGTTCCTCTTCCACCGGAACCTGTTCTCACTAGATGGGGAACTTGGTTGTCTGCAGTGCTGTTCTACCAGGAGAACTTTCATCAAGTGAAAGATGTGGTTACAGGTATTGGTCATGACGATCGTGCTGCGTGTGTTCGTGAAGCCAAGTGCGCATTTGATTGTGATACTGTATATCGAGATATCAATTTCATCCATGTACACTATTCGTCACTTTCTAATGCTATTAAGGGTCTAGAAAACTAGCGGTGCACCCCTTCACGAGTCTATTCAGTTGCTTCACAAAACAATTTCTTCTTTAAATGCCGTCCCTGGTGAAATTGGAGAAAAAGTTAAATCTAAACTCAGCAGGGTGTTAGACTGAAACCCAGGTCTGCAAAAGATTCAATCAATTAATACGTATTTAAGTGGAACCACACAATCTTTGCCAGATGAATGTTCCGAACAGTCAGCACCATCGTACAAGTATTGCCCAATAACGTCCGTTGACGTGGAACGATCATTTTCGGCTTATAAACTAATTTTGTCTGACAACAGAAAATCTTTGACCCCTGAAAACATTGAAAAACTGTTGGTAACATATTGTGATTCATCATTTTGTAAGGAATGAAACGTGTATATCAGTGAGTTGACATAAAATAAATCATTTGATAACTGTATATTCTTTAATAGTTAGTCCATGTTCGTTAATTGTTAGTGTATATTCGTTAATTGTTAGTGTAGATTCGTTAATTGTTAGTGCATATTCTTTAATTGTTAGTGCATATTTTAGGACTTTTTTGTGCATATTTGCATGCATATATTAGATGTTTTACGTGCATATATATCCGGGCCCTAGCTCATCACCTTCACCTGAAACAGTCCTGAAATCATGTAAAGGATTTACAAAATGTTAGAAAACCTCGAAAAACTGTGTTACTGTAACATGTTACCAATGTCAAATATATTGTTTTGGAGTTGCGACGATCTTTCATAAAGACGATGTGGACTGATCCAGTATCTCAGAAGCGATGTGAAATCAAGACACAAATAAACTGATCTACAGCAAATTTCTTGTTTTGGGTCTCATAAAGTTAAAGATTTATTCCGTTTATATCCACTGCGCTGGCTTCCTCGGAAGAGATGATAACAGCGAGGTCATGGCTATGAATCATATCTGTGGCCGTTATAGGTCTGTTTGCGAAGCGTAGGGTCAAAGAAACGGGTCACCAAACTCGACTATATTCGCTGCGTATATGAACAGCTATTGGTATTTAAAAAACAGTAGTCTTCAATTTAAAAAAATAAATAAATAAATACACACATTTAGATGCGAACCTGAATATTTTCCCACACTCCGCATGCCACCCAATGTCAAACTTGCATTTAATATTTCATCTGCTATATAATTTCATAAGGTCACCCACACACCTCGATAGCTATTGGCTGGAGAACGGTGTCACGTGTCAGCCCTCGCTCACAAAACAGCGACCAGAGATACCATTAGAAGGAATTCGTCGTTATGTCTACAATTTAATAACTAAGCAACTGCTACCAAATTAATTGACATAATACATTCATTAAGATTGCTTTTCATAGAGTTTCATAGTTAAAACATTTTAAGAAATTTTGTCGCTGAAAAAACGTGGATCTACTTTTCAGTAACATGTTACTAAAGCAACTTAAAAAACTTTTTAAAAATTTAAATTACTCATAGTCTCTGCTTCAACCACGAATGACAATTGTTATTTCGGCTTAGGATAAATTTCAGTTTAATTGCAACTTTAACTAATGTTGTTGCTTGACCAAAATTTATGTATTACGGTTTATTTGCTTTTTAGGCATTTTACTGACCACTTTCGTTATTGGTCTTTATTCAAGTTCGCTGTATGTGAGTTATTAGGTTATTTTAAGTGGAAATCAGACCAAATGTGTCACCGAATCGACTATTCTGGCAACTTATTTCTACGGAGTTTGCTCAACTGTTTCATAATATGAAATGTGTATTAGGTCACAGGTACTATGACCAATGTTTACATTATGAGTGTTTGCCAAGTCTCAATAATAAATAACGTGATGCTTTCGAAGCAAACAGGATTTTTTTTTTAATTTTGCAGAGGGTCAAATACAAGTCAAGTTCGTATTTAAGCAAGTTCGAGTGTATGACCTTTGAAACAGTTACACGACAGCGCGATCGTTCCTGTCCGTGTTTAATACCTACCTCTATTAATGCTTCAGAGTTCTTCAAGCTCAAGAGATTTTATTCATCCTAAGGGTGAAACACAGGTCAAGCTTATATTTGGCCAGATCTGATCAACCTGTCATAATCTTTCATCCTAAAAACTGGAACTATTCTAGACCCGTGACGATACGCAAAAAAACAGTCTCGGGCTTACACTAGTAACAAATAAAAGTTACAATTTGAAAGTGAAGTTAACGTCACCTACTTTTAACCCTCCAGACACTATTGAAAGCTATCCTTACCAGGATGTGTATGAATGTGATTTAATCAGCAAGATCCTCGATTCTTACGCGCTCGATGTTGTAAATTGAGGCCATGCATGCCGTGTTTCAAAAGCCGATACGTGTGAATTACCAGAGCTTCTGTTTCGTCAATGAACATTTCGACACCTAACGATCGCAAAAACAAGATATTATAACGTATCCGCTGTTTACAATATCGTGCATGCTGGTGTTAATTTTTAACTGGTTTGCTGACAAGCATTAACGACTCGCTTTGTATTCACATTTCTCCAAATCGTTTCAATTTGCTTTGTCTCCTAGTAACAGCAAAATGGTGCTTGATCCAGATACATCGATAGCCAAACCTCTGAGGTCGAAGAACCACATAAAATACATGCGTATGTCGAAGTTTCATACTAAAATAAAATGTTCTTTCCATAAATAATCAAAGGTAGGTACCCGCCAGTGTTGCTGAGCACGTTGCGGCACTGCACTCTTGATCGGGGAAATACAACGGGACAGGATACGAACCCAGAGCTCCAGGAACCGAGTGAATTGTAGACGGTTTCCCGTAAAATCATCTAAGCGAATCCTGAGATGGTCCCAATTTCCGCCTAAAAAACTACATATTTCACAAACAAGAAATATATTATCATACAGAACATACAAAGTTACAAGTTCTGCAGACACATGGCAACACAAGACTTTCCGCCAGTAGATCAAATATGCCGAGCACGTTTAGACGTCGGCCAGGAACTCAATTCCTTCGCTCCTCCTCACTCTCTCATGAATCACATTGGCCACTTGCGGTGTCCAGTGTCCATGTGATTTTTGGTGGCCGTAATATATATACAGGGTGTTACAAAAGGTACGGCCAAACTTTCAGGAAACATTCTCACACACAAACAAAGAAATATGTTATGTGGACATGTGTCCGGAAACGCTTACTTTCCAAGTTAGAGCTCATATTGTGGACGGCTGTGATACAATACGCCATTCTCCAGGGCTGCATCAGCGCATCAGGGATTCCATGCGACGGAGGGTGGATGCATGTATCCTCGTTAACGGAGGACATTTTGAACATTTCCTGTAACAAAGTGTTTGAAGTCACGCTGGTACGTTCTGTTGCTGTGTGTTTCCATTCCATGTTTAATGTGATTTGAAGAGAAGTAATAAAATGAGCTCTAACATGGAAAGTAAGCGTTTCCGGACAAATGTCCACATAACATATTTTCTTTGTTTGTGTGTGAGGAATGTTACCTTTTTGTAACACCCTGTATATATATACCTATATAGGGTGATTCACGAAGATATGCAAATATTTTGATATGTTATTATACAAGTAAAACTAAAAAAAAAAGTTCATATAAACATAGGTCCGCAAATATTTAATTACGGAGTTACGGCTAATAAAAGATTTTGCCTGCAATTTAGCAACCTCGCTAATATGAAGCCATCGCAAAACTGTACGAACTTACAGTAAAACACGATTTCCATTTATTTTGTTGTTATTGATCTGGTGAATGTAATAAAACAAGTCCCAGACGTGTATATGCAGTAGTTTTCCAGAAATTCCAGAGATTAACATTATTACCATCATTTTACAAAATTAAATTCTCTAGAACTTCTGCTGAAAACTTTGTGCAATTGTCTGGAACTTAAAAAAAAAATTGGGCCGATATAGTTAATAAATTACAAATTTTCCCAAATTATTTCTTTGCTTCTCTGAAATTTCTGGAAAACTACTTACTGCAGATACACGTCTGGGATTGATTTATCACATTCACCAGATCAATAACAAACAAATAAATGGAAATCGTGGTTTACTGTAACCTCGTACAGATTTGCGATGGCTTCATATTAGCGAGGTTGCTAAATTTCAGGCAAAATCTTTTAATATCTGTAACTCCGTAATTAAACATTTGTGGAACGTTTTTCTTTACTTTTACTTATAGAAAAACATATTAAAATATTTGCATATTTTCGTGAATCACCGTATATTATATATATATATATATATGCTGAAAGGCCGCGTGAGAGACAAAATTCAATTTGCCACCTCTGTCGTGGCTAGATCTATGGTTCAATGTGGAATCAGAACCAGAGAGCACACTGGCATATCTCATACGAAGAAGGCAAGTCATATTCCTGTCCGCAACAAGATTTGAACCATAACCCTGAGTTTTAAACACAACCTCCTTAATCACTGTACAACCAGATCGTATTTGGACGTAAATGAAGCGCGCCATGTAATCTGCGTAGTTCGAATTCCACATTAAATTCTGGCCCAGCACTGACAGTTGCTGAATGTTTACCAGCTTGTTTCTCTTGACATTCTTTCGTCAAGAACACACGAAAATGTGCATTTACCGTTCTCGATATCCCAGTAAATGAGACCGACGAAGGTCATGCCGGGTACCGGAAGATGATCCACACTAATTGCTACTTTCATGCAGTCTCACCATCAACCGACGATGATGCCGGAAATAGTGACGTCATTGAGCAGAAGTGTGAAGTGGTATGTGACTTTGAGATACAGATGGAGGAAATGGCAACTCCAATCAGAATATTCGAGGCCTACCGTGAAACCAAAATCAGAATGTTAGAAGCCATGGAGGACACAAACGTGTTCGATGATACAATCCCTAACCAACAAAAGTTTATAAACCATGAATTTTTACGATCATTAGCTTGTTTAGGTGCTATATGTCAGGATGTTTAACTTAATCAGACTTATCCTTCAGCCCGCGTGGGTTTGAATTTTAACTGCAATAGTAGTTTCTCATACATGAGAAAATAAAATATACTGCACATTCTTCAATAACAAAAATAGTAGCCGATAAACATTAAAACTTGTGCTATTGAACGACATTAAATTAATTTGAAATGGCAAACTGAAAAAAAAATAAAAAAATGAGAACATCGTGAAACGATGAAGATTCAATAAAATCCAGTCATTATTTTCCGAAACGATTGCAAATAATTCTAGTTTTATTTGAAAATCTTGAAAAAAATGACAGTTATTCTAGTTAGACGATCACTTACTAAATTGATTACATTTTAACGTTTTCACTAACCACGCCGTTATAACCAAAGATTATGTTAAATGTATCAAACACAACGTCAAAATAAACTAAATGTCCATGTGGAAACGAAGCGTAACGTCGTTTCGCTTTAATCAAATGCACAAAATAGTCTTTCTGGGTTCACGGTTCCGTTGTTAGCGACTTATTTCCGTCTTTTTCACAAAACGTCTTTGCTGGAGGAGCACACTGCATACAATTTTTTTTTACTTTTCTGTAACAAATGATTCCTGGTACATCAACCACTCAACGTAGACTATCTCAACAAGTGCTTCGTGCTCAACTGTAAGTCGGTTCACGTGTTGATTGTGCGCCTTTGTCAGTAGGCAGCCAGCTCTACGAAAGCGGGCAGCGGGCCAGTGGCACAGAGGGGCTCGATCGATACCCATCACAGGCGGCAGGGTGGCCAAGTGAATAATTTGGCCCGTGATAGAGAGGGGTGCGTGGGCGCCGAGGGAAAAGGGCTGGCGGCGGAATAGAAAGCAGTGGCTGACGGCGGATTATCAGGCAGGCTTCACGGCGTGAGAGCTCCAAAGCGTAACTGCGGTGAAGAACGGTATACATTCTCAATGACATGAGCCTCCGGTGACTAATGAAAATTTTCAAATTTGACATTTCCCAGTCATTTTTTTTAAAATAATAATAAAAACCGAAACTTAGCTTGGTACTCATTTTTTCTCCTACCAATTTCATGTATATCAAATTAGGCAACAATGATTGGCACTATAGTGTCATGTACTGGGTTGAAAACCTTGGAACTGATGCATCTACTTCAGTAACCATTTCTGAATGAAATACTGAGCCCTTATGGATTCGCTCCATCCACCACACCCTCACATTTTCTGAACCCTTAAACTTGGGGAATTTTTTTAATAAGTGCAGGGAATTTTTGTAATAAGTGCATCTTATCTCTGGTAACGTGGGTTCTGACAGCATGGTCAGAGTCCTGATAGAGCTTCTTATAGATCACAACGCCACTGAAAGGAACACCAAACAATTAATGCATATCGGCCTGTGAGAAGAGAGTTTGATATAACATCGACTGGATCTAGCCGAAAGAGGTTGCACCACCTGGGCCTGAACAACGAGGTCCCATATGGAAATCACTGAACAGAGTTGTAATTGGCCGCTGCAGAGGTTCATGGGGATACCTGGGAGAGCAACCCGATACCACATGTTCCTGCAGCGAAGTATTGGTACATTTGTCGTAATGCCCACAAATCGAAATTAATGTTGTATCTCAATCTGATCTTCAATCAACTAGTGACAAAGCCCTTATCATTGGCGGAAAAACTACATTGTATTTGATACTGTCATCGACACGAGAAAAAGTTGTCGTAAAATTGTGACGCACACAATTTAGCGAATGAAAATAATTATAGCATGTTTAGTGGTGGCTAAGGAAATCGTATCGTTTAGGTAATATTCAGGGGTATCAAATGAATGCTAGTTACCCGCCGATTATAAAGCTATTGGTATTTATTCCACGATTTGTGAAAGCTTTATCCAAAAAAAAAACATAAAAATCTAGTTTCCCCCATATTTCCGAAACTAACGAACCAAAAAAAAATCTTTCAAAATTTACAGTCATATGTAGCCGGTTTTAGTTTACAGGAAAACATTCGCTATATTTTTGGGCTTTATAATTTTTCAAAATAACTAATTGAGTCATTTCAATAAATTTGCTACATCAAAAGATAATTTCTTTCAGCAGAAAATCATACATATCATTCGATAGAAAATTTCATTAACTGAATAATAAATCTATCTTGAGAATTCTTTTTTTAATTTTCAATTTAATTTCGCAATTTGATATACTGTCTACAAATAAATAACTTATTGTTTTTTGTTGTTTTTTTTTGCTTTTTTTTTCAAACGTGTTTACAGTGTCTGTTTTCAATTTTTATGTTTTTTTTGGGGGGGGTTTATTTTTATTTTGATTGAATTCAATTTAATACATAATCTACGTACGGAACTCTTAGAGTGCGAGAGTAACTCTCACTTAAAAAAGCTGTATCTTTTGTATATTTCAATTTGGTTTTAATATTCGTCGACGTCGAGATTATTATAGCAGGCTAAGGAATAAGTAAGGAACTCGAGTTAAGTAATCACTCAGTCAGTTGAAAGCTATCCGAAACTTAATCGCAGTACGAAGTAAAAACAGATTGAGAGAGGAGAAATGTATGGAATTTAAACCACATGCTTTTGTAAGTTCACTCCGCTCGATCTATATAACAGAAGTGGGATTCAGTATAAGAAAAACCTGTAAACGGAAAAAAAATCCTACCTTTAAGAACGCTTTGTGTGCCACGCCCAACATAGTCGTAGCTGTAGGAAAAGCGGCCCCGCTGTCTACTTCAAAAGAACGAAACCAACGGATATGGAACAGCCGGATCTAAGAATGACAGCTGCCTGGGGAGTTATTTGAATGATTTATGACTCAGTTTCGAATGATTTACGTAATGAAACACCATCTTGCGCTACTGGAAACTTTTTCAGGTTCTAAAACAAGAAAATTTCCTGGTCGAAATCACAACGAGACTCTTTATAAAGTATAAGACGCTATCCTTCCCTTCATTGCGCGTGGCTTTGGTTTGGTTAAGGGATTCTTTTTTTTTTTTTTTTTTTTTGTAACAGTTTAACGTCCCTTTTTAACAACGTGGTCTTTAGAGACGGGAAAGGATGGGGGCAAGGAATAGGAAGGAATTCGGCCATGGCCTATTGAAGGAAGCATCCCGGCATTCACCTGGAGTGATTTGGGGAAACCATGGAAAACCCAAATCTGGATGCCCGGACGGGGATTCGAACCGCCGTCCTCCCGAATGCGAGGCCAGAACGCTATCCGTTACACCACCACGCTCGGTGTTAAGGGATTCGAGCTTTGACTGGAGTACAAGTAGCTGCAAGTAGTTTACGCTCCTTGTACTGTCCACACGAGTATTATAATATAAACAAAAGGATTAATATATAAATACAGTGTATCCAAATGACTGTTTGCACAAGGGAAAGCTTATGTGAAGAAATTATCCTGAACTAACGAAAAAAAGGGTTGGACCAGGTGGCCTAGTCAATGTCATATAAACACAGCCCATACCAGGACGGGGTCATCACCAGATTAAACAGTCTGGGTCTATGACTTCACGGGTCTGCCACAAACGAACACTACTATTTGTTCTCGGCAACTGGAATGGTGACTTATTTGACAACATAACATTTTTCCAGTCCATTAATTACGTAAAGTGAAATAAGGGAGGAGGGGTCCGACGAAATCTCACGAAACCTCACCAAGAGGAAAGGGGGGGGGGGTAACCGCAAATCTCACGTGAGGTTTTGAAATTCTTGAAGGATAGTAGAGCTTAAAAAAGAAGTGTACAAATGACGCTAATGTCGGCTTGGGGGGGGGGGGGTACATGGTCTCGAAACGACGCGGAAACCGACCTTGGGGGGAGGGGTATAACCGCCCTTGGAAGCATAAGAGCTAAAAAAAGATTAAAAAAAACTACAAGGTCGATTAGCAGAAAGGGGGGGGGGAGTTCCTCCGTCAAAATGTCACGTCAGTTTCGAGGGGGGATCCGACCAGATCTCACAAAATCTCACCAAATCTCACAAAATCTCACCAAATCTCACCAAATCTCACCAAATCTCACAAAATCTCGCCAAATCTCAGCAGAGAGGGGGAGGGTCCCAAATTCAGGATAAACACTTCACGTAATTAATGGACGCCCCCTAGGCTCTAACCGATATGACCACGAGCCGAGGCGATGCAGCCGATGCAGTTTCGTTAGAAGAGGCAATCATGTCGGTCTTTTGCTGCCATATCTCATCAACGCCAAATTGTGTTGCAATGTCGGCCAGGACACATCTGTCGTAAGTCCTACATTGAGTGTTACTGTTCTTTGACGCAGTCTTCCCTGTCTGTTAAAACTGAGACGTCGCTGGTCTCGGGCACCAAGTAGACTGTCCATGGCGGGAGGTAACGCTGAAAATAAAATTCACGGCACACACTTGACACTGCGCATTGAGGATTGTTGAATTCACGAACAATTTCAGAAATGGAATGCCATACGCGTCCAGCGCCAACTACCATTGCGCGATCAGACTTAATTCCTACAGGCGGCCCATGGCTTCACTTTAGTAACTGTGGATGAAAATAACTGATAATCCACTAGTCAATACGAAGTTTAATACTCTCAGAAATGCGTTTGCAAACGAACTTATCAGCTCACAACTCACCAGCAATATAGCAATATGGTCGACTCGTAGATCTACTTTGCTTACGTCACAAACAAGATGGCTTCCACCACCCAGGCCAGTATCTTTAGTGGGCCGTGCAGACCGCCATAACGATGTCAGAAAACGTTTCACACTACTGACGAGAGTACAAGTGAGAGCCCCGACACCCCGCCGTATGTAAGCTGGTCTCACAGTGGAAGCAACAACATCAGGATTTTGGTCGTCCTTAGTCGCATGACTACGGATGAAGGTTCCGATCCTCGGAATGTAATCAGCGCTCTCCTACCGACCTGTTCGCGCGTCTACATGGGTTTAGTTCCGACCTGCTACTTGATGCGAGCAAAATACTATTATCGTCCGTACAACGTCCGACATGGTGCAGTTTAGTTAATTTTTATTTTTTGTTGTTGACATGAATTCTCCAGAACAATGAAATTCTGCAATTAATTTGTCAGCATGAAGGCTTTTTTCAAATAAAAAATACGTACAACTTCTATACTATACAGTTGATACTAGTTACGACTATTAAAAAAATTTCAAGTGTCATTTGTTTTCCTGAAACATATTACAAGTTCGAAATTTCGTTTTAATAAATGTTTTTAATGACTCACTTCAGCGTAAGAGTCAAACCCCCATCAAGCGATATCACAAGGCGAAACTTCTGTGTTTTGTCAGCTCAGATTTGAAATTTTCCAGAATATAATTGAATGACTTCAAACTCATACGAAAGTAGATGAAAGATTTCTCGGTATCTTGCTTCAAATCATCCATTAAATGGCGAAACTCGACATGCTCTTTTCTCTTCAGAAACATCTAGCCAGCGCATTTCATTTAGTCGGCCCAGGCAGTGTAGGGGCTAGTATGCAGGACACGCGTTGTAGTGGTCGCCGATTCGAGTCCGGTCTAAGGCATGGGTGATTTTAATTGACTGTCTTGTGCTGTCTGCACTATAGTGTTCCCCATCATTATTTAAGAAACTTTGATACAATAGTTACAACACTACAAATAAATTGAAGCTGGCTAAATGGTCGCAGAGTTCTAAAGCCATCTAAAATAATAAAAAAAATCCGTTCTTCTTGAATATTGTCTTTGCTTCATTAACAAACTACTACTTCCAATCAAGTAAAACAACCCATTCACATTTTCAAAATATTCGAATGAGAATTAAAAGCTATAAATATGAAATAACTAAATCAAAATTCGCGGCAACTACATACAACAACCATCCGTGAAAGTTGTTTCTTTTTCTTATGGCTTTACGCCTCGTCGACGTCGAGGTCATGAGAAGCGGGATGGGATTGGGGACAAGGAATGGGAAGGAATTCGGCCATGGCGTTTTGAAGGTAGCATCCCGGCATTCACCTGTAGTGATTTGGGGAAACCATGGAAAACCCAAATCTGGATGCCCGGACGGGGACTCCGAATGAGAGGCCAGAACGTTAACCGTTCACCCACCACGCTCGGTCTGCCAGTGAAACAAAGAAAAACGAGGCATGACAAGAATGAATGCTACAATGTCAGAGCTCAAGTCGTCCGCTAATCGTCCGTAGTCTGCAGTCGAATGTAATCTATTCGAGTGCGAGACCAGACTTGCACATTTCTTTCGCAGTTCTATCGCCGTCTGGATTTGCGTCTTATATTCCCAAGACTTTTGGCACTTCAATGTATTTTAAGATGATTCGTTACAACGTAAATTTGAAGAACGAATTTCCCATACCACAATGTGCAAGCCCTCCTTTTAGCACGGTGAAGCTGGGGGGGGGGGGGGGGGGGGGGGGGGGAACAATCTTTTACTGATGTGGTGTGAATTGGTAGTATCTCCAGCACTCAGCCGCTGATCTCTGAACCGGTAGAGAGCGGTCGAGTCCCGCGGGAGACGGTGGTTGGCGCTGCCTCTGCTAACTACGTTTGCCGGGATGGAGTGGACCCCGGTGAAAAAACAGCTCATCCCTGGAGGCTCCGACCTCATCGGCAATGCATGAAGGCTCCAAACGGACATTAACCAAGTCATTACCTGCCTGCTCGCTCTCGAATCACTCTCATACACTACCACTGTCCAGCACAAGATAACTGCGAGCAAGGAATTTCATCTCAAGAGTTTATAGAATTTTTTTTTCTTCTGTCATCACCGAAAACTGCTGCGCATAACTTACTTTATTTTTAGTGTATGAATGCTGTTTCAATGTTGTTGTTGGCGGCGCTTTAGTGCACGTCGACACCTGGGTCATTAGCGCCCTGACTAAAAACATGGAATGACAATGCGGATATAATGTAAATCAACTACGGTCTGTATGACCGACTGTAAAGGGGTCGGCCACACAGACAGCATAATAAAATATAAAAATACCGCCTACATGGTCGACTGTAAAGAAGTTCGGCCATGCAGACAGCAGTATAGAGTAAAACGCTTAAACAATGGCTGTAAACTGGGCATAAACAAACAAACTTAAAAGTACTGGTTGGTTGGCTGTAAAAGGGCCAGCCAGATATAAAATGTCAAACTTAACAAAAATGGCTTCAAATCCAAAACAAAAATAACAGTACATGGATTGGTGGTTGTAGACAGACCACTAAACCGTTCTAAACCTAGGCCGATCTGCCCATAGTTTCGGTGCGAGGCCGGCAAAATTCCAAATTTTAAAACCTACACCACATTGTCATTGTCATTGTTTAAAATAAGGGACAGATCTTTGGCTAGGCCAACATCTGCCCTCAAGTCTAAAAAACAACACACAATCAGTAAAAATGTGACGCACCGTCGAAGGTACGCCACATGGTGTTTCAAGTATTTCAGCTCAGTAGAGAGCTAAATCAACTGCAGCTTGGTTTGCAAGTCGTAAATCATCTTGGTTCACGTTGAAGGATATAAAATCTGATCTGTATTCTACTTTCCACCGTTCTCATACCTGGAATCTATTGAGTTTTTCTAGCCTTACCCTGGTAAGATCATTTTTCACTAGCGCAAGTCCATTTTGTAAATGTTAGGTGTTCTAACCTCTAATCTAGAGTGTTTACAGGCAGTTGATCTTATAAGAACAGTGGTTGGAGCTCAATTTTTCTGAGAATGTTCGTTCTTGATTCGAGTCGGGTTGTAGTCACAATGAAACACGAAACACAAACACACACTCTATGGACTTGGAAAACATGGCGTGGTGTTTACTTTTTCAAGTTTTAATAGTGACAGTAAATAAAAGTAATAATGTGTAATCTGGTCTGTGCAGTGTAGTGCTTCATATCGTCAGAAGAATCCAAAATGAATCCTACAAAAACAGAGAAGCTAACCCTGATCATGAGGACAAAATAAAATAGTAACATGTAAGTTAAAATTTAACTTCAATTTAACTTTATACTGTTTTTTTTTTTTTTTTTTTAAATCGAATGTAACTACCTAAATGTACAAATACCAAACAAATGTCGCTGATGATGCTCTGGAAATAGAGTGAAACGCGTACGACACAAAGAATAAAACAAACATTCAATTCCATTGGCGTGTTATTCACCTTTATAAAAGAAATTGATTAACTCGCAATTGAGGAAATGGCCCACAACATCCAGTTATTATAGCTTACATCGTTCACCAACAGTACTAGATATCATCCCTCTGAATGTGACCTGTAGTAATCCGCCGGACCTTTAAAGAAGCGGAGGATAGATAAGAAGTATTAATGAATAAGGAAAATGATACTTCAGGTAATAATGTTAATCCCCCGTTACTCCTCGGGTAAATATTTTTACACAAAAATAATCGCTATAATGAGCTTTTAGGGCTTTACGCCTCGTCGACATCGAGGTCACTGGAGGAGGGAAGGGACTGGGCCAAGTGGGGCCAAGTGACGCCTTTCCCGCCTCTAATGACCACGATGTCGACGAGGCATAAAGCTATATGCAAAAAAAAAAAAGCGTAATCTGGATGACCGGAACGGGAATCGAAACTGAATTCTCCCAAACGCCAGGCCCCAGACGTTACCGTTGACACAGCAGGTTTATCATCTGTATTCTTGCCAGTCGTAAGTGGAGTAGGGAGCTTTCTCGATGGGTTTGCGATGTGCAACGTAGTGACGCCATCCGCCAGTCATATGTGGCCGGAAAGAGAACAAAAAAATGGTAACAAGGCTATAATGGTTATAATACAGTATTTTTAACTATTTAGAATTTTTTAATGGAGCTCTTACTATAAATATATGGTCTTCCCACTGTCTCGCAACCGCCGAGACTATATTATGGCCAGCTGTACAAAAAGCAAAGAAAAAAAAAATCAAGAAAATATGTTGGCAAGGATCGGATCGAGCTGTGAGACTGGGCCCGAGACAGCATTGAAGAATCGCCATATTATGTATACCAGTTCCAAGAAACGGGCATTACCACTCAGAGATAAATACGAGTATTCATAGCTTAAAAGATCTAGATGAAAGACATGAACAAATTCTGAAACGACTCAACACACTAAAATGCATATGGTATCTATATTTCATGGATTGTGTATATTTATTTCTCGAAACATATAATGCAGAGAAACAAATATTTCATTATTATCAGTTACACATTTCCGTTACCTGCAGACTTTTATTTAAATCTCTACTGTTTGTCGACCTATAGATCGTTAAATCCGGAATAAGACTGTACGAAAATAAGTTGGAGAAATTTATCAATGGCCTTTTGAAGGAACCACGCTGGAATTCGTCATGAGTGAATTTGGGAAACTATTGGAAACTGTAATCTTGTATCCAGGACAGGGTATCAAACCCCGTCCTCCCGAATTCGAGGCAGGGCTTTTACTTAATTTAATAAACTTTTTGTTCTACGGTACTAAAGATCGAACACAGGTGAAAATCTGAATGTTTAAAAAGATTTTCTGAAGCTCACCGAACAACGGGGCTTCTTTGCGATTTTATATTGCAACTGTTGTAAGCCCGTGACCGCTTTTTGAGTATCGTGACGGTTCTAGAATAGTCCCAATTTTTAGGGTCAAAGATTGTAACAGATTGACCTGATCTGACCTAATATGAACCTGACCTGTGTTTCACTCTTAGGCAGAAAAAAATCTCTTGAGCTTGAAGAACTCAGAAGTATTAATAGGCTTAGGTATTAAACACGGACATGGACGATCGCACTATCGTATAATGGTTTCGAAGGTCGCAGACCCGAATTTGCTTAAATACAACTTGACTTGTATTTGACCCTTAAAGTTCACTCTCGAAATTCCTGTTTGCTTCGAAAGCATCACGTTGTTGGTTTTTTTTATGAGACTGGGAAAACGTACATAATGTAATTATTGGTCATAGTATCTGTAACGGCCAGCGGTAACATATTTGGTCTGATGTCCACTTAAAATAACCTAATAACTCACGTACAGTGAACATGAATAAACACCATCGACAAAAGTGGTCAGTAAAGTACCTGAAAAGCAAATAAACCGTAATGCATAAACTTTGGTCAAGCAACAACATTAGTGACAGTTTTAATTGAGTTGAAATTTAATCTAAGCCGGGATGACAAGTGGCATTCCTGGTTACAGTAGAGACCATAAGTAATTTAATTTTTTAAAGTTTTTTTTTTAATTGCTTTCATTAGCAACATGTTATTGAAAAGCAGGTCAACGTTTTTTCAGCCGCAAAATTTATGATTATGAAACGGTACGAAAAGCAAACTTATTGAATGTATTATGGCAATTAATTTAGTAGCATATGCTTAGCTATTAAATTGTGAACATTACCACGAATTTCTACTAATTGTATTTCTGGTCGCTGTTTTGAGAGCGAAGGCTGACACGTGACACCGTTCTCCAGCCAATAGCTATCGAGGTGAGTGAATGAGCTTACAAAATTATATAGTAAGAAGAAGATATGCAACCATCTGTTCATTACTTTAGCAATCAAGCAAATAAATTTCTGTTCAGCATTTATACTAGTTACGTTTAAAATGGGGAACGTATAGTAGGTCCAAGAGATTACTAAACACACAGTAATAGTAAATTAATTATTCATTTCAATTAGGGAGCTCTCAACGCTCTACTGCTACTCGCTCTTTCAGTGTAACGAGAATGAAACATGTCATGAAATTATCCAGGCCATACCGCATCGTACATTGAATTGCCAGCATATTCACAATACCTATACGTGTTCCGTATGACCAAGTTTAATTACATTGCAGTGTTTACATTTTCAGTATTCAAAAAAATGCACTTGACAGTTGGTACCGTTAATTACTGCACAGTGTCTAGTTAAAACCACAAAGGCTGTTTACGGGATAGACGACGTACCTCGCCTGTAGTTACTTCATCAACAACCATTTCAAATAGTTGTTATAAAATTAGCCACGTTTAACTGATGACTGTCATGTAATTGTTAATATATGAAGTTACTTTGTCTTCAAGATGGAAATATTCGACATTTTGTTTATAAGTCCATTATATCAGTACGACACAACATTTTACTGACGCTACAAATGGGAAACCTCAAGAATAATGCGATCAAGACGATTCTGTTCTCAATAGTTTCTGCTAAACAAATTCAAAGCTAGACGAACTAATTTCTTTCCTTTTTCAGAAATAAAAATATAATTACTTTAGATTCAATTGATGATATATTCGCATCTTTCCCAAATCAGTGAATTTTAAACCAATATATAAATTCTGCGATATAGTAAAAAAAAATTCCGTTTTTGTGAGAATATTCTTTTTTTTACTTATGGCTTTACGCCTCGTCTACGTCGAGATCATAAGAGGCGGGATGGGACTGGGGACAAGGAACGGGAAGGAATTTAGCCATGACCTTTTTTGAAGGAAGCGTCCCGGCATTCGCCTGGAGTGATTTGAGGAAACCATGGAAAATCCAAATCTGGATGCCCGGACGGGGATTCGAACCGCCGCGCCGTTCTCTCAAATGCGAGGCCAGAGCGTTAATCACTCACCCACCACACTCGGTTAGGATATTCTAGAACTGCAGATAAGCACCCAGTGTCTTAAGTACATTTCTTACACAGTTTTCTTCACCATTTCTTAGATGTAAGATATCATCGATTCTCAACAGAGCAATATCAGAATTGCTGAAGTGTTCACTGTAATAAGCACACTTTTTGAAACGATCAAAAAACTTATAACACTTGTCCCTCATTACTTCTTATAACTTTACTATTATTATACAATTATCTGCTTCCCAAAGATAAAGATCTACTGCAATGATATTCAAAGTACAATCTCTTCTTGACTGGGTTTCAATCGGTCAGAAATCAGCCAGGTAATTTTGTGTTTTATGGGATAATTATAACCATAAAAATTAAGAATTTAATCCCTTCACATTGATGTCATCAATTAATCTGTGGCTATTACGTTCGTTTGCAAAGTTCTGTCCATAAACGTAGGCATTAACAACTGTAAGTTCAGTAGCTACTGATCGAGGATAAAAAAAGTTTTGTAAACACACAGTAAGCTCTTATGTTCTACTTGAGACCGCGAAATGTTGAATTTACCCTGACGCGCGCTGTACACGTCTTGACATTCAAAAAGCAGTATTAGTGGAATCAAATCAAGGTATATCACTGTTGACTGGAGGATCCCCAAAGATTTTAGGCCGCCAAGAGTTTTCAATTCACCGCGCAATGCTCCTCTTGTCGTGGCTAACTAACCTAACCCGGTAGGTTTAACGTGAAATCCGAATCTTGGAAGTATTCTGGCATATTTCACATTACACAGCAAGCTGTACAAGAGGTCGGGTTAATGGCCTCTGAAAATCTCAGGCAAGACCGGGATTTAAACTGGAGATGTTTCGATCTCCAATCGGACACACCGTAACCACTGAGCCACTAGCTTAGTCGGTATTAGTGAAGGTTGTGGTGTATCCTGGACTAGAATAACAACTTACATTCAGCAGTACAGCATAACACATCAAATTCCAGATTTTTCAAATAATATTTGTGTTTCTTTTAAGAGTGCCTCGTTCCCGACTACATAACTTCATTCGAATGGAGCGTGGTGGTGTAACGGATAGCGTTCTGGCCTCGCATTCGGGAGGACGGTGGTTCGAATCCCCGTCCGGGCATCCAGATTTGGGTTTTCCATGGTTTCCCCAAATCACTCCAGGTGAATGCCGGGATGCTTCCTTCAAAAGGCCATGGCCGAATTCCTTCCCATTCCTTGCCCTCATCCTTTCCCGTCTCTAAAGACCACGTTGTTAAAAAGGGACGTTAAACTGTTTAAAAAAAAAAATCGAATGGATTTAGTTCTAACTACATTACAGTGTATGAAATGCTCTCGGGTACTTGCCGAATTAAGGAGGTGTTATCACACGATATTTCGCTGATCACATACTGGTGAAGAAGATGGCGACAGTATGTGATCGCCGAAATATCGTGTGATAACACTTCCTTAACTCGGCTAGTTACCAGAGAGCATTTCATAAAGAAAAACGCCAAGAGAAACTTCGTTCTTATATATTGCACTGGTTGAGTTGACCTCTTCAAACCATATACGATACTGTTTGTACACATGTAACAAAGGACGAGGCAGGGGAACGTTTCTCATCATATTATTAAGACATCAGAACTAATTAGCAATTTTAATTAAAATTTATGTGCTAATGTAAATTCTGATGTGTTTTTAGGTGGAACTTTATGCTATGAGATACGAAAGTAAGTTAAAAAAACTACAGCCTGGATATCATCTTAACAAAAAAAAAATATCCCACAGTTGTATACTCACCATGGAAGTTACATCATCCAATCAGATTTGTCTTGCTTACCTGGAATAAAATAAGAAAACGTTGTTAGAAAAATTTCACAACTGTTCAGTTATTTATAAATGTTTCTCGGGAAACAAACCGGATAAACGTCAAGTCTTTCGACTACACCTTAAAAAGGCGACGGAAATTAAAGCCGCTGAAATATTCTGAATAAGTAATAGTCTTACTCGGTTGGTTACGCGAGAAAGATTCATAAATATACAAAGCCGAGAAAAACTTGGTTCATTTATGTGCGTAAGTAGTTACTGTACTACATTACCTGAAAGCAGAAATACCACACAAGTTACACATATAAAATAGGTTTTTAACAGTTGATAAAGCCATAAGCAATTTAGTAAACTGCAAGAACGATTTTAAATGACAGTGGTGATTATACATTCTTCATTCATAATGCGACATTAGCTAAGACTGTTCATATGACAAAATGAGATGGTTCTGACGGAGTTTCACGATTTGTCGATTGGATTGTCGCATCCGGCGCCATTGACGGATGAATACTAATCAATTAGATAATGTTTTCTCATTATTCGTTTAGTGAAATGGATAGGTTTTGAAGCGAAGTTTAGGAGGAATATCACCATTCATCCCAGTCATCACGTAAACAGACTTAAATACTATAACCGTTACCGATATTTGAAGCGGTAATGGCCGTGCGTTTGTGTGTCCAGTGTCCCAGTGCTTTAATCTGGTCAGCCAAACGAGATCACAAGCAACATGATCGGGAGCAAAGAGCTGAAAAACAATACAGGGCCTTTAACGCGTTCCACTGTGGACATCAGATCAGATGAAATCTTTTGCATTATGACATTTATTCCATAACAATAAATCTATATAACCGAGCGAAAATTGCATGTAATTCTTCAGTTAATTGTATAGCATTTCAAAAACTAAGACATCCTGAAACTTTTTTTTTTTTTTTTTACTTTTGGCTTTATGCCTCGTCGACGGTTAAGGTCATTAGAGGCGGGATTGGACTGGGGACAAGGAACGGGAAGGAATTCGGCCATGTCCTTTTTGAAGGAAGCATCCCGGCATTCGGCTGGAGTGATTTAAGGAAACTATAGAAAACCAAAATCTGGATGCCCGGACGGGGATTCGAACCCGCGTCCTCCCGAATGTGAGGCCAGAACGTTAACCGTTCACTAACCACGCTCGGTCGTGAAACGAACCTTGTAAGGCAACGGGGCTTGTCTGCCCTGAAAGTACTGAGAATATGTAACTGTCAATTTTCATATTTCATGTTATCGAGTGTTTAGGTTGGCAACACAAGCGACAAACGAAGGAGAGTATAATATGTGGTTGAGCCACAAAAGAAAGTTTACCCACATGGAACTGCATGGAGAATAGCAATACCAAGACGACGGTTTATTATATTAATATTTAAAGAAGGAAAGAAAAGTGTTGATTAGTTTACATCTTGATCCTGAAAAAGTAATTGTTATCATCTAAATGCGAGTTATTAAACATAAAAATACGGATAATTAAAGAAGGTGCTTATTTTAAATGTATGTTGGATTTTCTTACATTAACGTAAGTAATAGTAAAGTTACAACCTTCAACTTTTAGTATTTGGTGAAGCAAGTGATGTTTACGTTTTATCTGAAATTCATAAAAAAATAAATGGGTTGGAGGGGATCTTCTCCACCATCCAAAAACTGCTACTGACCTGTTGAAATTTGAATTAACTGCTTCCTTATAATGTTCTCTTCACGTTTGGCACTCTCCTTTTTTCGGAAAGGTCGCCATGAATTAAATTAAAAATGCTGAAATATGACATTGCAGCGCAGCTAGGAGATGCCACCGGCGCTGTGACTACATATACGAGAAAGGAAGATATATCCCAAACGATGTTCGAAGAATATCGAGGCGACAGTAGGGAATGATGTCCCTGCCTGCAATTCAATAAAAGAAAAAAATATGCGTTCATCTTAGTTTCAGCGGGAGAAAACCAGTACTGAAGTTGGTACCCACGCGGAAGAACCGGTGGGAGGCAATCGACGAAGAAAATGTTGGCAGGGTGCTCGAGTTGACAACGACCAGCAAGACCTACAGTTGTGGTTGTGATTATATCAGGCACTTCGAGAACATCAGATCGCATTCTGAAACCGTTTAGATGTAACAAAAGATTTCTGGTAGTTGGGTGTCGAAACTATTGGCAGCAAATCGGAAGGCAGCGAGAAGGCAGGTATCTGGAGAAAATCTATGCTCCTTTGAAGCTAATACCATCCGATTCTGACGATTTATGACTGAACGATATCTAGCCATTTGCTTTATTCCATAATCAAAGCAACACTCAGAGCAGTAGAAGCTCGCCAGTTCTCGCTTCTGCCTAACAAGTTATGGTGTCTACTTTTTTTTTTAATTCTGAGGGCAAAACAATTCTCGATTTTCTGATAAAAGTCGAAACTATCATCGGAACATAGTAAGTTAACCTTGTGAAGAAACTGTGACCATCTATAAAGGAAAAGTGAAAAGGCAGGTTATCGGAAAGACAGTGCTCCATTCTTAAGTTTTATTACAATGCTTGTAATATATGACTGTCGTTAAAACCTAAATCCACAGTCTAGTATTAACCACATCTGATTCCCCTCCCCCCAAACTTCCACCTACTCCCAAACCTTTAAAAAATTTGTTTCCCATTTCAAGTCAGATAAGGTAAGACTTGGTCTCATCAGTTATTAACACCCTTAAGAAATGATTTGATGTCGATGGCATCGAAGCACAGGAACATTTATGGAAAAAGTGTATGGAGCTCACAACGTATTTTGTTGCAAAGTAGACCACAACTTTTAGGTGAAGTGCACCAGTACCACGCCACGAACTTATTGTAAGTCCCTCGTATGTTCAGCACCATGTTGTGTAATCAAAAAATAAATGCATTTTATAACAGCGACACAGAACAGTCAGCTAAAACAATTTCTGCACCGTTCGTTTTTTCTCTTTTTTTCGTTTCTGGCTTTACTCCTCGTCTACGTTGAGGGCATTATAGGCGGTAAAGGAAGGAGGCAAGGAAAGGGAAGGAATGCGGCCATGGACTTTTGATGGAACCATCCCGGCCTAGGGTGATTTGAGGAAACAGAAAACCTATAGCTGGATAACCGGACGGGGTTCGAACCCGCGGCCTCCCGAATGAGAGACCAGAGCGCTACCTCTCGCCCACCACGCTCAGTTTTTGTTCCATGTTGAACGTCACTTCAGTTGCTTCACTAAAAAGGAACGTAAATTTCTTGGAAGATACATTGGAAGAATTTCTACCCTTGAAGCAGCGAAAGCAATTGATGGAGACAAGCCTTAATGACAAAAAAGCAACTTATATACTTCGCGCTTTCACTCGACACTTAACTCCGTTAATGCAAACTGCAAAGCGAGAAGGAACCTCACACGCTGATGCTAAAGAGTCACGACGGTAATGGGAACGAGGTACCATGAAGCCACTCGACGAGGTACGCGCGTTGAAAAGGTGGATGTAACAATCGGGAGCGAGGAGTGCGCTAAAACAACTCTTCATTAGAGACTTTTAAAAGCTGCGTGCTGGGTGAGAATGGCTGCCAGAGTCCTCTCAGAAGCGAAAAAGAAAAAATGCGAACTTAAGACTGGGTCTCACTTCACAGAGAAAGAAAAGTAAGGGGAGGAAGTTAAAAAAAAAAAGAAGTTACTCGCCCCCATCCTCTAAGCGATTCTGCTGCCTCCCCTCTGCAATTACACCGGTCGGAAAGAGAAGTGGAGAGCTAAAAGTAATCGCTATCCTGCCTAGCGCCTCAGACGGAAGCGGTCGCTCAGTTAATAAACTGCCAGGCTCTTATTACGCTCATTCTGTCCGCACGTGGCCCCAGACGTGCTGTCGACAAAGACCATCTCCGGCTTCAATGATAGTTAGGACATTCACGACGAGAATGAGAACAACACTACATCTCATCTACGCTTCTCACAAATCTCTTATACCACTCCAAGCTAAGACCGCCGAGTTCCTGAAAAATCATGAAGATAGGGGAGAGGGGGTACTCGGGGCGCTTATCCTGACAATCTCAGCCTCCCACCAACATTACCAAGTCTCTCAAACACCATGCGCATATGACACTAAAATTTAAAGATCACCATGGTTCCCTCCATTTGTTTAAATTCTAAAGACCAGCTTTTTATGCTATACCAGATTTGTTGAACGTCTTTCTAATGTTATTATATGTGACACCAGCTGGTGCCAACGACATCGTTCAAGTTTGTCGAGAATTTTGAAGGTTTTTTTTCACAAACTTAAATATTTCCAGGCTAAAAAGTAGCCTATTTTACTCCCTGCCAAATCAGCAACCTGTCATCGAAAGTCCCGGTAAAATCTGTTCACACACTAAATATGTTACATGTGAATTATTTATATTTGTTAGTAGCTGAAAAATGTGTCGTATTCAAATAATTCTAAAACATTCTAGTATTTCCAAGAACATTCCAGTACATCCTAGAAGATTACAAACATTTTTAGAATACTTTTGTCGAAATATGAAAGTACCCTAGGGCGGCCACTTTCAACCACCGTCATTACCTACAACCCAATAGCTACCAAATGCAATCACCACTCTGCACGGATGGGAGACTGGAGGCTACTACCACACAAACACCAGTGGTCTACGCTAGGTATTGTTGCTGCAAAGTGAAATGTAAGGGTACACAAGTTTATTAGGTAGACCACTTTCATCAACTACAACTCTCACACCCCCATAGCTATCAGCGTGCAACCACCATACCGCACCATAGGAGACTTCGAGGGAACTACCAGACACAAACACCAGTGGTCTCTGTTGTGTAGTTGTGACTGCATAGTGAAATATAGACACACACACGGCTATCTATATAAATATATTTTCCATTCTAACTGGACTGAGTCATCATTAAAAAAAAAATATACTGGAAGTTTACTTACAGAGGAATCAAGCTAAATTTCCCTCAGATCACACCATGTAAGATTTTCATAGGTCGTAGTAGAACAAAATTTGTGTGTCATTTTGTATGTGCTGATTGATTTAATAAATGCAATAACGAACAAAAAAATAAATTCTGGTGCCACTCATGTCATTGTTTGCATATCACTGTACACACTGTAAAATTAATCAGCATCTGACAGTACTCATTGCCAGTGTTTTCGAGTATCGGCCGGTCCTAACGAAGTTTTAGGACGCTCACATTGAGGCAACTAGTTTTTGCCAAACCGTTTTAACAACGCGCTTAGGATCGATTATAAAGGACTACGACCGGACTGATCGAGTTCGTGGCATCGAGAAAAAAAATCTGCGACACAGCTGACCACAGCAAGGTTCTGCTCCTACAGACGTAAGCAAAGACTGCTCCATTGTATATGTTATCTCTAGAAGGCTGCTAATACTTGACGAACTATAAACTGTTTAGTACACTACCCTACGAGCGCTTCCGACCAGTTGGTCTAGCATGGAAATATCATACCTTTTGGATCCAGTCACTCGGAGATTAAGTGTAGTTTCACTGAAACCTCCACAGTCAAGTGAACTCGCAGAAGAAAGGTGAACACAACTGTGTCATTCATTACTGTCCCGTTACACTCTCAACTAATTTTTCCCCACAATTCCGACCTCTTGGAGTATATCACTATCTTATTTTTCTATATTTAGCTACTAGTTTCTTGTCAATTCTTTATTGTACAAGTTGATGTTAATTTTACACAAGCATTACTTTAAAAGATTAAAAATCATTTGACTTTCGTGTTCATTTCCGACTGACAGCTTCAGTGTAAAACGCTATTTACAGGTTAAGTACTAAAGGTAAACATATGCTGTACCAGATTTTAAAATGCTTGGCGGACATAATATCATCTATATCATAGTACAGCCCTTTCCCCTATTTAAAAATCCGTTTTATAATTATTTTCGAATTATGTGTGTTAACATTTACACTGCAAAATAATGTCTTACCCAGGTACCTAAGCAGATTGGGGACCGTGCACAAACTACGTGGCTCGGTCCAGGGGGGGGGAGGGGGGAAGGGGGGTGGCTGGAAGGCTACGCTAGGCTACGCCGGGGGAGGGAGGTTCCGAGCCAGGCCACGTAGCTTTCCTTTCATAACATTTTTCTCAGTTAAAATGAGGAACAGAACACACAACAGCATGTGTATATTTATTTCCCTCAGTTAATTATCTCCGAATGTAATTTACAATAGTCTGACTTGAGAAAACAGTAAAAAATGTATTCTGGAATCAAAAGGGAAAAAAGCTACATGCTACGTGGGGGGGGGGGGTTAATTATGGGACTAGACAGCTCAATCATTTTCATGTGACTCATAACCAGGGTGTTAAGGCACAAAAGACTTTTTTTTATAAAGGAATAGTCATATATAATAAATTACCACAAGAAATAAAGGATTCTGTATCTGTTGGAAGATTTAGAGAAAAAGTGGGTACATGGCTGGAAAGCTATGTCGTTTTGTAAAAATTATTATACTGTAGTAGTTTTTTTGTATTTTTATTATATAGTGTACATATAATTTTGTTAAATGAATTAGCGAGAGTCTATTTATGAATAAATAATAATAATAATAATAATAATAATCAACTACCGAAATTACTTTCAATAACTTAATAAATATTAATATTGTAGCTACACATACATTTTGTTACGAAGTTCCGGTTATGTAATAATAATTAGGTCAGTCATCACATGCTGTACTTTCCGTAATTTGTATTACGCATTCTAGTACCTGTATTTTTTATAAGTAATCGTTGCCTTTGCTTTGTTAGTAGGTGGTTCTGTACGCTAAAGGATTCGATGTTTCCAGCAAGATCCAATGTTTGGTTAGCAAGATTCAATTTCAAGACGTTTTATAACTACTATATTGGACTGCTATATATGCAAAGGTTTATGCAGCATCTTAGAAGCAAAGTTCTGTATCACGCCCATTTCTATCTACGTTTTTCATCAAAAACACGAAGCATAGTAGGAAAACCGTATAATCTTTCCACCTAACTTACCCAGACAACCCTGGAATATCTACGTTGATTATTAATATTACCACACCAATTGGTGATGATAGTGTGGTTTTGGATTACTTAGGCCCATTTATCGTCACTAAACACATCCTAGCAGTCAACTTTAATAATTACAATTGAAGCAGTTAATTATATACATCCACTAACAAAGTCAAAATGAAAATGCACTGTTCTAATCAAATACTATTTAGTTTAGCAAACACCTCTCCTTGGATCACGTTTTTACACATCCACATTACATCCAGAAAAGTTCCTGTTGATTTGACTAATCATTGCTTCATTACAGGAAAGTAAAAAATAACGCCACGTGAAATTATCTAAGCAGCGCAACACACACGTTTCCGGTCCAGCGAACACAGCACTTCATCGCTCAGCTGGCTAGGCCAAAGATTCTAAAATACAAATCCTTGAAGATATTAAAGTTACCCCGATTACTATATCAACTACTATCGGTGGAAACCCAGAAATAATATATAGACATTTATACAATTATTTAACACACCTATAATTAACCCAGAAAAAATAGTAATAATAATAACAATAGTAGCAATATTATTAACGAAAATTGCTTGGAAGGGTTTGTGATAATGTTACAACTGGCGTAGAAAACGGGCATCACATGACCGATATGATGTTTTTAATTTGTTAATAAAAATCGGGCACATTATGGAGTTATAAGCGTGCTAACATACAGATTGAGAAGCTTTTATTAGTTTGCGGAGAAATATTTCTACGGCCAAGGTATTCAACTGAAATACAAGAAGCGTAAAATCATGGAAATAAATTGTAACATTGAAGCTTATGTGTATTCTTTCCCCGTACAATTAGAATTTACAGTGCTGCCACGTACAAGTTTAAGAATCGCATAGGATATCTGTAATGTACTTTTCAAATAACACTGCACTATCATTGCTGAAGCTGGTTATCATTCTCTGCTATCAAACAGTACTACCAACTTCTATATCCATCTTCGTGGATCCGTCAATGCCAAAATATTTTTGAAATTGACAGTGAGTAAAACCTTAGGAAAGAAAATTTCTGATAAGTTTCAGCATTTACATAAGACTTCAGCTACTTTCGCGAAAACTTTGGCGTTTCATATTTCAGTCGAATCATTTATAAGCAACTTGATTCTATAAGCGCACCGTATGGCCTAATAATTTCTTTTACTTTCTTTACTTTTTTTTTTACTGTTTTACTAAATAAAAATGTGTCGTTAAAAACTTAAGCAGGACGAGGAAACCGTTACAAAATATTCAAATCTCTTTCGGGTCCAACATGCCCAAGGTCATAGCAAGAACGGAGGAGACGTGACAGAGCTAAAGGTATTCAATTTTATCGTCTCAACCGCTTCGATTTTCCGGCCCACCGAACTGAAAAACGAAACGAAATAAGAAGCAGACATCTCATTTGCACCGAAGCACGCCAAACTAAATATGATTCGGTGATTACATTTTGTGGAACGACGTAGTGCACTCTTGTCCAGCACAACCAACGTATGCAGATACTCTAAAGACATGCAGTTTGTCCATTCTCCCGGGCAATCAATCAAAATTAATTTTAAGAAGATATAAAAATTTACAGGGATAAACTAATTGCGAAATTTGTTCTAACGCTGAGAACAAAGTAATCTTTGATAGGGTCTGTACGTAAACCTTTGTTCCAAAGCGACGAAAAAATAGCCTCTTCTTCAACTTGCTTTTTCACTACATCTACAATTGTTATGAGATCGATATCAATAATCTTAAGAATATCAAAATACAATTAGCTGCATTCAGTAATTCGTATGTTTGATGCAAAATCCGGAGTTTGGTTGGATCCCCATGTAGGAACCGTATTTCGCCAGTGTCAAAGATAGGATCATACGTTTCTTTCCTCCGTGTGACCAAAAGTTTCCTGATTGTAAATTTGTAATTTTACTACTAATTACAATCCCATAAATTAAGTACGTTTGTGTCAGAGAGGGAATACGCAATGATTAATTATAAACTTGTACATTTTTCCTGTAAATGTATATTTTTTATGTATAAAAACCGGCTCTCTCCTCCCAAGTCTCAAATGATGAAAAATTCCTCCGCCAGATAGAATCCAGTGTCTAATGCGAGATACGAAGAGGGTGTGATTCTAATAATAACAATAAACCATTTATATTCTGTTAAGATACTAGAAGTATTAATGTCGCATACATGGGGATTTTTTTTTTTTTTTTTTTTTTTTTTAGAACTAGCCGCCTTGTTTAAATCGAGATAATTAGAGGCTAGAGACGGTTGGCGAAAAGGAACAAGAAAGAATTGGGCCATAGTGTTTTTGAAGGAATCATTCCGGCATTGAGAAAGCATGGAAAACTGAAATCTGGATCGAACCTCCCGGAACGAACGATAGCCGCTCATCCACCAGGCTAGGTAGATCCCTACAATAACTGTAACCATTTTGCACGGTGAATAATTCAATTAGGAGAGCCCAGTATTACCATTAATACCAGCAAAATTCCATTCTTTCTAACCCATTTTCTGTCTTCAGTTTAACGAGGGTGAATGTAGACTTCTTGTGACTTTGTCCAAATCATCGCACTAAATTATTGCTTTTCCGATCTCCAAAAACGATTCCAGATTTCAAAAACTTCGAACGAATATCTAAAAATATGGAGTAATAGATAACTCTGGCAACTTGCGACAGTTTGAGCATTTCTTTAGGGAAGTTTTCAACTGAAAAAGTAGTTACGGGAGTAAAATTTTAGGGACCAGAAGTTGTTGGCGACTGAAATGACGTTTGCAAAAATCTCATGTTTCGTATAGTGAGATAAAAATTCATCTTTGTCTGATTAAGCATTCATCCCAAATTATTTAATAGAATTGAGATTACTTACATATAATTAAAAATATTCTGATAAAACAGTACCTTGAAAAGTTGTTTAAAAGAACCAGTATATTCGAAAATATGACTGAAATAAAATGATCATAATTTATATTACAAAACAGCGCTAATTTTTAATTCTTCGATTCGGCTCCAATCGAGTACAATAATGTTTATTGCACACATCTTACTATTATGTTTAGCATCTGCATGTCATATTTTTCTCCTTTGTCAAAGAGAAATCCTAAAATCAAAAATCTGCTAAATTATCAGTTTTAAAATTCTAATAGAAACATCTCAAGCACGAATGTATGAATTCGGTATACAGTTAACCGAATGATATTTGGAATTAAAATCTGTCACAGACACTTGTACACAGGGCACATAATTCGATCGGCTCTTCGCTTTCATCAAAATTAAATCTGCCCATGATTAAACTTTATTATCTTCGCAGGACACAGAAAAAGTGGATTAGATAATGTTTTTCTAGTGGCTGCTAGGGGGGCTTGACGTTACAGACACTGCTACAGTATCAGCTCAAAATAAATTCTTAGCAAATTATAGTAACATTACTTAGTATTTTACGATGGATGACCTCTTCCTGATTTATACTTCCGTCAGCGGCCCTAAAAGCAGGTACTGCAATTAGAGGTGCCGAAATCTCATTAAGTCAGCACATGACTGCATTTACACACCTGTCAGCAGATTGACAGTGAAAAACACATGCAGCCAGTTTTAATATTCTTGTGAAGTGGCTAACAGGTCCACCATTAGACGGAGAAGGGATCAAAGTTCCACGCCGTCTTGTGCGTGATAACTATGTCTTCGTCTTCTTTGACCACAAGTGCGTGGCACGCAGTCAAACGCGGCAATGGTGTTGACGCCGGCTCCAGAAACGAAAATCTCGCAGAAAACTGTACAAAACGGTGAGCTGACACACAATAATTCGTATACATTATGATTCAAATTTATTGGCTTCGCTTCAGACTTTTCCAGTTGTTGGATCCAGTCCCAATGATTTGTTGACAGCAACAGACAAATATCAATCTCTTCATATCCTCAGTTAATTTCTTCATCTCGAGGGAATCATTACAAAATACATACTCATTTTTGGGTTAAACGTCGCAACGTTTGTCTTCCTCCACAATTCGCACTACAGACTGTTTCCTCCAGTAACATAATTCCCAACATCCAGTATCTTTTCACTGCCAGGTTATTTCACAAACCCTTTTCCTTAACTACCATTTACGAAACGTAATTTCGAATTGTATCTGACAACTTAATTCTCCTTCCTTCTGAAGCAATACATTTCAAATGCTTCTATTTTGTTTCTCTCTCGTATCCATTTCAATAAAGCAGTACGCTTCAGGGTTTCAGAAAGTACTCTCAGAGTCTGAACAATTTTTTGATATAGAAATTATTTTCCTTTTGGTAGAGCATATATTCTTTGTTTGTGGTTCTTGCTTCTGCTTCCATTTCGTAATTTACTTTCTTTAAATAAAAGAATTCCCTTATTCGTTTTAATCAATCTCATCATCTTCGTATATGGAGTCTATTTTTGTAACAATTTATATCGCCCAGTTGTGATCTTTATCTTGAAATTGCAATTGTTTACACTTATTCCACAATTCTCATGTTATTTAGTAAATTAGAGAAATACTCGTACTCTTATCCTGATAGGACGACATTGCATAGTTTCTGCTTGAACCTTCGCTCCACACTCAAATTTTCTTTGCAGTTTCGAGAGTTGAGCAACAGTGATAATAAATTATAACCTTTTCTCTTACACTTTTCAATGCTTTTGTCTCCCAATTCTTTACTTATACTGCTGTAATATCACGACAATATCAAACGACGTTCCGTGAACTAACGCAAATTTGCAACAAGAATTGACCGTACAAGGAATATTACAAAAATTGATCCTGCATCACGTAAAATTACGCCAAGTGGTTGACTATATATATATATAAGTTTTTTAGGGGAGGGGGTGGTGAGAATACTGTTTGACACGAGCTGCAAAGTCATATTCAAGAAGCACAAAGAAAATAAAAAAATAACCCAGATTGTCTAGGCCCAGCAGTAAATGTAGTTTCTGGTGAAGCGGAGAAAAGTAGAATACCACATCAAATACTCTAGTAAATCCCGTATATTGAACGACTGCCAGGAATACCAGGCAAAAGTCGGAGGGACAATTTAAAATGTCACTAATCCAAACACTGGATAAGAAGGCAATGATTAGTCAAAAACTGTAATCGAATAAATGTTAGTTACAACCGTAATGTTGCTGCTGTTTTCAAAATATTCAATGCCATATACAATACATCAATTTTAAATATATAATACAAATGTATTGGATACATTCAACAATGAAAATGTCGATTCATGGGACACTGGGGATACATTTTTTTCCATATAATAATCTAAGACCGATATTCAAGAAAAACACTGCCAACTGTATTGGCAGGTGCGCGGAAGAAGGCTATACTCCGTTTATTTCACTTCATGAAGGCAGTGTACAACAATAAATGCAACAGTTTCGGACGAATTAGTTTCTCACGCACAGCGGCGCAGGAAGCAAGCCATGCTGTTCGAATGACTAATTGCGGGCGATGCAAATTGGGTGTACAGCAATGGTTCTTACACTTTCACACACAAACTAGTTTGACTGTACTGGAAATTTTAAAGTTATAATTTCATCATCAGTAAGACAGTGGCTATTAGCAATTTTGAACACGTGTTTCATTGTTAAAATTAAATGTTGGGTTCCTTAGTACTATTCGCATGGCAACGATTTATTGCATTCTAACTCTGAATATATATTATTTTGTCCAATTTCCGACATATACTAGTAAATACTACGATGAGTGAAGTCCACCATTGTGTAGCACTCGCAAGCACTTTCCTTCTGTTGTGAAGATATTACACTGTCTCAGTATACTAACGAACAGACAGCTATCAGTTAACGCCATGTTTAGAACACACATACGACTTGCATTCAGTAACTTATAACTTTGTTCCACTTATAATAGGCATTGAAGGAAACTACGGCCGGAGCTTATACAATCGTTAATGCACTTATATCATTGGGGGGGAGGGGGGGGGGGAACACTCATCGATCCCGAAACGTGAATACTTAAACGAAAATATTCCCTAATCACTAGCTCATAATCTCTTGTAACGAATATTTCTTCGACTATACTTAAAGTATGTACTGACTGACTGACTTGTTCTAACGATTCATTACCAGTTTCAATAGTATTGCAGGTACGTCTGAACAGCTCCTACAAATCAAGAAAGGAGTGAGAGGCGCCCAAAACCAGGGAGAAATGCAAATACGCTGTCGCAACAGAAAACTGGTTCCTAAGGCAACGGCCATCTCCCAAATTAGGTAACCATGTTGCAATACATACACACTCACTGTGCGAAGGCTGTAATATTCTCAAACAGTGTGCAAACAGTCATAGCTGTTAATCGATAACTGACAAGATCGTAGCGATGTATAGGCTATTTAGCAAGATCGATAAAGCAGTCAGTTCTACCGACCGTCAATCATAAATTTAAATTTGTACAGGAAATGTGATCAAGTATAATGTAATGTGACTTCGATTAATAATCACGCCATGTTGCAATCACGCCTCGGAAAACTAAGTGGAGCATGCAGAGCTGATTAATTTGTGATACAGGTTTGTTGATCGTCATGTTATTTGGTGAAAGTTAATAACTTTCTGAAAGCTTAGAGAAGGTAAAAGATGAACTTTAGATATATTGAATGAACACCTTCAGAAATATACATTTGACTCTTCTCCGAAGTATGTCCAAGGCACATTCAATAATCAAACTTGCGTGGGTGGCTATACATTGGCAACAATCCGAGCCACTCTGCTATGGATATGCACAACAAAATTTTATTTACGTAAAATGAAAATATAAAATCATTTTTAAAAAAGGCACAGCTATTAAGTCTAGAACGTTGGACAATGACAAACTGTAGACTATTATTAAAAATTATTGCAACTTCTTAATACCGTTTGAAAAGTAAATGGAAACAATTTTCAAAGGTGCTACAAACAATTTGAAGAAATTCAACATTACTTTGAAAATGACGAACAATTTCCAGCAATTGAAAAAAAGCAAAAATATGGTAGTTGGCGTAGCATTACATACCTTTAGTTAAAATGTTAAATGCTAAAATCAGTTTAGCACAAATACAAAGACTTATATATTCAGGAGCATACAGGACACAATACTGCACATTAACAAACTAATCGCACTTAACTTCAATAAAACAATAATTTTCTTTATTTTACAAAGATTTGCTTAGATGAAGGAACGATGAACAACGGGAAAAGTGATTTTGGTAACATTAAAAATTACAAATGCCTGGATGCGCAGTTCATAGAACAGAAACATGGACAAACTTCAAAATTTGTGAACCGTCAGTGGTCTTGAAAAAGCATCACTTGAGTTTTGCTTTGTAGGAACAAAAGTATTGGGAAGACGCAGGTCGTAATAACAAATGAAATTCCAAAGACCAGCTTGGTTCAAAGAATGGCGACAGACAAAAGCGGTACACTTTCTGCAGAAGCGGGTCGAAATTAGTATGAACTGTGGCCGATTACTTGCATAAACATTTTTTATACATATTAAGATTGTACTGCAACAGTGTACTACGCAAATTTATCATTCTTAACTTAGATTCGACTGGTATTAAAGCTCATAGTGAACAACTGATAACAGGTAGACTACCACTCTTTTTCGCTAGCAATTATGCACAAAAATGAGACGATAAACTGCAGTGAAAGGGGGAAAAAAGTTTCTGAACCCATTCAGTGGTGGCATCTTTGTGTACCAGAGAATCATACTGAGAGGCTAATGCCATTAAACTTTTTTGGCTCGTAACCTACTATCTGAAACAGTGATTCGAAGGCGTCTTTTAGTTGTAGTGTATATAATATCTTATATGGAAGAACAAGAACAGATTTGAAAACTACTTTATTAAAAGATTTTAACAGTATTGGTGTATTGTTCACAGTTCAACAAACAAAATTCGTGAGAAAATTATTATTACTAATTTGGTACTTTATCATCTTCATGTTTATATCTCATGTTCCACAACTGACAGCCTATTTTCTTAGATAATTAAACTGCTGACCCTGATAAATCTTCTTTTCATTATATGAATGCTATTAACACTTACAGTGCTGGCCCGATGGGCACAATTCCCTCCTTGTGTGCTTGGTGATTTTCGCTATTTTCCAGTACATTCATCTGAGCATAAAATAAAATTGTTAGAAGCTAGGCAAACAAATAAAAACTGTATTACATTAGTCTGAGAGTAGTCAATATTTATGTCAGTTTTGAGAGTTGCTGTCTTTTTTCCCCATAGGTTATGTTGATTTATGATGTATCATGTTTTACAAGGAAAAATAAAAACCAAAAAATAGTAAAATAGATTAACGGTTTGCATTATGCCATTTAATATTAGATATATAAAATAGATGTATTCTAAAGTGTTTTGCTTAAGATGGTAAGTATAAACATTTATTTTTCATAGTGTATAACTGTTTGATAGAGTCTAAAACATGGTTCGATACAAAGCCTTACATCACGGTCGCCACATTGGTAGGAATAGTCCTTTCTTGCAGGTTTACCAGTGGAATACTTTGTTTTATCACTGCACACAATGCATCTTCTTTGGGCTTTCTTCTTTCCAGCTGGCATTGGCACTCTTTCTGGAAAGTGCTTCTGTGTCAATCTTGAAATTTTTTCATTGCAAGGCCGGTGATAGGATTTTGGGGACAGGGGTAACCAGTTGGGGGCCCTTGGCCAATTCATCGGTTAGTGCCCTCCCTCAGATCAAATCGGCGACTTTTTTTTAGCTCTACAACTTGTCGAATGGAGTGCCCCCTTCAGCCAGTGGTCGGGCCCCTCATTAGCCGGGAGGGCCCCGGTACATTTGACTCACTCACCCCCCCCCCCTTCCCTAACGCCGGCTCTTCATCATTGGTGTCATCAGCAGAGAGCACCAAGCCCGCACATTTCTCCTGAATGAGGTGTGTTGTTGTGATATTCTCCCTTGAAATTGTGTTGTGCAAATTGCATGCATTTGATAAACTCATAATTATCAAGTAAAAGCAAGTTTCTTCCACCACTTCACTGTCTGTAGGACAAACGCTGGTCGAAGAGATCTACACTTGCCTTGTGCTTGTTGTAATCTATTCCCAGATATTCGAATGTTTCAAGAATGTTGTGAACCCTGATGGCGGCCTGATGAACTAAAATACATAGAGAAACTATCTGAGTCACGCTACGAATGTACCACTACGTTTTTACCCAAAGAAAATCTTGACATGTTAAGGAGCGTAATATTACGTTCGCCGCATTTTTCGCGAGAGTTTGTGGAACGTAATATTACGTCCATGGCACTCTAAGCGTTAAAAACATCTATTATGCAGCCCTTAAAGCCGTATATAATACCAGAAAGCAGGGGGGGGGGGCGGTGATTGGTGCTCAATTGGACCGGTAACGTCACACATGATCTCTTCAACGCTCACCATTGGGCAGTACCACCCCAGCTGTGAACCACTGATTTAGAACGATGCATAATACATGATTGTGGTAGGCGTGATTACTGTAGCACACATTCACTTAGAAAGCCAGAAGGTGCTGGTGGGAAATACGAGTTGACAACGTTCCTTGTAGCCACTGGAATACGCCACCGCACTCTAAGGATGGAGATAAAGCGTTGTTCTCCTGGCTGTGGCCAGCCACCTGCTGTGCAATGGCGTGGGTGCCGGATCCGTTACCACAGCCACCGGCAGACTGACTCACTACTGACCAAGAGAGCCAAGGACGGTCACACAATCGCATTTTTAATGCCTGCGCACTGTCTACAGATATCGCTGCAGTCACTCTGCGCAGCATGCTAAAACTACGTTCACACTTGGATACTTGTGCCGGAACTTGTATCAGTATTTGTATATTTGACAAGCTGCGGCACTTTACCTCTTACAAACTGATCATACAATTGCTGAGCGTAAGAGCATCACACTCAAATCCCTCAAACATTTTTTACATGCTTGTTTCACCTTTGACATATATCTCATGGTATATGTGCAGTGCATATGCACACCAGCCAAACCTAACATAAACAAAAACTTAAACATGGGAATTGGTGATATATACTATAAGCAGTAAGTTGCCATTGTTTGATTGCACAGTTAATGTTGTTTTTAAATGTTAATACTTTCATTCACGTTGCATTAGTATCATGTTTCACGTCTAGATAGTTTTTTTTTTTTCACTACCATCTACGTTTTTATTTTCGGTAACTAGTTCAGGCACTTTAAAAACAAAAGAAAAACAAAAATCTTCTTCATGAGATTACATATTTAGTGCTTGGACGATTCAAATGAAAATAATGACACTTTATAGCACAACAGGGTTTGATACTTGTGTAAGCTGATGTAAACGCCAGGCTCATACTCATACAAGCCAATGAAGGCCTCATACAAGTTCTGATACAAATCCCGATACATATTCTAAACTTGCGTCAGATGTAAATATAGCTTAAGCTGGAGATTGTTGTAGTGATGTTACAAACGGGCGTGAAGGATCTAGACATGACAGGAGAAGATAATACTTAAGTTTCTGCGATTCTATCATTTCAATAGTGCTTTTGTTTGCCTATAATGGCTGTCTTTTCTGACGTAATATCAAAGATATCCTTACTAACCGAGATGTTACAAAATAAATAAAGTGTTCAGAAGGGGAAAAAATGAAAATATTTACTGAATTTATTTATGGAGACAGCAGTAATCGCACATTGTTCTACCACTGGCTCCAAAGATCATTGGCTGGATATTGCCTCATGAATCGGAAGTTAAGAACCGAGTACATCATTCCTTGTGTTCTCCATGAACTGCAAATAATACGTAAAACCAAATACTGTTCCAGCCACTCTATGAAATGACGTAATGGCAACAGGACAAACAAGCTCATGTGTTATATATTCGCGAAGCATGTGTTAGTGTACATTCTACAGTCTTCATTTGCGAAGACATATAATGTTACCTTGTGCACATTTAGCGGGGAAAAAGTACAGAATATCTGTTACACGGCTAAAAAAAAGCAAACAGAGCTGGATAGAGCAAATCGTGTCTGCGAGAGGCGCCTTAAAGTTTGGGCTGCAGAAAAAAAGTATCCAAGTAAAACTTTTATTCTCGTATCTACGGCTAGATTTTTATTTACATATTATACTTTTCCATACGTCTTAATCAAAATCAAATCGTCGTATGGCATTGTTGGCCGGAACCCAATCCACGTAAGCGTTCTGGTGTACTTTGCATTATACAGCAAGTTGTGCCAGAGGTGATCATCGAGTTAAGGGCCTTTCAAAATCCTGCCTAGACTGGGATTTGAACTGGAGACCTTTCGATTTCCAGTCAGGCGCCTTAAGCCCTGAGCCTCTACAACGCTCCACGCTACGACGACGTGATCAACAGAATCGTTAGCGGGCTGTTGAGAACTAAGTGCAGAAAATGGTAGCAGTTATTTTTTTCTTTTTTTAGGCCTTTGCAAGTCGACGTCGAACTATTTTCCTTTTTTCCGCCTTATCGCTTTCCGCATCGTCGACGTTGAGGTCTTTAGAGGTGGGAAGGTACAGGGTGGAAGGAATGGGAAGGAATTCGGCTAAGACCTTTTGAAGGAACCATCTTACTTTTCGCCTAGAGTGGTTTGGGGTAAGCATGGAAAACCAAAATCCGGATGGCTGGACGGGGAATCCGAGGGCGGAATGTTACCGCTTACCACGTTCAATTTTTGTAGTTATGATCCCGACATTTGCCTTAAGTTATTTAGGAATGCCATGGAGAACCGAAATCTGGGTTAGAATCTGCGTCCTCCAGAATACCAAGCCAGAGCGTTACCGTCCGCCAGTCTGCTTTGTGGAAGTAACTCTTATGAAGAAAAAATCCCAATATTCACCTACAGAGATTTAAGGAAATCAAGGAAAAGCGATAACCCGAAATATGAATGGCTACACAGGGAAATAAACATGGATTTTCTGGAATATTGGGATTAATTCTATTTTTAGAACTCGAGGATGACTGTGTCAGACATCTCTTTAACAGATTTTAATTGTTTTAAGCAAGATCAGTACTTCAACACCAAAAACTAACTCTTATGAAGCCCTATAACCATACACGCCGTATTTTGTGTGAAAAAGCCATTTTTTTCTGTTGCAATTTCCGCTGAAATCATTAATTTCTTTAATGCTTCAGTTTCAGCTAATCATGTTTGATCGCCCAATTGGAAAAGTGTTTGATCACAAGACAAAATGGCGAGTAATACAGAAATCTACTATGCAAACAAAATACGTGAAACCGGAAAACGTGGTATGATTCTACAATAAAACTTTTATACAACTGACTGGTATTTTTGCTATACGAGGATTGGAATAAAAAACTGTTGTAAAAATAAGTTTAGTTAATTGATTATAAATTCATATTGATTCCAAATGTCAGGACAAGTTTTGAAGTAAAAGTACAAACAGTTTCTGCATACATGAAAAATGTAATATTGTTGCTGGAGAATTAACCCGGTATCTTCCGTTTAGTAACGCAGCATCTTTCCCCTAAGAAACACTGCTTGCTGCATTCCACGTACTAAAAGTTTGAGGGGAAAATACAATAAAAGAAAGCTTTTTTTCTAAAAAAATAAGTCGTATGTATATAATTAGACGGCTTCACAGGAATTAATTTTTAGTGCTCGCCAGTGAACCTAATTAAAACAAATTTAGTTAAATATAGGTCAGATACACTCCATTTGAGACATTATGCTCAATAACTTCCTGGTATCAGAAGTAGCCTTCACCTTCCGGAGCAACAGACCAAAAGTAACGCGAAACTTAAAACAACTTGGGAGAGTCAATTGGAGGAGTGCGGTTATTGTGGTCTTATTAACAGGAGGTGTGAGTGGGCCACTGGGATGTACCAAAAGCTGCACTCGTTCGCAGATACGGCAGAGCTAAACCAGGATTAATGTTCCTGTTGAAAGGCAGAAGGACGAACTTGCAGAGTTCTTTTAAATCCTGGAGTAGGAAAAAAGAGCGATGAGAAGATGTGAAGAGGAAGACTCGAGATTAATGGACTGTAGGCGGTACCAGAAGCACTCAATACAAGGGCCTAAGACGCTGCACACAAAGCAAGAGTCTATGGTACACAACACAAGTCAGTGTAGTGTTCAAACAATCTTCCGCGTTAAAAAATGTTTGTTGTGAATTTAATCCAATCAAATTCTTGTTCTTACGTAAACAAGACGTAAAAATTTATTCAAAAGGGATGAAAAACCAGTTGCACACGTAATCAGTAAAAAAAAAACCTTTATTGCAACAACTTGCACATTTGTTCAGAGCGCAAGAAAGGTGCCAACAATAAGTATACCCAGCATAAAGACACACTGAAAGAACACCAAGCAGTGAAATAATATCAGCCTGGAAAAACAGAGTAAATTAAGCTCCGACTGGATCAAAATGAATTTATCGTCAGCCATCTGGAAGCCATTGAACAGACTTTGAGTTTGCATGGTCTTGTAACGAGATCTGAAGTATGATACATTTGTTATGCCAAATCTCGGAAACAACGTATTCCAATCAGATCTATAATCAGCTAGTTACAAAGCCATCGCATTAGTGAAAAAATTACTCTGCATTTGAAGCTGTCACCGATACAAGAAGGGCCAATCCAACATAGTTTTACATGGATTCCTGAATTCCAGGACGGTTCTTTCAGAAAGGCCAGAACGGAATTCCTTTCAGATCCTTGCACCCAATTCTATGCTGGTTCTAATAACCTTGAAGACGAACAATGAAACTTTAACAAACAAAAAATCAGCGGGGAAATAACGAAACGTGTACTTTGGTACAGATTATAGTAAATTTTACTCGTGTTGTTTGGTATTACCAAATACGTTATCTCACACGCATTTATCACTGATAAAAGTAATTTCTTTTACAACAGTCAAGGAAACTATTTGCTTTACTTTAAGCCAAGGACGACTATTAACTGCTAAGAATATTTTTTATTTTTGAGAAAGAATTCTGACAAAGTCGTCCTTCAATTTCAGATAATAGGACGGTTTTCACAATTAAAACTAACTACTGTCTTGTAGAAAACTCCAAACCCTCCCTTCCCTCCCCCAATAAAAAATTTCTTCAGTATTCATCTTTTCTTAACGAACGGTTAAACAACGTGAATAAAAATAGAGTGGAGGTTGTGAGTGGAACGAGAGAATACACCACATCTGTGAACTCCGTCAAGGTCTGTCGCCTTAAGACCAAATGGCTCGTTACCGGACAGTGAGCCGTTGTTACGCGGTGATCTCATAACCACGCTGCCGCTACCTTGCGTAGGAAGAGGACAAGCCTCTTAAAAGAGGAACCTGTTCCCAAAAGGGAATACGACGTTAATAGTTCTTTGTGTCCGATGTACCGTTGCTCTTCCATTCAGTTTTGTTCAGTGATCTGGTAGTTGTTTGCGCCTAACCTTCAATTCGCGTTATTTGTTTTTGTACCTTTTAAATGTGTCAATTGATTGTGATTTGCTCTATTAGTGACAGCATCAGTAAGTTCATCTGAAGTTTAACTTCAAGGTTACTAAAACTATGAATCAATTAATGAAATACAGTAATAGGAGGTATGAATTAAGTTAAGGTCATTGGTTGACTTTTTTTTTTTTTAACTGCTTAACGTCTCTTAACAGCGAGGTCTTTAGAGACGGGAAAGGATGGGGGGCAAGGAATGGGAAGGGATTCAACCATGGACTTTTGAAGGAAGCATCCCGCATTTGCCTGGAGTGATTTGGGAAACCATGGAAAACCCAAATCTGGATGCCCGGACGGGGATTCGAACCGCCGTCCTTTCGAATGCGAGGCCACATTGGCTGTCGTAAAATGGTTTATTTTGAATATGAATTATTTACCACGGCGACCACTATCTATAATTAAATGACGGCAAACAAGGCAAGCGGTCAAAATTATTAATTTTATATTCATAAAGAATATTCTATTCTGTTTCGTGCAAAAGGAGTGGTACATCTCAACGGAGTATGAAATTCCAGTAACATCAGGAGAATTATTATTATTATTATTATTTAGAACACATTTTATACAGTCTAGTACTTGTAAACTAAAATAGGCCTTAATTTAATAAACAGTTTGACATCTGATACTTCAACACGTTTCACAAGGAATAATTTTAATTTTTGTCAGGTTTAGCTTTTGCGATATCTGAGTTTTTGCCTGTTGGCACTATACATAGGATTGTTTTGCTGTTAAAAATTTATTATAGGTTTGCAAACTTGCCGCATTTCACCACAGTCAATTGTTATCTATTGCTCACTTTGTAATTGGTTGGTTAAAGCTTTCTAATCATATTTGCGGTTTCCTGTCTACTTTATAGTTATAATTTTTAATATTTCACCACATCACTTAATATTTTAACTACTACATCACCTTACCGCACGATTACAAGTAGCGAGTGAATTACTAAGCACACAACCGAAAGTATTTGACCATGCGCATTGTAATTTACTGCACGGTGTAATATTCTTTTTGTACTTCTTCAAAAATTGGAGCACCATACCTCAAACTGTTCTCAAATATTGACGATATAAAGCATCCAAGCCACTCTTTTTCAGATTTGGACAAGCTCAGTTTACCATCTCGCACAACATACGAAATGTTGTCTGTATTTTTTTAAAAAAAAAATTTTTTAATCACGCTGCATAAATACCAGAAAGCATTATGTAAATAGACACTTCTAGTACGATATTATTATATGAAACATTTTTCACTACCTGTTAGCACCCCGGTTTCGCGTTACAGAGTTCGCCGGTTCGTGCTCGGCTTTAGCCCTTGATTGAAATCGTCACTACAGTATATATTTACAACGAGGATGATTCTACGTACGTTTGATCCGGCAACATAAAGAGCAGCTCACGCCGAATAATTAAGTAGCTGGCTTATAAGAAGAGGAACAATAAGTAAGCAAACTCATCGAAAAAAATATTGCAGAATAACTGTCATATACCTCACTGTTGAATACCACTACACAAACTTAACTATCCGATCTCGTACATATTTAAACACTTTGTTTATATAGACGAAAACTAGTTACAGTGACAACACAGACTTCTATAAATAGTGACAAAAATAGTTTGCTAGTGACCTTATGACGAGTCTCTTCAACAAACATATCTAAGTGTAATCCTGAACCCACAGAGCATTCGAAAGAGAATGATAAAAAACGAGTCACCAAGTCTGAAACGCTCATCAGATGTTCTGCATCGCGATGAGGCTGTGTACTCGTTCTGCCATAGCAACAGCCTCTAACGAGCACGACGCAGTTTTTATGCTGGCTGTTTGCAAGGAAATAGACATTTCTAGGTACAACACGGGCAAACGGTACGAGAAAACACAGACACTAATAAGGACATCCGTTAATTGGTACGCAGAAACACCTGCTATCCCAAAAATATTTGCAGAAAACCGATTTTTGCCTAATTACAATTAATTGTAAAGATACTTATAAGCTCCCTTGTAACACAAGTTGGCAAGTCCTTGAGCCGGAATCGATTTTAACCATATTTCCAGTGAATTGAGAAAATAACAGGCAGTTAGCTTCGTCCTACTTGCGGTAAATATACATTTTACAAAATTGTGGAAGGCAGAAGGGGCTTAGCAGCACGTTATAATGTATCAAACACACTACAAACATTTTAAATACTCACAACCACCTGTAACACGTTATATAGCCATCATTAAAAAATTTTACTCCTAGTCGACATTGCGGTCATTAGAGGCGGGAAAAGACTGGTGCAAGGAACTGGAAGATATTCGGCCATGACCTTTTGAAGAAACCATCCTAGCATTCGACTGGAGTGATTTCGGGAAACTGTGGAAAATCAAAATCTAGATGCCCGGACGGGGATTCGAACCCTCGTCCACCCAAATGCGATGAGGGAGCGTTAGGGGCGTCCATTAATTACGTGACGTGAAATAGGGGGGAGGGGTGTGGCGAAATCTCACCAAATCTCACCGAGGGGGGAGGGGGGGTAGACAGCGGAAATCTCACGTCAACTATTTTAATTGCTTCAAGAACAGTAGATCCAAAAACAAAAACAAAAAAAGTCTATAAAGGACGCCCATAGCGACATTAGGGGGAGGGGGGGGGGTTACAACCGCCCTACAAAGTTGGAGAGATTTTAAAAAAAAAAACCTCTCAAAAAGGTAGGAGGTCGGTCAGCAGTTGGCGGGAGGGGGGGGGGGGGGGTTTCACCTCAATATCTCACGTAATTAATGGATGTCCACTTACCGCTCACCCACCACGCTCCGTATAATGTCGGCAAACACTGAGATTAAACGGCACGGCCCAAACCATTTGAAGTTTCCGTTCGTACTGCATGACTTCAGAATGCGAACCAAGCAGAATATAGTCTAAAGGAATGGAAACTGGAAGAATTTTAAAGCATCTGCAAAGGAGATGTATACAACTCTCATGCGTCCTCATCTGGAGTACTGTTGTGAAATATGAGATAAATGCCGAGATTATGTGCCAGACAGCCAGTAGATTCAATTGGAATTTATATCATCTAACACGCAAACTTCCACTTTTATTTATGACTGCGGAGAAATATTTCGGAAATCAACGTATGTTGGACGAAATTACAGGTCATGATATCACAAAAATAAAGTGACACGTATTCTTTCTTAGCTGGTGTTCTTAGAGTTTGGAATGCACAGACGATAATTTAACACTCGAACAATGCAGTTTACAGACCAGCTGTCGCCCTGTCTTTCCGGCGAACTGTTAATACAGACTTCTCTATTAAAACAACATAATCAAGAACCAAATGATCCACGGCACCTGTGGCTCAATGTACCATGGACGCAGACGGGATTACTTTAAGGGAGGTACATCTGTATCTTTTCTATACATTATATATAACACTTATTAACTAAGGATACTGAATTTATTGACAAGATGTTGAACGAATTTGAACAACAACCTAGGCGCCTTAAGTTATTATTCAAGCTGTGAATTTAATAATAAAAATTGTGTTTCTTAATTTTTTTCTGTGTATTTTCTTTTATATCAGGGGCGTACAAGTACATCCCCTTGCAACCCACTCCCGGCGCCCATGCAATGAACACAAATTCGTTTCGCATTAAGTGTGTTCACAACAAATTAACTTCATTCTTCCGAATAATATAATTCTGCTTGTACTCGAAATCATAATAAACATTTTGACCGAGAGAAGTACCATACCTTTAAATGAATTCTATCTTGTGCGCACGTTTTTTTAAATACCTTAGCACGTCAAACTGACTTTAATCACGGAACCACGTGCTGTAAATTAATCTGAACCCCATTGCTAGCGTTCAACAAAAAATTATCTTAAATTTACCAGTGTTACGACGCCATAGCAAAACGAAACATTATTTTACACTCTGGACTATGGTCCGAACATTAATCCAAATTCCATCAAAAGTCGAGTAGCAGCTTTTACGTTAATTTCATTCAACGAAAAATTATGTTAATTATTCTGCTTTTCCATGTCACATTAAAATGAAACATACCCTGCTTTAGTCGCGTTCACAGACTTCTCAGCTTTCAGAAATCAGTCAAGAATTCGGCCATTTTACCCAGTGAACGTGAACTGCACAATACAGGAAACCTCATTAAAATCTACCTGCTGTTTTTGTTCGTATTGCGTTCAACGAAAAACTGATTTTTATTTGTCAAATTTCTCCGCTTTTAGAATATCAGAAAGAAAAATTACCTAGAATACACGCGGGATCGCAGGTTGTTAATTAATCGAAACCCGATCAAAATCAAAGTAGTAGTTTTGGCTTGAATACCAACTAGAAGACAAACTGAATATTTTTTTAAAAAAGAAGTTTACTCTTCTTTAACCTATGGATAGTAATCCCAAATATTTTATTTTATTTTTTTCATATATTAAATGTACAGTTTTTATCCCGGTTGCAGTCTTATTATATGTATAGATTTTTTTAATTTAATTTAATTGCAATCTAGCACAAGTTCCGGTGGAAATTTCCCTACACCCCCATCTTCCCCTATCCTGCACACACCTACATTTTCCCTTATTTTATCTTTAAATTCTTTCAACGTTTTAGGCAAAATATTCATCATTTCTCTTAGTAACTCATTCCAATCCCTGACACCCTTACCTAACAAAGAGAATCTTCCTACACCTTGTGCCTGAAATCGAGTCATCTTTTCCCTTCCATGCACTGCTTTTCATACCTATTGCAATATCTTTCCATGCCTCATCGCCAGTATACGCCCTGTACACTCCCAAGACCCTCCTCATCCTCCTCCTGTCTTACAATGAATCCCATTGCAGCTCTTTTATCCGCAGGGTACATTTTAGATGTTCACTGTCGCATATTCCAGCCATGAATATGGTTATCTATAGTTTCAAAAAGACATTTAAATCGTTACTTCGGTGATGTCCATCGTTTTTTACAATAACGTTTTAAACTATGCAAATTGATTCCAAAGAATGTTATTTTGAGAACAATATTAAAATTCATAGTAGCATATCAAAAGTAATAAACGAAGCATATGTACGTCATTCATTTTTATGTATTAAATACATTATCATACATCATGAACGCGCTGATACATAAATAATTTTAGCAGAAAAACTTGAAATATTGGAAAATTTAACTGTTGAAAACATTCAGAATAATTAGATCAGAACGGAAACAAAGAGTTTTAAGAGGCTTAATAATTGATTACTGAAAAGTCGAAAAGACTTCGTCATTATACAATTAATAGGTTTAGTTGCATCAAATTTTGCCACTACCATAATAAACGTCGTACACAGCCAGGCATTATGGCAACGGCAAGTTTGTATGTCTTGTTTTAATATGTGAATCAGGTCTGTATGTGACCCGGGGACACCACCATGCGGGCTCAGCTGGTCTGTGTTATTTGACCCTGTGGGCTGACGGAGGTCGGTATTGACCCGGAGGCGGGTGGGCCATGCGGGCAGCCGCGGCCAGGCGGAGGGGTGTTCGCGTGGACCAACCCGGCAACAACTACTGTGCGTCTACTGCCCATCACACACCACGTCAGCACTGCAGCCTCAAACCATACACTGCTTCAATCAGCACCACACAAACCATCAGAGCAAGTCCGAGTCATACTGTTCACTAGAATTGTCGTAACACTTGTACCTAAACAGATATACGTTACCGGTCAACGTACTGTGTACATTCGACTGATACGTGCTGATGGCTAATGTCACGTGAGTACAATTATATGTTATGCATCCTATCATGGGGTCGGCAATCATCAATATTTGACGAAAATGGTTCTATTCTAAACCTTCCACTCTGTCTTTTCTACTATTTAATCAGATATTTTCGTCAAAGAATAATAACGTTTCATCCCTTATTATAATTGAGACTTGTACACAAATACAAATTAAATACTTATTTTTCCTGATAACCATGATTAAAGAATTAATATACTGCAATTACATATCACATAGATTCTTTACAACTAAGCATTGTTAAGAATGTAACTGCTTAGATTCACACACAATTTATGTACATTGGGAACCCAAAAGATCCAATGAGAGATGGTGAGAAATTACTTATTATTTAAGACGCTGGTGCCGCGAGCACTTGCAGGTAACTAATATCTTTAGGCTGCTTCTCGCAAGATGAATAAAACTGAATGATGATATCGAGAGAATAACGGTCTCCCATATTTTGGGAGTTATAGATTATTTAATTTTTCTATTTACAGATACGATTCGAGCAACAGCACGTGGCAACGTCCAGCAAATGGGTGAACTCCACATTGCCTTGCTAATTTTACAGAATGCCAACTTAAGCCTTCTAATCTATTTTTTTATGACCTTACTTCTCGTCAAGTTAAAGAGGTCATCAGGCGGGAAAGGACTGAGGAAGAAAAGGAATTCGGTCATTGCCTTTTGAAGGAACCATCCCGTCATTAGCCTGGATTGATTTCGGAAAACCAAAATTGGTCTGTTTTAATATCCTAGCATTAGGGGTTTTTGTATAGGATGTTCAGAGATGGAATTTAACTTAGCTTATATTTAGCTGCTTTACAGTTAGCGGAGGTTGGACAAGAGGGGAACTTGCATCACCTCCACAATTTCGACTGTGGCCTGTATCAATGCATCGTGAGCTAGGTTATTACATGTGCCCAAATAGGGGGAGGGAGATTCCGACGAAATCTCACCAACGGGAAAGGAGGGGGGGAGGGGTCAACTGAAATCTCAAGACAGCTTATTAATCAGATTGCCGCCTTTGAAACAAGAGAAGAGCTAAAAAAATTTATAAAGTCCCCAAAACCATGAGTTTAGGAGCGGAGGTCTCACCAAGTCTCACCACAGAAAAGGGGGGATCCAAGATTTTGCATAAATCGCGTTAAACAATAAACATGTACTAAATTGTAGAACTTTAATTTCTCAGCTTTCCGGCTCCACATCCAGAATGGAACTGGTCCCCTTCTACCCTCGGGACCAGGGGCTGAACATTAATCAAAACCCCCTCAAAATGCGACCGGTATATTTTGCACGAATCTAGTTCATCCCAACTGGCAAACAGGCAAACAGGCAAACACAAATTGAAACAAAAACGTTGATTCTTCACTACAACTTACTAACAGTGTACCATGCTATTTTTTTTAAAAAAAAAAGACTTAAATGTATAGATATTCCCAATATATTTTTATTTCTAGTATAGATTGCGAAATTAATTTTAATTTATCGAATTACGTTTTATTTATTTTTTTGCTTTGGGCTTTACTAATCGTCGACGTCGAGGTCATTAGTTCCGGAAGAAAGTGTGGACAATGAACGGGAAGAAATTTGGTCATTTTGAAGGAACCCGCTTCTACCTTTACCCCACCCCCTTAATTTTTTGCCAACATTCTTCAAACAAATACACATTTTTTATCCAATTTTGATGGAGCTTTTGATACGTATACTTTAAAACAAATGGAAAAATACTGTTTACTTCTGGTTTACAAAAACCTAACCCCTCTCCTCCTCCGCGAAACCACGGAAAACCGAAATCTTCATGGCAGGCAGGGATTGGAATCCCGTCCTCACTAATTCCAGGTTTGAGGGTTAGCCCTCATAAGGGAGCGTCGATAAACTATGTGGCTCGGTTTAGAGGAGGTTGGAGGGGGGGAAGGGGGCGGGGAGAGGCGGGAGATGGCGGAGGGGGAGGGGTTGGCTGGATACCTGCTCTGTGCTACGGGGGGGGGGGGGGGACTGGAGGTTCAGGGCCGGGCAAGGTAGCTTTTTATTCATATTATTTGTTACAGTTAAAATGAGGTTCAGAACACACAACAGCATGTAAATATTTATTTCCGTCATCTAATTATCTCCATAGGTAATTTACGATAGTCTGAAAAGAGAAAACAGTACAAAATGTCTGCTGAACTCAATACAGAAAAAAGCTACGTGCTACGGGCGCGGAGGGGAGGGGGGGGGGTTCACAGGAGGCTAAAATGGAGCTACGTAGTTTATGGACGCTCCGTTAGGTATTACCTAACACATTATTATCGTCATGCATATAAGCAGTATTCATACTGTTCTTACTATTATCGATCAACGTTCTTTTCCGTTGGATATGATGGAAAATTACATCCTTCACGTTCAGTAAATTCATTTGCAGGCATCAGCAAAACCTAGAATGCTTCCTTAAATGTCACACGTACACCATAAGCAATGTCACGCATTACACAGAACATCAGCTTTCGAAAATGATACTAGATGGAATGGCAGAGTATACTGCGTTAAATAGCTTCACCCCATTACCATCCGTTGGTTATTGCCACAATTACAGAGACCGGAGATGTGTACAAGTCGGTACAATCAACATTAACAGCATCACACCTGCTACGAACACACCAAGCGCACGTGGGCTAATCATATGTCTCCAGACAGTAACAGGTGGCCAGTAGATTTGAAATGATTTTATCCGAAGTACAAAATTAAACGAAAGTATCTTATTCCCAGTCATCACTTTTCTGGATTGTGTGATGCAATGCAGCACTTCTACCAAGTGACAACCTTTCCATATCCTCATAGTACTTACAATCCACATTTATCTCCTTCACATACTATAATACTTCTCTTCCTTACATTCATATACAATTGCTATTCAATTAATAGCCCGTGGATTTTAAAACTTGACCCACACCTTCCTCTATTTTTTTTTATTTTTTTAATTATTATTTTGATTCTTTCACATACCTTTCTTCTCCCATACCTTCCATAAGGAACTTGTTTTCTGGTGCAATTAACATTCAGAAGTCTTCTATAGCACCCCATTTTTCTCTTCGGTCCCTATTGTTGTGCCAGCATAATTTTCTTGGACTTCACAGACATTCTTTTACAAACCAATATATAAAACTGAAAATTTTATTTTTCAATAAGAATCTGCTTTTGCAATTTTCTAGTGGTATTCAACTTGTTTGTCACTTTAATTTCTACAAAGCAAAATATTACTTCCAAGCCGCGCTCTAATTTGGGTACGCATTTTCCTACTGTCGACATATCTACTGCACGTCATGATTTTTCTGCTCTTATTTAGACTGAAATTTATAAATAATTTTGTCATAGCATTTACCGGTACTTGTTTTGTGTTTTCAAAGTTTTTCCTAAACTTGCCCGTGATCTTACTGTGGGTAAGTTCCACATAAAAAAAAAAACCGGATCTCTGTATTCGCTAAACAGGTTTATCCGTGCCGTATCTTTTTTGGTAAAAGTATAACACTTTGTTTTTCATTAGGTGCATTAAATAGGTTTAGGGTTTAACGTTTGTGTGTATTCGTAGTGTTTCATATAAATTCATTTAATGATGTGATAGCTACACACTATTGAATAACTCTGAAAAATCGAAGTATTAAGAACAGAAACCATTTTAAATAATAATACTTCAGGAAAATATCCTCGCACAAAAAAACTAATTAGCAATTCTTACTCTGCATACTATACTGAAACATTGTGTTCAAATTTACCACCAAGTATTAGTTATACGTTCGCTGGATGGCTATATCAATGCCTCTATCGTAATAGGTAGTATCTGGAACACTCACGTTTACTGTCAGTGATAAGCCAGAGTACACGTGAGGCGAGTTACTCATTGCTGTCCTTGAATGCTAAAAGCCATTGTCCTGATGGCGCGACAACAAGTGGCGTCGTTAACAGCGGCTTTGTTGTTCCGGCCACAGGTGAATTCCACTACATGTGTTGTCAGCAGTGACACAGTACCATGAAGAACAACGTCCGGAAATTAAAAAGTAACGAACAGTATTAAAAGTCCTCATTGGTAAAATTCATAACGTGCGCTACATTCACAGTCTTTCCTGCTCGTTCACTGAAAGTTTCCTGAGAAAATAAATTATCTACGCGCGCGAAAGAGTTCTAAAATTGTGATATCGTGGTGGTATATGGACCAGGACTCCTTGTAATAAAGAGAAATTTATACTAACAATGGTAGGACATCTAAAACTGTTGTTCCAATAGGACTTATTACCAACGCGTCCGATCCTGCCAGTAGAGTTACATTTTCGCTGCCAAATGGAGATTTTGAAAGATCAGGAACGCAGAAAGATTGTAGCGTAGTGAGCCTCCGATTGTTTTCTCCTAGGGTAAAAACATTGAGGTTTGAGAGTTACGACTGGGCATCTTTCATAAATAAATAAAAAAAATAAAAATGAGGAAATAGTTTAGCGTGATTGTCGAGAATAAAAATCGCATGATGATGTTTTAAACCAGTGTGATAAATAGTGATGGGCTCTTAAGTATTAAAAAGGCTGACGGAACAAATATGAAAAATGGAAAGGGTGGTATCGGAGTTAGTATCCTTTAAACAAAACAGACCCTCACTATACAATGTGGTGTTTGAAACTACATGAACATTTTTTCTAAATAATAGCTTATAATTCTTTAATAACAACTCGATTTTGTGGGGATGCCCCGTTATTTATTTGACAGCCTAAGCTTTCTACATCCTTCGTCTGAGCTACTTTTTATATTGTCATAGCAATCGACGCCAAGCATCGCAAAGTAATAGTCCGCGGTCTTCATTGGTTGATATGTCAACATAAATAGTAACTTTGACGAAGGCTGTATTATGGCAGTCGAAAGCTTAGACTGTCAAATGAATAATGCGGCATTCCCGAAAAATCCGGTTGTTAACAAAAACGGCCGAGGAAACCTCAGAATTCATTTTAAAAAATTTGTTGCGCTGAAACAAACTAAATCACTCGTAAACAGTTGGCGGCCGTATAAGGTTTTCAGAAAAAGAAATGTCAACTTTAGAGACATTTGGTTTGTTTCATGTTTCATACTACTCCCATGTTTTCATTTACGAGTACTCACACGATCATAGAACCCATGATGGTATCAACTGATTATTAATAGTCAAACGTACAGAACCATGCGACCAACGATGTTACAAGATCCTATCAACAATGATTGAAAGTAAGAAATCTCTAGCAAAATTCCGAGCTACCAAGAATAGTGGTTATGATTTATCAGGAAAAAATCGATGTCTGACCCACGGATTGTTCACAATGGCGTATCTTTCGCAGTTAAGGGATCTGCGTTGACAGATAAGACAAATGGTAGGATTTTCTGCAACTATAGCCATACCATGCATTTCACAGTATTGAGGGTGGTAAGGGGTGCTATGCGCCAAAATTAATCACTCCTCTGTGCATTTGATTTCCTTACGGCTCTGGTATAGAGGCACATTTGAGGCAGGTTATTTAGTTGATTTTATCTCGCGACTCAATAAGCCCAAATATGTTGATGGACGAAATATTTCTCCGCAACAGTAATTGTAAGCAGGTGTATGTCAGTAAATTCATTCTGAAACTACGTCATCGTTCAGCCATACAATCCCAGTCCTACGTCTGAGCCAGGTCGTTGACACCTTGGTAAGCGCTGTAACAAGCGGATACAAGACGAACGGTTCTTCTCTGTATGACTTGTTTCTCGACAATAGTAATCCTTTGCAATGCGAGACTCAAATAGCGCAACAGTACCTAAGATTCTCGTTTGAATATGCGCCATAATTTTCCAATATTCGACCAATGAGCAGCCACTTACGTGCTGATACGACTTCGTGTTGCTTTTACCTGTAATGCCCAAATACTTGACGGAATAAACTTCATTAATAGTTTTACAGTTTACGTTGTACTCTTGTAAAGGGGTATTCTTTTTGTTCGTTTTCCCTGATGCTGCTAATGACAAATCGAGGACGTTTATGAGGTGGAAAACTACCCATAGCTAAGAGATGAGTCAACGCAGAACAACTGTAACAGTCATCCCAGTCAATACAGAGTAATTTCCCTAAGGTAGCCAACACAGAACTTGTCAAATTCTCAAAACCGTCAGCTTACACTTAACTGCAAAAAGTGCAAGGCAATGCATATAAGTAATATAAAGACCCCGTTTGCTCACGAGTACAAAGTTAACAATTCAGTTGTTGATACGGTGGATTCCCTGAAGTATCTTTGCGTAACAGTACAAAGCAACATGAAATGGGACTTGCACATAACTTCCGTCGTAGGCAAAGCTAATTCTAAACTTCGATTTTTAGGTAGTATTTTGAGAATTTTTAATGCTCATACAAAGGAAATAGCGTACAAAACACTAGTGCGTCTGTATTTGGAATACTGTTGTGGAATATGGGATCCGTATCGCAAGGGATTGATTGACACGTTAGAGAAAGTACAGAGGAGAGCCGTTCGATTAGTGACTGCTAGTTACAGTCCTCACGTAAGTGTCACAGAGCTGATACGTGGGTTGGGCTGGGATTGTTTGGCGGACAGACGACGTCGTTTTCGTTTGAATTTGCTGGAGAATATGCGAAAATCTTTGATTTACAAGTGCGATGAAATACTTCTTCCGCCAACCTATTAGGTTGCAATGACAGGAGGGGTAAGATTCGAGAAGTAAGATTCCTTACTAATACATTTATGTATTCTTTTTTCCTCGTTCTGTTCGAGATTGGAATGCACTGAATTAGGATTGGTGCTTAGCACCCTCTGCCACTCACAGTATTTGTGAATTGCAGAGTACAGATGTAGATGTAGATAAGATTTCAATGTCTCACCCATTTTTCACGTGCCCTTAATTCTACAAATATACTGATACCTTTCCGTACAGCATAGTTGGTTTTGTTCAAACCATAAAATGAAATTCGAAATAGACAGACGACGCAGGTTTCGTTTGAGTTTATTGATAAACATGCGTACATCCACTTCCATTTACGAGTGCGATGAAGTACTTCGTCCACTAACTATTTGCGTCGCAACGAGAGAACAGCTAAGATAGAAAAATAAAGTTCCACACTGATTTTTATATGAATTCTTTCTTCCCTCGTGCCATTAGATATTGGAATGCATAGAATAGAGATGGCCCCGAAAAGGAGTCCCCGATTGATTGTGTCCAAAAAAGAATCCTCTAAAAATAGCTCAAAAGAGATCCCTTTTAAAAAGGAGCCCCAAAGAGAGGACAAGCCCAAACGAGCCCCCCAAATGCACTCAAAGAAGATACGGAAAGGCGCAGTTCAGGGTCCACGCAGTAGATTATTAGTGAAAACATCGTTATAAAATCATAACTAGTGTTTTGTGTTAATTTGTAATTTAATTACAACCTCTTTAATATAGTGGTTACATAGAGTAATATAACAGTTCCAGAACAGATAAATTACAAGTTTTTCGCATCCATCAGAGGTCTGTGGTAGCTAAAGTGACACATGTACACTTCATTTTATTTTATTTTATCTTCGACGCTGTCGTAACTTTCGCATTTGTTCGGCCCTGAACTTTTAGGTTTCTTGGGTACCTTTAGTCGCGAGCTTTCTCCTATTTTTCATTTTCTATGATTCCGAGCGTGTTTACGACTCATATGAGACATCTTTAATTTTTTTACATTTTTGAATTTAATATCGATCTATACTTTTATTCCGACGAACATTTCTATTATCTCACTTTCGCTCCTAGAAGTGCTTCGCGAACTCTTTAAAATAACATTTGAATCAACGTCCTAGCTGAACGCGTTTTCACGTTACACTAATTTATAGCTCCACACAACGCTAAATGGAACAATCACCAACATATGCTCACATTAGTCCGGTGACGTCACAGGCAAAACAAACGTTGCACGGTGAAGACTTAAGACATGCTCTACTAGTTATGGGCTCAACCGTTATTAACGTGTTATTAGCCTCGTAGTTATTAGCAATTCAAATCTGATTATATTTTGTAACACTTAAGAACCGAATAGACGTTTCAACACTACCGAAAACGAACTATCTGAATGTGGTGAGCTGTAGGACCCACAACATCTTCTGGTATATAGGAATCTCCCTGAAACTTGCACTATCGACGACGTTTTTACGGCAAATGAGAAGGCCATCAGGATTGCGGAATTCCGTTCACATTCCATTAAGTTGTGTTCTTTAGTCCATAAGCTTAATAATATCAATTAATTTTATTTGTTTTGTTTAAACTTGTAATGTTATGTCCTAGACAAGAGAAATAAATAAATAAAACGTCAAAAACAAAAAAAAAAACGTCCAACTTCAAAATCGACCGCGTTTTCTTTACAATGAGCAAGTTCTTATTCTGATAGCGGTAATATATACCACTGTACTAAATTCAGCGGTGTAATGCAGGATTTGTTGTAGCTAAACGTGTTGGTTGTAGAGCGGCAATAGCAGTGTTGCCGTTGGGTTCTAACCACTAAGCCGGCTACAGCGGTGTCTGCCTTCCATTCAGACGTCTAAGCGGCATGCAGGCAGCCGGATAATGCGCGCTAGTTAATTAAAGCCACTGCGGTGGCGATATTGCAGGAGCCTTGCCCCAAAACTGCTCCTGTCGCTGATACACGTCGACAAGTCGCTTCTCGCACACAAGTTCAGTACGGTTACACTGGCTCTCTTATACCCCTCTTCACAATTTGTTTACTGTTGTTTCACGAATAGTCGGTAGCAGGACCATCGGTAGAAAGCTTCTGAAGATTATCTGCCATGAACAAAATTAAAGAACCAATCGAAAAATTGTCAGCATGATTTTCCGATATGATATAAAATCGAAACCTTCCTAGCCATACCCCAGTCCCCGTATCCAATTACCAGTGGGAAACTGAAATAGAGGCTGTTACAACAGCATTTTAGGATCTTTGGCATATAGAGAATGTCTGTAAAAAGTAACAGTGAATGACTAACAAATATAAATAAAAATGCGGATTGGAAGAGCGTAATAAACTGCCGTAAACCTGAGCGTGGGTTGGAATCCCATTCTGATGAAGATTTTAAGTTGACTTACCGTAATAATTAATTTGGGATTTTTCCCAGTTTACAGCTTAAATCCACTGTGCTGAGTAGCCCTAAGACACATTTGTATAGGCCGCGGCTAGGGACGCCATTATTGTTACATACTCAAGAGATGGGACAGCAAAGAAGATCTCGTGCGTAAGCAGACTTCTGCCCGCAACATACCATCCCACCTATTACAAGCGCAGAAGGATTCACGCACTTGTCTGTTTGAATGTGCGGCCAATGTGTGATAGTCTCACGACCAACTCCATTAACGCATGTGTCTCGGATGTTCCATGCCAAGGTCCAGATGAGTCACAGCGGGGAACTTCCGCCTTCGCTGGGCCCTCGCGGTCAGGACCACGAGACGTCACTGGCCGGGCGACTCTCGCCATGGGACAACGTGGGTCCCGCAGGGCGCTCTACCAGCCGCGACCACTACCTCGTCAGCAACGGAACGACCCCACCTGCAGTGTGTGTGTTAGGGTGCTGATAATTTTGCACCGCCAATCCGGGCTGTTGTGTTAAAGTGTTGGAAGCTTTAATATTCTGCGCCACCGCCACGTCGCCATACCCGGTCGATCCAGGACGCCGGACTCAACTGCCACTTCAAACTGAAATAACGTAAACTTTGTGAGAACGCGACAACTGTGATTCGTGTGTCCCACCCAGAAAAAAGCCCTGAGCCTATGACATAGGCAAATTGCAGATGGCCTCAGCTCTATTCTGTTCCTTGCGGCGCCGCATTGCGAGAGATCTTGTGCTCTCGCCAACTCGTGTCAGCTAGTCGTGGCAGTAACGTTAAAGCAATCTTTTGCACCGGGTTATATTAATGTGTTGTATTATTAGTTTGTATCAGAATTGTACTAGTTATGGCGCCCATGATGGTTTTGTAATTATTAGAATATTTTGTGCAGATTTAATGTTGCAAAAGTATAGTCTTCCTATAATTCCTGGACTAAGGCCAAGAACCTCTCTTAATCCCAAATACAAATGTTAACTTTGTACATTTCTGGTTCATCCATCTTGGTGTTAGATTAATACGAGTTATTGTATTAAAACGTTCGTTTTACTGGTTGAAACATTACACTACATGTTACAAAAATAGAATATACGCAACATTAAAAAATACAGGGATTGCAAACAAATGATGAGTTGTCTGATCGAATTTTCAAGGCAAGCACCTTAAACATAAATCTATAAGTTATAGGTTCGAATAGCAGCGAGGTCGCGAGTTGTTATGAGTTTTGTTTTGTTCATGTGACACACGCAAGGAAACGCACCGTGGTTGAAATTACAGATTAATCAGTGGGTCTTGTAAAAAGAGAATTGCTCCTACTTCTGGCATATTAATTTAGTGCGCCTCCTTCTGGAGGATCCAACCAACTTTCTGGGCAATAGTCTAAGTTAAGGTCGGCAAATAAATTTTACCTATTATCTAAACTTAGTTAGATTGCCATTAATGACAAAATACAGACATGACAAAGCCCAAGGGAATTTTTTTAAATTTTCTTAAGGCTTTACGCGGTGTCGACGTCGAGGTCACTTAAAGCGGGACAGGACTGGAGGCTTGAAACGGGAACGAATTCTGCCATGGCATATTAAGGAACCATCCCGGCAATTGCCTAGAGTGATGGAAAACCCAAATCTGGATGCCTGGACGGGGATTTGAACCCGCGTCCTCCCGGATGCGAGGACAGAGCGCTACCGCTCGCTCATCCACCACGCTCGTTCCCAAGGAAACAAGATGCAAGTGGACCTCATAACATGGCTGAGGGTTGACCTCATACAGTTCTTTTTTTCAGATATCGACTTTTTTTAGAGCGAATTTGTACCAACTACTCCTCCGCCATATTAAGTCTCGTTCACGAGAGAAATTCCTACATTTAGAAAAAAATGGGAAGAGAATACCGAGCTTGGAGTGTTAGCGGTAACGCTCTTGGTCCCGCATTCGCGAGGACGCTGGTTTTAAATCCCGTCCGGGCATCCAGAATTGGTTTTCCCAAATCACTCCATGCGAATGTCGGAGTGCTTCCTTCAAGAAGGCCTTGGGCGAATTCCTTCTCCTTCCTTGTCCCCGTCCTTTCCCGCCTCTAATGACCGACATCGACGAGGCAAATGTCACCATCTTTCAGTAAACTGCGAACTACGCAACTAGTCCTCACTGATTACACTTAGTCCGCAGCAATTACGCTTACCGTTGCTTCTTCTAAACTAAAACATTCTATATGTAGCCCAGATGCGACGCATTTAAACCTTTCTTTAACTACTAATTCTTCTGTCTCCTACCGTCGGCATCTAAACGACGAACAGAGTGCGTAATAATTTTCTTCTTTTTCAAGATACTTCTTCTATAAACCATTAATGTATGCTATAATCACTTCTCGAGTTGTGGAAATACTCTTTCTAGATTTACAACGATGAATTGATACTTATTCTTCTTGTTGCCAGGAATACGATGTTAATGTTATGGTGACATCTTGGACACTATCTCGATGCTGTACGGCGCTATCGACAATTGTTAATCATACTCGTATGATCGTAGCTACGTCAATCAGATTACTTGCTACTCAATGACGCGCCAACTTTATCGATCGAACCTTCTCATTATTTCTGAATGTTAATCAATTTAAATGTTGAATTCACGAGACCAAATGTTTTTGCTGTAGCTGAAACTGATCATTCAAACATTAACAGGAAAATTTATAAATGTTTTAGAAAATTCTTGCAAGCATACCTCACATATGGTTTCGTCACAAGATTCTGTTCCATTCTTTGTTACCATAGGGCCAATTTCTCTGGCGATGTACTGTAAATAACATACAACTCCAATATATTTAGCTGTGTAGCTCTCCTTAATCAAATACAGTAACTCAGCCGAAATACTGGATATATTTGTATTCCATGTAATGTTTACTTCCAACCAAAATGCAGTGGTATTAAAAAAAGTAATTTTTAAAGAGTTGCCTTAATAAAACTTCTACTAAAATAATATTTCATGAATACAGAGTAAAGGTACAAAAAACGCTGTGATTTACAGTTTAGCCTATTAACAAAAACAGACTTCCTTGAAATCTGCCAATCTACGTTTCTGAGCTTCCAAAATTATTGGTTTCTTCTCTATGTATCTGAGAATATACATTGAAGAACCAAAGAAACTGGTATAGGCATGTGTATGCAAACACACAGATATGTGAACAATCAGAGTACGGCGCTGCGGTCAGCAACGCCTATATAAGACAACAAGTGTCTGGCGCAAGCGTTAGATCGTTTACTGCAGCTACAATGGAAGGTTATCACGATTTAAGTGAGTTTGAACGTGGTGTTATAGTCGGGTCAAGAGAGATGGGACACAGTATCTCCGACATTGCGTTGACGTGGGGATTTTCCCGTACGACTATTTCAAGAGTGCACCGTGAATATCGAGAATCCAGTATAACGTCAAATCTCCAACATTGCTGAGGCCGGAAAAAGATCCTGCAAGAACGGTATCAACGACGACTGAAGAGAATCGTTCAACGTGACAGAAGAAAAACCCTTCCGCAAATTGCTGCGGATTTGAATGCTGGGCCATCAACAAGTACCAACGTGCGAACCATTCAACGAAACATCATCGATATAGGCTTTTGGAGCCGAAGGCCCACTCGTGTATCCTTGCTGCGTGCACGACACATAGCTTTGCCCCTCGCCCAAGATTGGAAATATATTGCCTGGTCTGACGAGTCTAGTTTCCAATGGTATCGAGAGGATGGACGTGTACGTGTATGGAGACAACCTCATGAATTTATAGACCCTGCATGTCAGCAGGGGACTGTTCAAGCTGGTGGAGGCTCTGTAATGATGTGGGGCGTGTGCAGTTAGAGCGACATGGGACCTCTGATACGTCTAGATACGACTCTGACAGGTGACACGTACGTACGTATCCTGGCTGATCGCCTGCATCCATTCATTTCCATTGTTTATTCCGACGGACTTGGGAAATTCCAGCAGGACCCCACACGTCTAGAATTGCTACAGAGTGGATACAGGAAACCTCTTCTGAGTTTAAACACATTCACTGGCCACCAAACTCCCCAGACATGAACATTATTGAGCATATCAGGGATGCCTTGCAACCTGCCGTTCAAAAGACATCTCCACCCCCTCGTACTATTAAGGATTTATGGAGAACCCTGCAGGATGCATTGTGTCAATTCCTTCAGCACTACTTCAGACATTAGGCGATTCCATGTCACGTCGTGCTGCGGCACTTCTGCGTGCTCACGGGGTCCCTAAACGATATTAGGCAGGTGTACTAGTTTCTTTGGCTCTTCAGTGTAAAATCAAAGGAAGTGTTTGCAGTACCAATCCTTCCAACACTGTATAAATTTCACCTCTTTCATACATATGAGAAAACATCATTTGATTATATATTCCAATTCGCACGGTGTTGGTAACGAGGAGAGCTAAATTACTTAGTTCAAATTCCTTTCCGGCCATTGTGATTTTGGTTTTCCATGGTTTCCCCAAAATCACTCCAGTCGAACACAAAGATGGGTTCTTTCTGAAGGCAGTAACCAATTTTCCTGCCGTTCTTTGACCTCACTCCTTGTATAAGCAGCCTTTGCTTTTTAATTTCGATGGGTGACCCGTGCGAAAATTTCGCGAATGATATTCGATTAATAGCGAGGTTTGTGGTTTGTAGTCGATTGAAAGAAAAACCGACTTTTTTGTAGCAATTGTTTATATGTCAACTGACACTGGATACGTAACAAAAAAATCTTACGTCTTTCAAAACAATTTTAAAACACTTTTGGACACGTTGAACGTGCGTATGACAAACTCGCAATTGATAACACAAAACAAAATGTAAGGTACATCACAATTTATATGTAAATAACATTACAAAATATTTACATTAAAAAATTAAATTACAAAATTTTTATGTTACAAAATCTCTCTGTTCACAATATTTTATGTGAAAATATTATCATTAGTAACGTTATGATGAAGTGTTTCCCGAACAGAAAAAAAGTATGCAAAAAGTTCCTTAATCTAGAAAACACACAGAGTTTATCAATATCTCTGATATGTGGTGTTGCTATCTAGCGCTATGCGATCACTCCGAATGACGTCAGTGGAGCCTAGCAGCCTCACTCTTACCTGTCGCATACCCGTGACCTTATTTGTTCACATTTTTTTCATTTATTGGTAGAATTTCGAAAAATGCCTTTCTTAATTAATGATGTTACCAAAGCGAAAAACTTAACCATTAAAATGATACCTCTTTATTGATTTTGGTTGCGTATGAAGGGAAAAAGATGGTTCGTCACACACACAAAAAAAAAAAACTTTTTAGATGTAATACGAGGATGTTCCTACCCCTAGCAGGTACGCCCCTGAAATTCCCAAGTGCTGTCGCTGTGTTTAGTGCAATTTATTCGCTAGTAGTTGGTAATAATCAGTTCCTTTGAGATCACTCCTGCAGTTTCCCTTAACCAGTACACTTAAATGCTTGGCGCCCACTCTAGAGTTTAAACACTGTGGACATTACCGTGAGTAGACTTCCTGGAGCGTGGGTCCCACCCTACAGTCCTTACGTGGACACGGCTCTTCGGGTTGACGCCCTGTGCAGGTGTGCAGCACAGTAGCCATCCACTGTGCTAACAGGCGCCATCGGTCAACATTGACAGGGCTTAACACCGCTCACCGTTACTTCCTGGCGGCAGGCGCGGCTCTTTCTGCCGACACTTGTTTGTTCAGAGCAAGACTTGATTACGCGTTGCTTTAGAGTTTCAGATTAACATTTACTATAAGAATATTTCAGTCAGAAAAAGATTAAAGACTGGTCTAGTAGCTCACTATCATCGAACTCGGCGGGGAAGTGGAAAAGGTGCGTCGATAAACTACGTGGTTCAGTCAAAAAAGGGGGGGGGGCAGGGGTTGGCTGGAAAGCTACACTGGGCTACGTTGGGAAGGAGGATGGGGTTTCCGAACCATGCCACGTCGATTTTCATTCATATTGTTTGTTACAGGTAAAATGAGGTACAGAACACACAACAGCATTTAAATATGTATACCGCCGTATGTAATTTACGGTAGCCTGACAAGAGAAAACAGTACAAAATTTCTTTTGGAATCAATAGGGGAAAAAAGCTACGTGCTACGCGGGGGGGGGAGGGGGGGGAAGGGGAGGGGTATGTAGAGACAAAAGCCACGTCGGGCTGCGTGGGGGGTTCACAGGAGGCCAAAAGAGAGCTACGTGGTTTATGGACGCTCCCTAACAGACTGGCCCCGTATTCGGGAGGGCGAGGGTTCGAATCCCCGTCCACCCATCCTGTTTTGGATTTCCATGGTTTCCCCAGATCACTCATGGCGAATAGTGGAATGTTCCCTTTTAAAGGCCAAGCTAAATTCTTTCCGGTTATTTGAACCCAATCCTTTCCCAGAAACATGATTGTATGTATTCTTTATTTTCTCGGGCTATTCGGGATTGGAATGCACAGAATAAGGATTGTTGCTAAGCAGCCTCTGCCACCCACAATATTTGTGAATTGCTGAGCATGGTCGTAGATCTCTAATGACCTCGACCGGGGTTCGATTCCCAAAGCCAGTCCCGCACGTTTACATTCACGTAACTATGGTGTCTCACGGTTTTAATCAGTACTAGAAACAATCACAAAAACTTTAGGTTCTACGTCTGCCCGTGAAGGTTCGGTTGAAGACGTATACAGTTTAGCACCACACAGCTAAAATAGAAACGTTTCATGGCTCTCAACACATCAGTGGACATGAACTTAGGAAGTGCGTTAGTTCGTTGAGAATTATGTGGCGACCTTGATTCTTGATTGCGTAGGATGCTAATGAATGGCTGAGCAAGATGACAAACTTTAGGTTTTGATAAACCGACGCGACTCTATCCGGAGAACCAAGATAATACATCTCGATTCTTGTTCTAGGCTAGTAAAGTCGGCACGGATGTAAAAAAAAAAAAAAAAAAAAAAAAAAATGGCTGTGCTGATAATGGTTTCACTTTGTAAGGAAAACAGAGTAATCAGATTCTAAAAAAGTCTCCTTACCGAAACAGATTCTAAATAGAATTATTTAGCGAAAGTAAGACTACAGTTTTGTCGTTAATAAGCTACTCAGCAGGGACAATTTTCTTTAAATTTCACGCCTAGAAGTACGATGCGACGTATGTAGTAGATCCACTACTGCAATTTTAAACCATGGAACGAAAAATTCAAATAAACGACCATTTTTCATTCTCACTTCCAGTCTGTTTAAAGGTTTTTCTTTCATTCATCAATCTCTTCAAGTGTGGTGAAATCGCTTCTAATCTTTAACTGATTTCTTCATGAACACATACGGTTCAAACTAATTCCTCAGTTAACTTTTCTCGTATGTTCTGCTGTTCTCTCCAAAAACGTTAGAAATCTTAAATACCTTGAACCTTGTCACACCAAACAGTTTTATTACTTCGAGATTCGTGGAGAAATTCACTTCCTTACCACAGAGAGTCGTGGATAAGCGGTTAACAGTCTGGCCTCCCCTTTGGGAGGACGCTGGTTCGAATCCCCGTCCGGGCATCCAGATTTGCCTTTTCTCTGGTTTCCCCAAATCTCTCCAGGCGAATGCCGGGATGCTTCATTCAAAAGGCCATGGCCTAATTCCTTCCAGTTCCTTGTCCCCAGTCCAATCCCGAGGCGTAAAGGCATTAGTAAAAAAAAATACATGACCACTAATTTGCAGAAACGGTTATTTTCAAACTTTATCTGCTCACTTAATCTTGAACATCCTTATGCAACTCCATATTTCAAACACGGCATTCCGCCCCCCCCCCCCCTCGGGTACTCCATAATCCCAAGCTTGTGACAATCTCACATACCACCCATCATTTTTTTATTATTAATGTTTAATTAATTTTTGATTGGTAAGTGTTACGTATAATTGTACTGAGATCTGTAAATTAATCACAAGTCGTAGTTTGTATAGTCTCTGGGGTAACATAACTCTAGTATCGTTAGCTAATGTTAACAATCTTCGGCTGGCAACAGCTGTGTGAGCGGACAGTATACAAGTCGGCAGAGACAATATAATAGCAAGTCGGCGCCCCATTGTTATGACTTACGGGTGCGCATGAGAACTCAACTATATGGAGGCAGTAAAACAAAATTATTTAATATTCGTAGATTGTTAAAAAGTGCAGTACAAGTATTTAAATGTTAATTACAACTCATAGTAATAAATCTAGTGATTTTTTCTTGGAACAGAGGATTTCTTTACGATAGCAGTTACAACTACTATCTTTCTGGCCTAATCTAAATTCATTAACTGCATTTTAATTAAAACTGTACGAGCTGCAGCTTGCATGTGTTCCTGACGAGATGGGCCATTCTTTTCCATAACAAGCTGTGATCCCAATTAGTATGGAAATTTTAATATGCGTAATTCTTCGGGGACTGTCCTGGTGACTGTCCATTGTAATTAGTGGAAAGCTCTTTAGCTCCGTACATATAGTCAATGTTTCAAACTGAAATCTCTTTTTTGCTTTGAGTGCGATAAAAGACACGATCGCATTCTGTCGGATTGCTGAGCGCATGTGCAGGTGGAGTAACCCTCGAGAGCAAACAGAGTGTAGGAGCTCTCAGATCGCGCCGCGCCGCCCGGCACGGATTTTAATGGCTGCCTCGCCGCGCCACAGGTGGTCGGTTCCGTGGCTCCAGCTGGATTTACGGCAAATTTAATTTGACGGCCAGCAGGTCCCTCACACACTGCTCCCTGCCGCTGTTGTGGAGGAGCCCACGTGGAATCGTGAAGGAATTAGGGAGCACACACGCTGAAATACCGTAGGCGTCGTGCTCAGAAAGGTCCACATTAACTACAGTGATACATTATTGCAAGCAACAATAAAAAGACAAGATGAACTGAACGATAAAGTAAGGGCCAGACTGAACATGATATCATGATTTACAAAGAGAAACGCAGACGAACAGAAAAGTGAAAACAGAAAAGCAGACCACCGAACAAAACAACAGACGTATTTCACCTCTGGTCATCCTGATCTAGATTTTACACTTTTTTTATTACTACAGGTTGCTGTCTATCTTAGCAAAACTATCCCTTCCAACGCACCTTATTACACCTACCGCTACATGCGTGGAATGAATTTCGGAGTTGTTGTTAAACGTATGTTTGTTTAGGAAACTAGGACCACGTTAAGCCTACGTTTGGCTTGAATTTTCTTTTTAATGTGTGCAGGGTTGTTAGCGTTACAGGCAACCTACAGTTAAACGTGGAATCCGAACCACGGATGCTTTCTGGAGTACTTCACATTACACAGCAAGCTGTGCCACAGGTGAAGGTCAGGTTATGGGCTTATCAAAATCACCGCCGGTACAGGGATTCGAACTGGGGACGTTTCGATCTCTGGTCAGATGCCTTAGCCACAGAGCCACCACGCTGCTAATTATTATTAAAATATAATAACCGTAATAATAATATTGAGACACAGTAGTTAGGAAAGTGTGGTGAAATGCTCCCAACTCAGTAATTACGAAACACGCAAAGAACGAGAGATCTAGTGCCCCAAGTTCTTCCTTGATGTCCGAAGGTGAATTAACAATATTTGTCCCTACTACGTTTCGACGACTGGTATGGAAAGGTATGCATATTCCTTCGAATTAAGCGACAGTTAAAGAGTTGAAGCTGACACGCTTTAGCAGAAAAGGTGTCGATTGGAAGAATTTGGATGTACTTTGAATCTTGTGATGAAATGCAATTTCTACTTGTCAATCACCAAATCACTAGCTGTGAAGCTAAAATATTGTTTCGTGATTTAATGCATCAAACACAAAAAACTTTTACCAGCTCTCTCTTGAAGTGTCTCTGGCATTTTGCTAGGATTACTCATCTTCCTCGATATTTCTGCGCATTCGTGACGACGCTGGTCATACATATTTCGGTTTTACAAAATCACTCCAGGATGGGATTGTTCCCTCAAAAGGTCGAGTTCCTTCCCGTTACTTTCCCCCATTTCTTTTCGACCTGTAACGACGTTGAGGTCGAAGAGGCGGAAAGCCACAGGGGAAAAAAAATACAAAAAACAAACAAAAACAAAACAAACAAAACAAACCAAAAAACAAAACAAACAAAAACAAAACAAACAAGAAAAAAAAAAAAAAAACAGAAAACATATTTTTGAGTTTGTCCATTATATAAAGAAGGTACCAATTTGACTAGGATCCATTCAGTGATGTAAGGATACTGGAAGAAGGTGCATTCGCGCTGACATCATTGTATGAATTGCAGATACACCTCACGATTGGAATAAAAACGACACAAGGTGGTGGTTCCCTATAAGAAATTTTGTAATGGTCCTACGAGGTGCTGCAAAGTAGCTAGAGTGTTTATTAGGATACGTCCTCGGCGGCGAGAGAGAAGGTCAGTAGTGCAGATGTATGTAATAACTTGGCGGAGTATTTTGTGTCCTTGGCTGTGCATATACAGGCGCCGCGGCCGGCGCGATAACTTCATGATGAACGTCGTAACATTTTCGCTCAATCAACATAAGCATCCAGCTTAAGTAGAAGAACTCAGTTGCGTGTCCCTGCACCACAATTCCTACACTCGCTGCAGAAGCATTCATGATGTAAGCAACAAGCTTTCTGTCGACCTGCTTTTAAAGGCAACACTATTTAAAACTTTGTGGGTTTTTACAGCATTCGCTATATACCACATCCAAACTGCAATTACTAGTAATTCTTATTATAGACATATCTCAGCAGTCTTGAGGCCATAGCTTCTTTTCACTTCTCATCCCTACGTTTTTCTCGCTCTACCTCTTTTTCTTCCGATAGGTTCCCCGTTATATATATTCTTAATGTTTGCCTTCTATAAGATGTTCTTTTAGATGTCTGTGCCATACAAGCCTCTTCCATTCTAATTCTCTACGATGTTTTTCTTAGCATTGATTTTACCAATCTTGTCAGTTTTATTCGCATCTATTCCAAGTATTTTACTGAAATTTAACATCTCATTTTAGCAGATTAGCTTCTTCAGTTTTAAGATAATCAATTTTGGTGATAAAAATATATATTCAACGAGAGCGAAATCTTGTAACGTTAAATGTTTTTCGGAAGTAATGAATATGTTGGTTGTGTGGTAGGCCTACATGACCTTACTGATCGTGAAATTTAATATTAAAATCATATTAAGTTACTAAATAGTTGTAATTATATGGACTAACTTTGACGTTTGAGTGTTAAAGGCCAGATAACGAGAGTAAGAGGAACTTTGGTGGGTTTCTTTCAAAAAAAATAGTAAAAAATAAAATAAAAATGCTGTAGGCAGATGTATGAAGATGGTCGAAGTTCTGACGTGATGCTAAGTTATATCTGAAAATATGAGCCCGAGGGCAGTGGAGGAGAATGATAGCTCGAGGAAATTGTAATAACTATATTCCCATAGAGTCATAAGTACATAAAGAAATATAGAAGACAAATGGTGACTGTTGAATTGTGAATTTACAATAAACCATTTGAGCCGATATTTTCAGAAAATAATTGAACTTTGTTCAGAATGTAATTTTAGTAGACTCAGAATCGAATAGTAAAATACAAGTCGAAGCAATTCGATACTGAAGATAAATGGAATTGTTTTATAATACTTGAATGGCGAGGGTGAAGGTCGTATTTCGAATATAAATATATAGTGGTATGACAGAAACCCCTACACGATACAAATAATTTATCGTTTAAACCAAAATTCAACGATTGGTAGACGTACGTACGTTAATTAGTAAACACTGTGCAAGATATAAATTTGCATACTTTATATTACCACATATGAAAAATAAAGGTCGATATCAACTCGGTAGTAACCGTAGAAGTTCGTAGTATTTTCGGAAAACATTTGTAGCGTGATATTTTCAAACGAACGCCAAGGTCTTTGAGATAAGCACGTTAAGTTTGTCTTACTGTGCTCTGAAGAATAGGTCCTTTCTCAATGCGTTATAGATTACGTGGCACTGTATTTGGTGGATGAAGTTACGGACTGTGAGGACATAGCATGCCTGTGATACATTCCCACATTACCTGAAACAATTACTTCTAACCGCACTGCGTACACTCTCCCGTTAGTCTGTAATTGCCAACTCATTCCCCTTAACTGGTCACGTGATCACAAAAACCAGGTACTGACTCCATAGCAGGTAATGGAGGGGTGGCAGGCATTGCAGGTGACTGATTCTACCAGAGGACGCATTGTCTATTCCACATACTGCTGCTGCTTTACGGCTTAGATTTTTCCTCTTCTACCTCGAATGGAACCTACGATCATGAGTTCATTATTACTTGTGTGAAAGTAAATACAAGTATAGGGTCAGGGCCGGCGCTAGGAATTTCGGGCCAGGGGTAAAATGGGCGACCGTACTTTTGACCCACTTACCCCCCCCCCCCCCCCCCAACGCCGGCCCTGTATAGGGTTATTATAAAAGAAGGAACAGATTTTGATTTTTTATTTCTCACAAACTATGAAAAATACAAAGATGTGTCACACATCACTGGATAGAGAAAGGTTCAGAGTTTGTAACCTCTGCCCATTAGTTCCATTCGCTGCCGCCAATGGCGCTGTTGTCTATTTACTTGAAAATGGCGACGCCCATTGTAAGTTTACTATCTCATTATTTGTACAAAACCACAACTGTATTTACGTGTATTGAGAACCTAGCGATTTTTCGCTGAAATGATTTACTCAATTATTTTTACTCGAATTCCCTTTAAACTTTTAATTATTTGATTAATAAATCATCCATTTTTCTTGTTTATATTTATTTAACATCTCTTATTGTCTCCACTTCAACACAACTACCTTAAAACAGATTTATTCCACCATACACGGCTGTTGCTTTACTACTCACTATATACAACCAGAGAGTCTGCTTGAAATATTGCAACTCACAGTAGCAATCTATGGTCCAACGATATAATATTACAACTAATTTTTTACAAACATCAATGATGTGTATAAGGCGTTTCCCTATACCATGAGAAGTCGTTTTGTGAACTACAATATGTAAAACGTGAATCCCTTATTGATGTGGTGTGCGCATTCTGTCTTAGCTTCAATAAATTTCCACACAACGAGTTTTCCTGTAGTGTCACCTTTTTCACGTAAACAGACAACAGCGCCGTTGGCGGCAATTAATGGAACTAATAGGCAGATATTACAAATTTTGAACCTTCCTCTATCCAGTGATGCGTGGCATGTATTTGTATCTTTTACTGTTTTTGAGAAATAAAAATGTATGTATAGGATTGTTCTAAAAGAAGGACCAGCTTTGCAGAGTTGGAAAGTAAGTTGTAAGATTTGGGAGCACGCAAGTTGAAATGAGAGTTTTATTACGGAGACTTCGGTCTTCATGCAATCTTGTTATTACTTCTGAATAACAAATACGCACTTTGCCGGTCCATAAACAGATGTAAGTACTCATTTTAAGAGGTGGAGAACATCAAAACGATTCAGAGTTTTATAGGAACCCATGATCGAAAACATCATGGGAAAGTGGTAGCAGAGGTACACGACATAAAATAACAAGTCAGACATTGAAAGGGAAATCATTTATTAAATTTCATAACGTTACAGGAGATCTTCAAAGTTTCCAGGTTACTTTCGGACCACAGATTGACAGATTCCTCTCTACAACATGCAACTCAATTTGTTCCATGGCAGACATACGAGTTACTTGTAACTCACACACACCCTACGACTACTACCTTTTCAAAATCCAATTCTCACAAATTGTGATGTCCATGAGAAAAAAATACGGTGTCCCGGTACACATCTATGTGGGAACCGTTCTGGAAACAGTCGTTCAGTTGTTCGTGGATTGTTGTCAGCTGTCATGAAAAGCGACGCCTCGGGACAAACAGTGACAGGTTCGGTGCAATTCTGATACGTCTTGATGTTCTCCACGTGCTATTAAAGGACACCCTATATATAATCCCAGAGAGCGGACATGTGGTTCAGTTGGTGACGGATAACAGTTCCGTCATTGCTGAAATTTTTGCTTGACCATAACGTAATCTTCCTGTGTTAAAAACGTTATGAACGTTCTGTGGTTCGCATTTCTCATCAAGCTATAGGTCATGCTGCTACGACATAACAGTGCGCGGTAACTTGAATCGTCGCATTGTCTTTAAGGCCACGCAGAGTTAGTTACCTTTAATAAGGGGATAAAAAAACACAAGAAAACCCATTATTAATTAATGTCAGCTTACAAAGTATGAGATGGTTCTGAAAGCTTTGGAATCTTGGTCCTTAATTATGTTGAAGCTCGAGAGCTTTACTGTATTTAGATACCGGTCTGTGTATATTCAGTTGTTATAACGTATTTTGTTAGCCGTTATTAGCGGATCAATATTCAGCCTTATATGAATAGTTGGAAAAAAGTGTCTTTACCCCCCGAGATTTCCCATTCCGTTTAAAGTTAAAATTCTATGCATGTAACATTGCTAATAATATAAAAAGGCTCGGAACGGCGGTCACACGAGTGTCGTCCAAAAAATCGACGGAGCTTCGGGAGGGGGAATGAGTGGCCGCACAGCTCGGGGAATTCGTGCATGCGGACGGTCACTGTCGGAGCTGAGAGGAAAGTCCTGTCCCACTGCGGGGACCACTTGTCAGGCAAATTAGAACAGGGCGGCCGGCCGGCAAGTAGGCGTGCATTCCGCCCGAGGAGGATAGTCACTTTCTACCTGCCAAACGGCCAGCCGAGCGTGGAGCTCGCAGCTATAACGGGGACAACACATTTCCCCTTCAGACCTTCACGTGCGACTTTCCTCTCATCAGTGACCAATCCGACCATTCTTCCTACTTAGAAAAAGGGGAAGAATACAAAACCACCCCAAATCCAATGAGTAGGCTTTCTTTCACCTCAGGCTAAAAAAAAAGTGATGTCTCACTTTGTGCGGTAGCTTTGTGTTGTTGATAGAGAAAGGAACAGAAAAAGCGACGAGGTAGCACCGCAGTAAAACAAGACAATTTGCAAGAAAAATTTCTTTTTAGGTACAAAGATAAAAAAACTAAAGGTTGATTATGATTAGAAGGTGGTGAAAGAATTGCTTGTTGAGACCTTAAATGTAAATACTTTGGCATAACATTTGATGATAAACTCAACTGAGTAGTATACATCGCACAGGTAGTAGGAAGTGGTTCCAAAATCCTTCAGTTGTTGGATAGAGTGATGAACAAATGTATCAGAGAAGTAAGGGAATTCGATTAAAAATTTGGTCAAACCATTGCTTGAATATTGTGGCGTAGTATGGGACCCGCATTTTAGGTATAAAATGCTGGAGTGCAAAGAAGGGTAGGTAGATTTGTCTGTGGAAATTACCGCAGAACAATATGATTAAGGAGATGTAATGGAATTCACTGAAAAAATGAGTAGTGTTTAGAGAGTCATGTGAGTATACAAGGCGTATACTAGTGATCAAGGGTGGGAAGATATTGGAGTAAGAAATAGAAGTAGTGCAAGGAAAGGGAAAGATGACCAGGACCACACTCGATTTCAGGAACAAGGATGTGTAAAGATTTTCTTTCGTAGGAAAAATGGCCAGAGATTGGAAAAAGTTACTAATAGAAATGATGAATTATTTACCAAACACGATGTAATAATTTGAAATTCGTAGAGGGAATAAAAAGGAGGGTATAGGAAGGGGCAAATGGGTGTGTTGGTAAATTGCCACCGGAGCCTGCGCTCCATCAGACCAAAATTAGCCGGCCTCGGTAGCGTAGGGGTTAGAGTACTGGCTCCACATGACGAAGGTTGCCGTTTCGAGTCCGGCCGAGGGCATGGGTGTTTGAGTGTTGTGTCTGTGTGAATGTCGTGTCCGTCCTTGGTGTCAATACTTAGTTGTAACAATACACTGGAAGAGTAATTGCAATCACATTGAGCTGGCTGTATGGCCTATGTAGTCGAATGCCATTAAAAAAAAAAATTAAACTAAATATGGCTGCACCACATTTTACACCGATCATTGTCCTTTCCAGAAAATTTTACTCTTTTTTTTTTTCATAGTTCTGTTTCGTATTACCAAGTCTTCTCGTCTTCTAATATAGTAACTCATGGTTTCTTAATTTATCCTTAATATAACGACATAATGTTAATGTACTAGGGCAGGGTACATGGATATAAGACTACTCTGTTTTCTCTTTGTAGCGTCATAATGAACTGAAAACAGCTGCCGCGTTTTAGAAACAGTAGCAGGTGTTCAGATGATTGGTAGCCGTCGCTGCTGTACTAACAGGTGTCTGAATATTAAATAGATAATAACCAGGAAAGTTAATAAAAGCATTAAGCTACTTAAATACAACTTGCAGATTGCAAATATAAATTCCAATGTTAAAAGCAGTGTGCCAAAATATATATTCTAAAGTGGCAATAAGGAAGTTCTTAAGTGAATGAGGTATGTATATCATTTCTACCTGACGCTAAAATACTAATCGTTATTCAATTGATAAGGAGCGTTTCTGTAAAGTGCTTCGGCTTGACAAGAACGGAGGGAATGATACTGCCAATAAACAGAATAAAAATGGTTTTTCCGAAGTTTAAAAATCAACCTGTGCTGCAGTATGAGGTGTCTGGTAGTCAGAAAACGTTTAGTAAGCTGTGATGGTAGCAATATTTACTTCCGCACTCTGTATCTGTAACGTCACGTATTATTTACACCATTAAGATGCACAAGTGATTAATATTTATAATTAAGAAAATCTTAATAATATGATATAAATCTCATATTATTTCATAGTTTAATATTTAAATAACTGCTGCTAACTTCTACTGGGTATTTTACTTAATGTAGCTGACAGGTAAGAAATTTATTATACATGTGGTAGAGTACCACCATTTCCGTTTTTGTTTTTTTTTTACTTGTGCCTTTACGCCTCGTCGACTGCTAAGGTCAATAGAGGCGGGATGGGACTGGGGAAAAGGAACTGGAAGGAATTCAGCATTGGCCTTTTTGAAGGAAGCATCCCGGCATTCGCCTGGAGTGATTTGGGGAAACCATGTAAAACCCAAATCTTGATACCCGGACAGGGATTCGAACCCACGTCCTCCCGAATGCGAGGCCAGAACGAATAGTATGCCATTACGCCTTGTCGAGGTTATAAGAGGGGGGCAAGGAAAGGGCCAGAGAATTGAACCAGAGTCCTCCCGAATACGAGCCATTTTCCGAGCTGAAATAATTAGAATCATAGCGATTACTTCATAAGAGATAGATTTATTCAAAACTGGCTACCAACGTAAATTAAAATGGTGTACTGACAGGAGATTTCCACACTTGGCACAGTATGTTCCCCTCCGAATAGTACGTATGGCCAATCAAAGACTTTGGGGATCGATGGTGTAATCAGCGAAGTCTCTCGTCTCCTTTTGATTACCGATTGAATATCAACCCAGTACTATAAAATATACTTATGCATTCAGAGGAAGATGAAAAAGTTATACCAACTTCGAAGAGAATTTGTTAATTTTGTATTTGCCAATAATCACGAATAAATAACATTCATTGTTCACTTTCTATTTTCACTTTTTGCCATCTGGTAGCTAATAAGTTTCCAGAAATATATAATACATAGAACGCAGTAGATTAAATATAAAATAGAATGACATGTAACAGTAGTAAATGAACTCTGATACATATGAAACAAATTTCCAAGAAGCAGGAACAATGTTAAAAACAAAATGGATCAAAAAAGCCTTCTTGAAAAAGATAAATCTTCAAGTTTCAAATATTGTCCTAGGAATCAATTTTAATATATATATATATAGAAGACAGCGCCTTATGTTACTGTAGTTTGTACTTTAGAAATATCAGAAATATTTGAAACGTGATGCTATTGAAGGACGTTGAAAATTAAGGGGAGAGATAAAATACGTAAACAAAGATATTTTGGGAATTATGGTCTAAGAAATAATTTTTGTGGAAGAGTCTCATGGGAAAAGATAAGGCTGACGGGTCATATTTCAATACACATGGAATTGGTTAATTTATAAGTGGAGAGTACTGTCAAGGGGAAAAAACTATTCAGAAGAAAAAGAAAGATTAGAATATATGGATCAGATAATCTAGGAGGTAGCTTGTAATTGGTATGTTCAAAAGAAAATATTAGCTAAAGATAGGAAGATATGATTGCATCAAACCAGTCGAGAGACTGACAATACAAGAAAAAGAAGGTAATCAACGAATGAGATGTGGTTATCTAGTAACTGTAGTAGCAGGTATTGATTTATCGTTTAGTTACTGGAAGCGTAAAAGCTGGCGTTAATGCCTTAGTTCAGCCTTCATAGCTTTCACTGAAGAACGAAACTTTTTTTACTAATGTTCGTCGAGTTGAAAGTGGACATGAACATTTGAAAAGCTGTCAGCTACACGTCTTTCTCGCTTTATCCGCTTACGTTACCTTACGCCCTAGTAAAAACGCATTGGACAAGCTTAAAACCCCGTCGAAGATGTATTAGCCTACTTTTGTTTTTAGCATACGTTTAATCTCTCAACGGAACGACGAATCCATACGGCAAATTTTCACTGCTAACACCTGAACCTGCGCAAGATAATTTTAAAAATGTTGAATAAAATTTTCTCGGGTAGCTAGCCGAGTTAGTACATCGTTTGACCACGACGTTTCGGCGGTCACAAACAAGTGACTTGACAATGGCGGCAGAGTTTGTGACCGCAGAAACGTCGTGGTCAAACGATGTACTAACTCGGCTAGCTACCCGAGAAAATTTTATTCATTTACAACGCCGAGAAAATCTCCAGTCTTACATAGTTTAAAAATGTTATTAAGCAGACGTATACAACCTTTTTTTTTTTTTTTTGCTATACTCTCTAAACTGGGAACATTTGTTTCCCTCTTCAGAGGATTTGATATAACTACGTATCCTGCGCACATCTTCGTCCCACCTGCAGTCAGGTACCTTTTTGTTCATGTATTATGCACCAAGTAATAGTCCAGTTAAGGAGATTCATTATCGACTGCCTGAATATACGAAAAAAGTAGAGAATAAACAGTTAATACAGTACCGTTACGTTGCGCAATTGTCTTCTTGCAAAGTCATCGCACATCACGTAGTTCCCTTTCTTCCGCTCTGGGTGTAGTCAATGTATGTTTGTTCTTTCACTGATCCCTCACACAGCTGTACTTCACCATACTCGGACTCTGTTTTGTTTGATATTTTTTTGACCTCTAAATTGGTAGCTCTCAGCTAAAGAAGTTTAAAATAACAATCACAAAATTCCCTACCTCATGTCATTCAGTATACTGAGATGCTAAACATGTTTCGCTTCTCGGCTCATAAAATTGACGTCATAAGAGCGTATAAACTTAGTTTTTCGACCATTTGTTCATACATTGATTAATTCGGCAGTCGCAAACACTTCGCATCAACAGTGTATTTATAAAACTATAACATATGGTTGCTAAAAGAAGCTCCACGAGAATATCCGTATCAATTTGGTTTTATTAAATAAAATACAAATTTGTTGTAATTGACCTTAAATTAATGTAAGATTAACATAAAATTACAATTTCCCTTTTCTTTCCATCATCACCTCGAAAATTCAATCGAGTACACTACAAGAGAGAAATATAACCACAAAATTGAAATATTCTGATTTTCAGCATTTACCAAAAATTGTAAAAATTTAAATAGAACGAAAGCAGGGGCAACATTTGCTCTCACTAAAAACAAAGTGAAACCGCACTATACCAAATAATAGCAGGTGGCATGAAAGCGGTGTTCACTTGTTACAAAACTGATCACAGTTATCCGCATCTAACACACTTCGATTCTATTGCGTTTTGATGTGGGCTGCATTTCAGAAGAGTCACTAAAAAAAAGTATTTAAACGATATATGCAAAGTTTCCTACAATGGAAGTACAAGCATCAGAGCGTAATGAGGTAGGTCTAAAAATTTGCAACGGACAGTGGAACGACTTCAGATAATCCATTAAATAATGATGAATATAAAAAAAATAAGTAACTAGGTTTTTGTTTAAATATTGTATTGTTCGAACGTGGCTGTAAGTTACCAGCAGCGGAAACTTCCCGCAAAAAGCACCTAGGTCGCACTCTTAGAAACATGTTATGTGAAACAAAAACATACGATTGAATAAGTTTCCAATTATTACACAGATATAAGTGTTGGAATTTAAATTCATTCCATCTGAAGTTGTCACATTTTAATTTACTGAAGAACGACGTGGGAAGTTTTGATATACCATAAACTAAGAAAAACTTCCTTAAGTAACTTCTCTTCAGTAATAAAGCTACACAGTCCGAAACTCATCTACATGAAATAAGCGGACGAAGAGACGCGATGGTTTCGGTACCATCATAAGTTAGTTGCTAAGCGATCAACACTTGCTACACAAGATTTGAGGCCAACTTCAGGATGTGGGTGACCTGTCAAACTGTCGTGGAATATAGGATTGCAATAACTTCCCATATCTAACAGCTATAGCAATGTTATATTAGAAATCGTATGCTGCAAGCAGCAGTAGGATACTGAAGCTTTTTTATGCTTATGGATTTTGCGTCTCGTCGACGTCGACGTCATTAGAGGCGGCTAAGATCATTCTCTTACACAAAAAGGAAGCATTTTCAACGCCAAAAATTACAGCCCCATATGCTTACTGTCTGTTCTGTACGAAGTTTTTACAAAAATCTTGTTGAACCTAATCGGCTTCTTCTGGGATTCTGTCCATCCCTTGGAGCAAGCAGGATTCTGCAGCATCTTTAGAACAATCAACAATTACCATACGACAACTAATTAGCTGAGCACACGAATACCAGTTTGCGTGGAATTTGTGGATTTCGAAAATACATTGGATTCATTAAGTCACTAGCTTGTCTGCAACCCTTAGCTGAATAGAAGGTGAACACAATTTGTATGAGAGTGCTCCATATCATCTATGGCACCTACTCAGCTTTTTTCAGCGTCAGGAAACCAACTACAGATTTCCGCATTATAAAGGCGTGAAGCAAAGTGATCCCATCTCTCCAAAACTATATAAAATGAGTACTGTGGATGAAACTCCGCGGTAAGATAAAGGAAAAGGGCCGGACCACGGCACGTCCACTGTAGTGCCTTCGGTCAGGAAATAGGAATGTGGAGCTCTACCTCCGCTAATCCTACGGAAATACGGCTTGAAAGCTGTGAAAACCCACTGCCTTTACCTTTACCTTTTTATTTTCCAGGGAATCCCATTCAAATAAAGTGGGTTGAATTAAACAAAATTCACTGCAAAATAAGGAATATTTTTGTTATGAGGTATAACTCAAACACTGTATTACTCATATACTTCAAATTTGTCTCCAGTATCGATCATATCTTGAACTTAAACAAAAATTTCTGAAAATACAGTTGCTACGAAAATATAGTCTAAGCGTTCTTTTTTATGGGTTTATGTCTCGTCGACGCCGAGGTTATTAAAGGCGGGAAATTTTGGGAACAAGGAACGGGAAGGAATTCAGCCGTAGCTCTTTTGGAGGAGCCATCCAGTCAATCGCCTGGAGTGATTTGCGGAAACCATGGAAATCCCAAATCGCTTGGTTAAGCGTTCGTTCGGTCTTCAATCGAGCGCATTGACCTTCATGAACGTGTAAGGGGGCATCCACTAATTACGCGAACACAAATAGGGGGCCGACAGAAATCACATTGTACTTCCTTGCTGAACAGTAAGGTTAAAAAAAAAAAAAAAAAAGTCTCACAAACCAGTTGCTACGTCGATCCCACGTTAGGGAGCGTGCATAAACTACGTGGCTCGGTCCAGGAAAGGGGGGGGGGCGAGGTTTACTGGAAGGCTAGGTTGGGCTACGTGTGGGGAGGCGGGGGGAGTTCCGAGCCAGGCCACGTAGCTTTCCTTTCATAACATTTTTCACAGTTAAAATGAGTAACAGAACTCACAACAGCATGTGAATATTTATTTCCGTCATTTAATGATCTCCGTATGTAATTTACAATAGTCTGACAAGAGAAAACAGTACAAAATGTCTTCTGGAATCAAAATGGAAAAAAGCTACGTGCTACGTGGGGGGGGGGGGGGTTCACCGGGGGCCAAAATGGAGCTACGTGGTTTGTGCACGCTCCCTTAGGGGAAGGGTGGTCTCGTGGTTTTTTTTAACTGCTTTACGTCTCTTTTTAACATCGAGGTCTTTAGAGACGGGAAAGGATGGGCGGCAAGGATGGGGGCAAGGAATGGGAAGGAATTTGGCCATGGCCTTTTGAAGGAAGCATCCCGGCATTTGCCTGGAGTGATTTGGGGAAACCATGGGAAACCCAAATCTGGATGCATTGACGGGGATTCGAACCGCCGTCCTCCCGAATGCGAGGCGAAAACGCTAACCGGGTCTCGTGGTCTCACCGCCCTTCAGGAACAGAAGGAGAGCTAAATAAATAAAAAAAAAGTCTCCATAAATTCCGTGGAGGGGAAGAGGGGGGGGGTCCAAAGAGATCTCACAATCTCACCACGGGGGAAGGGGAATGGTCCAACCAGATGTCACAAAATCTCAACGAGGGAAGGGGGTCCAGATTTATGAAAAAACATCCCACGTAATTAATGGACGCCCCTAGTCACTGAGATCAAAGTCGCTCTGCTAAAAGCGACAAAACAATTTTTCTTGTGGTGCTTTGTGCGACAGGATTCTCTAGTATATGGCCCAAGTGGTTCTGGAAGCTACCACGTCTAAGTATTCGCCAGAAGATTTCTTTCCTGTCCACACGACATTCGCGCTCTTTAGCCCACAAACAGCGCTAACTATCGTTCAAATCAGCAAAATGCGACGAGTATACACAAGGACTCTCAAGGATGCTGAACAACCAACACGTGTGTTTCCATGCGCAAAGCAGATGCAACTAACTCCGCGAGCGCTGCGATGGTGTGTTGCCCTTCACAAGGCGCTACTTTCCCTGCGCTGCATGCGATGCACCTGACCCAGGCCGCTGTCTATCGAGGTGACCCAGTTCTGCACGCAACCGGCAGAGGGGACGCACTACAATACGCAACTACTACTCCGCCATTACTGGCGTCACCAGCTCGGAAGCTACCTCGACACAGAGATTATCATAATCGTGCGGTGCAGTAGTTATCCTAATGACGCCAATTGGAGCTTATGAGGTTTTCCTAATTACAGTGGTTAATTGCATGACTTCAACAACCAGGCTATCCCACTAATAATTAGCATTTCTAATCTAAAAAAAACTAGCTCGTACCCGCGACTTCGTACGCGTGGATTAAGAATTTTTTTGCCAGAATTAAATATAGAAAGTTGTTGGTAACGAAGGATTGGTCCCAAACAATATCGAGTCGGAATAATATGACAGGAAAGCTAACACTATATCATTGTACCGTCGAACCTGTCTCTTGAAGAGAATCAATTTCCAACATATTTCTGTCACCATTCGATAAGGTCTCAAAATTTCGTGACTACAACTGTTAATCATACTGGAAAAAATATCTTGTGCCCTTCATACAGATTTCCTTATAAAATTCCATCACAACGATATAGCCATTTAGTCGTTAAAACGTAACAAAAAGACGGAGACTCACTTCCGTATTTATAATAATATTACTGTGGTTCACACTCACACACTGACTGCGAACAACACCTGAGTGATCATTATAACCTAAAAAAGTGTACACCTACAACATTGCAAGACTACCTACGATTTGCCTCGCATTCAACCCCTAACTTTATAATATCTACAGTTTAACATTCAATTCGAATAACCTACGGCCCAGGCGTGACTCTTAGGATGAAAAACAATTTTTAAAAATCTTAACGTCCACGGCGATTTGAACTGGAGACCACGACGTTCGTAAGCAAGCGCTTTAACCACTGAGCTGCCAGTCCACTACACGGAAACACGGTACTGAGACGTCCATATCCAACGTGTCTGTCTATCGCCGTATTTCGAAGTTATGAGACAACATGTATTATTTACACACAATTTTTCAACCAAATGTAGACAGTATTTTTCTCCTTGTTTCGAAGGATAAGTGTGCAAAGTTTCATCGAGATTGGATGAAAACTGTGGATTTGTATGAAGAACAAACAAACATACATTCATCTTTATATATAAAGATTACAGTGTGTTATGGATGAGAAGGCCCATCTCCTCACGAACGTGTAAGCTACAGCTCATTTTATTTTGAAGTTAAAACAATGCCAAGGTCGAAACTATTGTTACGAAGAAGTAACCATCAATGTTCCAAAACCACTATTGCATCTATTACCAAAACCAATATTCACACATTCATAACATCACTCATTGATTCATGATACAAATTACAGACACATTAATGTCTCACTACGAAAGAACAACAGTCTCGCGGTCTCGCATTAAAGCAACTGGCGCTTAACTCTCTGTTCTCAGTTGTTTACAATCGCTACCACCAAAGATCTTAACACTACTAATTCTATCCACAAATACTATACGGCTTGTGGAATCCTGCCACACAACAAATTAATTTATATGCATTTGTACAATTATTTTTAACCATAAACAATTAATGGGATGTCGCTCTTATGGGGGAGAGACGTGGACACTGAGGCGAGAAGATGAAGAACTGTTAGAAGCGTTTGAGGAGAATGGGGAGGATAAGTTGTATGGATAATGCTGAAATGCTGGAAAGGATTGGTGAAAGCAGAAAATTACTACAAGTCATTAAAGAAAGAAAGAAAGAAAGAAGAACTGAGCTTGATACTTTCCGAAAAGGGGGTGCTTGCTAAAAGACGGCTTGGATGAATAAGTTTATGGGACGAGAATGATAGGAAGGAGGAGGTGCAAGATTACAGACATCAGAGAAAACGGCAACATGGATATAAAGAGAAAGGCAGAAGACAGAAGAGTATGGATAGCAATTATCTGAAACCTGCCTTAGGGCAGATCACTGATGATGATAAACAAATAAGAAAAATAATGATTTGTGGAGTGAGATATTGTCGCAAGCTCTCCTCGCTTGCGTGAAAAAGAAACTGAGGATGAATTCGCAATAACAACAATGCCAAAACTGTCTGGACCTTTGGCTGATTTCTGTTAGCTGCCGAATAACCAAGCCTGGAAGGTGAACTCTCCAGCCCGGAATACGAAATAACTCTAGCTCAATTCTCCTTGTCCGCATCCATACTCAGATTTCGGTTTTCCACGATTTTTCAAAATAATCCCAATGCTGAGATGGTTCATTCAAAATCCTTGCCCCCAGTCCTCTACCAGCTCTTGTAATCTCGATACAACGAGCCGGTAAGTCACAGAAAGAGAGTAAAGCTCGGAAATGGCTCAAAGCGTAAATAAAATTTTGGAAGCAATTGAAAATATCAGAATTCGCGCTGCCTTTAGAATATTGTGGATAACGTTGTACGTATAGCAACAGAGATTAAGTAACTGGGTATTTTACTTCATTTTTTAGTCAAACGACATGTACTCGGCTAAGTACCTACTTAAACCAAACACATGAAAAAACTGACGATACAGTTCCGTAGGAGGTTTGTTTCCGCAATAAGCTGCAGCCGGCTCTTTAGAGAAATACATTCCAAACGAAATTTGACGAGATAAATTATTAAAGTTACAATTTTCTCGAGAGCAAGTTATATAGAAAGACTGACAGATCAACCAAATCAATTTGGATGTATATTTCTGAAAATGAAGCTCAATAGGTCTTAAACGATGTAACAGAGTTTGCCGGAAAATGCAATAACGCCACGGACATTAACCAACTAAAATAGGGATGAGGGTTGTAATAAACGCTGACCGAAGATTAAAATAATTTGGGAACATTATAGGAAAGATTGACAATACGGATGTTTAAGAGTTTGACGGTGGTAATGATTATCTTGGCTTGGGTGGTATATTCCAAAAAGAGGACAGCTAATAGTCCACGAACACTGTTTAATTTAAGATTCTTTCGTGTAATTTTTAAGGCGAGTCTACGAAACGTCTCTAACACTCACCTAACTTACTGGGATAAAATCACGTTGGAACATTGTAACTCACGGTATCCCGTATTTTAATATGCTCCATCAAACTGTCTAGTGATCTGGATCAGCATCAGATTAAAATCAGCAGTTAGTAATTGGTAATAATGTTTATCACGCAAAAAGTAACGGTTGCGGGTTTATGCGGTTTTTCGCAGTCACCTACGCAAATGTTGGAACAGTTCCCAATCTCCTCCTCATAAACTACACATTTCACAAACATAAATACACTTTTCATAGCTAACATAAGTTACACGAATCACAGGCAGATGGCAACACTTAAGCTCCCCCATCTCTAAAAAAAAAAAAAAAAAAAAAAAAATGTTCTAGGATCTACCCAGAGGAAACATTGAACAATTTTATCAACTACAAGCCGTGCTGATAATCAAGGCTTCGCGTGATCCATTTTCAAATAATAATAATGATAATAGTTATGGTCGAAGAACTCGGAAATAACCATGTTAACCATTACAGAAAGGCAGAAGTGTTCTTGCAATGATCCTATGTCTGTCAGTGAGGTGTTTATCTCCAATCCGTTCTGCGAAGGAACTCCGAGTGATATTGCTGGGAGGTCTTTACCCGTCGATGCGGTACCTGTGTAGCACGCTGCGCCCCACCGCAAGAAGAGAGAGAATCGCTTCGGTGTCGCCTCACGCACGCTAGAGCATTCCCGCGCGTATAAGTGCCTCTGCCAAAAGCGGTAACCACACCGAGGTCACGGACAAGTCTCGCGTCGGGGCAAAAGGAGGGGAGAGGCGGCTGTTACCAGTGTTTCCAAGCCTCTCGTTCGGCGTCTGTATTGCTCCAAAGAAGAGCAACACGGGCAATACGAAATGGCAAGTGCCCTAACAGGACTGTTGAAACGCTAAGTTAGATAAGACACGGTAACAGCGACAGCAAAATGAATATTCAATTTGGAACAAAAGACGAACAGGAAATTCTGAGATTGCCTTTCGAGTAATGCCTCGTATATAAAACATTAATCAAGTGTCTAAGTAGACCTTTATCTCTTATAACTTGTAATAGCATGAGAAAAATTCTGCAACTCTTAAAACTGGGCATAAATCTTATACGGAGAACGTGCTGCGTCCGTTAATACCCCGTACAATTCCAGCCGCCACCAGTCAATTTTTTTAAAATAAATAATTCAAATTAAAATAAATTAAAAGACATAATGAAGTAATCAGACAACCGTTTCATGATATATTTCTTTCATTGTAAACAGTCCCGAAGAAATGTGTGGACTAAGTGGAACCCCACCTGATAGCTAAGTTTAACCAGTTGTTTATTTCTGATTTGACAACGGTATGCTGTAAATGTGTGTAGACTGCAAATGTCCGATCAATTCTGGACAGAACTGAAACTAAAGTAAAAGACTTCTTCCAATGAACTTATTTAGCAGAGGTGTCCACTGTCCAGGTGTCTCTTCTATTATACCGATTGTTGGAAATTTGTATTTCTTGACCCTGCTACTAAAACAGTTAATACCACATATTTTAATTTCCCCTATTAGAATTTACCAGGTAGCAGAGTTATTAAATATATAGTAAATCATGTCTTATGGATCGTGTCTGAAAGCAACAATATGAAATCCCCATTTTTAAGCAGTCTTTCTTTTTACTTGTGGCTTTACGCCTCGTCCACGACGTGGTCATTAGGGGCCATCCATAAATTACGTCACACCTTGAGGGAGGGAGGGGGTCAACAAAGTGTGACATCATGTGACAAGGGGGGGGTCAAACTTTGTGACATCACATACATAATTTGTACCACTTTTTGGCTCGTGGCAGATGATGATGTTGACACATCGAATGTTCCCAACACTATCGAAATCAAGAATGAAGTGACTATTATGCCAATAATAAACAGTATCATAGGTTCAAAATCCACGGACACATGATGACTCAATTTTGTATCATTAATTCGATTATTTATATTTTCTTAAATGTTTGATTTATTGTTGAAACGATTTTTTAACCAGAAATACATAAATCATTTTTTAAGTGCTGTTTTAATTTATAAATTTAAAATTGCAAAATATGTGACGTCACACCAGGGGAGGGGGGGGTCCCACAAATGTGACAACCTGTGACATGGGGGGAGGGAGGGGTCCAAAAATCATGAAATTCGTGTGACGTAATTTGTGGATGGCTTTTTGAATGAAGCATCCCGGCATTCGCCTGGAGTGATCTGGGGAATCCGTGGAAATTCAAATCTGGATGCTACGACATCCCACTCACGCTTCACATAGACTGCCCTCTATCTGTACCGAGCGTATAAGCAAGGTTGTTCCCTCCACTTCTCACTCTCTAAACAAACGTAATTACTTTGTTTTTTCAATACTTTATCAAATTCCAATGATAGGTAATATTATTGTTACAAATAACAGCTAACACAGAAATCCACACAATTCCATTTATTACGTATCTTGTCGCAGAACAAATCAAAAAACGCAAAACCTTCACGCATTTCTATTACTACTATGAATTTAGGAGTACAATCTTTCAAAACTCTGATACTATTCAATCATACAAGAAGAGGCTTCTGGCTATGCCACGACTATTCATTCCGCATGTACCGACCGACTCTGTCGATAACCTCGTGCAGACTGTACTATACCTATGTGGAGGCAGCACTGTTCCCGCTCCGCAGCAACAATGGGTTCCCGAGAAGGCTTTATTACTACTTGAATCTTTAATACAAGAAAATCAAAAATTTATAATTAACATTAAAACAAACCTTTTGCCATTAGAAATATTAGGTATCGGGGTGGGCTGGTTACGTGACACTTGTTACAATGCCCGGACAGGGATTCGAACCGGCGTACTCCCGAATGCGAGGCCATTCTCCAATATTTCATCAATATAACTGGTGAAGTAACTGTTTCGCCAGAGACTTCAGCTTTAACTTGAATGTACCATCTATATAATACTAGCTCGTACCCGCGACTTCGTACGCGTGGATTAAGAATTTTTTTGCCAGAATTAAATACAGGAAGTTGTTGGTAACGAAGCATTGGTCCCAAACAATAGAGTCGGAATAATATGACAGGAAAGCTAAAACTATATCATTGTACCGTCGAACCTGTCTCTTGAAGAGAATCAATTTCCAACATATTTCTGTCATCATTCGATAAGGTCTCAAAATTTCGTGACTACAACTGTTAATCATACTGGAAAAAATATCCTGTGCCCTTCATACAGATTTCCTTATAAAATTCCATAACAACGAAATAGCCATTTAGTCGTCGAAACGTAATAAAAAGACGGAGACTTACTTCCGTATTTATAATAATATTACTGTGGTTCACACTCTGACTGCGAACAACACCTGAGGGATCATTATAACCTAAAAAGGTGTACACCTACAACATTGCCAGACTACCTACGATTTGCCTCGCATTGCACCCCTAACTTTCTAATATCTACAGTTTAACATTCAATCCGAATAACCTACGGCCCAGGCCTGACTCTTACGACGAAAAACAATTTTTCAAAATCTTAACGTCCACGGAGATTTGAAATGGAGACCACGACGTTCGTAAGCAAGCGCTTTAACCACTGAGCTGCCAGTCCACTACACGGAAACACGGTACTGAGACGTCCATATCCAACGTGTCTGTCTATCGCCGTATTTCGAAGTTATGAGACAACATGTATTATTTACACAGATAATTTTTCAACCAAATTTAGACAGTATTTTTCTCCTTGTTTAAAGGATATGTGTGCAAAGTTTCATCGAGATCGGATGAAAACTGTGGATTTTTATGAAGAACAAACAAATATACGTTCACCTTTATATATAAAGATTAGCAAAACGAACATACCAACAAAGAAACACACATAAATTAACAAACACAAAATCACTGTTTCACCATAGACTTCCGCTTAGCCTTCTTTTATGAAGGTCAGCATTTAAATGTACAGTTTGCATGATATTGGCAAATTTGAATTAGTAAAGGGGCCAAACAATTAACAACCAACATAAAAAAATACAGACACACACACTCTAACAAACACAAACTAAAAAACACTAACAGAATTTAAAAAAAAAAACAACCTTCAGATATATTCTATTTTAGCAGCAAAATGCTGCATATTTGTTTCACCTATGTGCTTATCTCAGCTATATCGCAGATCTGCATACTAGTCCTAACCAATCATTTTTGACGTTTGCTGTAGAGAGCTGGAGACAGTTCAACGCACCAGATCCAATCTCTTGCCCGACTTCTCGGCCAACCAGAGTACTGATTCCAGACTGTTTTGCGTAATTATCTGTGAATGCTGGACAATCCGCAAGATATTACCTCAACCACTCTACAACAAAGAAATAAATAAGAAGATAACTACTGAGAGATTGATTGTGACAACTATTGTACCCTAATAGTCGATAACTACCTCGTAAGGCAAAGATGAGTCGACCACTTCAAGGTTGCATTACAATAGGATACCATTAAGTAGTCCATGGATAGATATAAATTTTTCTTAGCATTATGTGCCGGTAAACAAAACCTGATTACTGATTCAGTAAGATGAGGAAGTAAGTTCAATTTTTTTTTCTTTTGGTTATGGCTTTACGTCTCGTCGACGTCGAGATCATTAGAGGTGGGAAAGTACTGGAAACAAGGAAAGTGAAAGAGTTTGGCCATGGCCTTTTGAAGGCAGCATCCCGGCAATTGCCTGGAGTTATTTGGGAAACCAGAGGAAACTCAAATCTGGATGCCGGGAGGAAATGCGAACCCGCTTCCTCCCGAATGAGAGGCCAGAGCGTTACCGCTCACTCATCACGCTCGGTGTAAGTCTAAAGGTCCGTTCCTACGGCGCGTGGTAGGCAGGACGCGCCTTTCAACTTCTACCACCTGGCGGTGGGTCGAGACGCGCCGTTCCTGCTAGCTTATGCGGCAAAGGTTAGAGGCGTCCCCTAACAGACGCCGCGCCGTGGGAACCCAGCTTAAGATACTAGCCCTATTTCCTGCAGGTATCACATACGTCAGAGTGTATCATGTGTTTATAATTGTCTTGCAGCCTCCGAGCAGTACGTTCAAGAGGCATCCTATCGACTGCACAGAAGTATACGTAAGCTGCCGTGAAAGTCCCTCTCGCGGGAGTTGGTACGGCAGTTAATCATGCGCCGAGCAGAGGAGATACAAAAACCACCTGCTGGAAGAGACTGCGCGCGCATCCACGGTCGCCTGCCCTGAGTAATGACCGTGCACGCAGCTCGGCTCTCCACTCTCGGCTGGAGAAACGGAGAAACTGGCCGGACAACATTCTCCGGCACCCACTAGGTGACAAACTGGCAGGAAGGAAGGTACCTCACTCAGATTTCAGTTCTCTGTATCTTCTCCCAGTCAGTGAACAAATTGACTGTTTTCCTATACAGGCCACGTACAATTTCGTTTCTAGTCCTCATAAATCATTCTACGAACTCTGAATCTAATTAATCAACCTGCAAATGAGTTGCGGGACGCCAAAGCAAAATAAAACAGAACCAAATTTTTTTAAATATCATCCAATCCAAGTCGTACATAAAATAATAGATGTACCCGGATGATGAGGGAAAAAGTTTTTCCTCTTTGTTTTCACGTCCCTGATAAATTCAAACACAAAATTGGTTATAAGTATTTTTGTTAAACACACTTATTTCATCATAGTGCTACATAGACTTCGTGATCTATCTTCGCTAAATTACATCATGTATATCCTTTTGCACGAATAGTAGAGTTCGACCTTTTTTTGATGATGGTTGATCACCTTTACATTTAAGTTTTTTACTAACAGTTTGATCATTTTCAAGGAATATCTCTGTTTCCTCTATCGGTATTTTGGTTTTTGCTCAACTTCACGATTGGTACGGCGACAAAATAAAAATAAATCTTAATGGCCACAATACGTGAGATACGGGTCGAGCTATCAAATGACAATAACAATAATAATCAAATAATAATAATAATAATTACTACTACTACTACTACTACTACTACTATGGGGTCCGTGGCTAGCCGAAGGGGTCCGCCGGTGGAAAAGAAGGAACTACTGTTATGTTGTGAACTCTCGCGTCTAGGTATTATTACTCTTAGTAAAATTAACAAGTATTGCAAATGATGTTAAATGTTTAAACCCTACTTGCTGATGCCTCTTATGGACTATGGTCTAAACGTCCCTGTCTTAAGAGACCTAACGCGGTATAAATAGAAATGCGCCTAGTTCATGATCGTTAAAAAACTTAACTGTGCATTAATTCGGCGGACTGAAGTGCAATTAAACACATTTTTCGAGACTCGCCTTCTCAGTTGGGCTTGGTGTCACTACTTTTCCACTTGTGACGTCGTTACAGCAATCCGCCTCAGTGGATTATCACTAGACAAGGGAAAATAAATAACCTTTGCATACATTACGGAGTGTTAAGACGTAAATACCTGCGTTCACTGTGAGAAACGATGAAAAAACTTAATTTGAGTGTCTGCAGCAAGATATGAAGTTGAAACCATCAAAAATACCTGTTAGATAATTTTGTCGTTTAGTTAGCTGACTTGTTATACAATAAGCAATCAACAGTACATCACTTAAACAGTAGATAGGTGTCTCCTAACATGGCTAAGAACGAACGTGTGACAATAGCAGGTAGTTCCCAATCATCTTGATGGTTTTAAGCGTAAAAATCTTTTAAAAGCATAAAACTTAGCTCAAGAGAATTATTCCCGAACATGTTCTTCATCGCATTGTCATTGTCTGCCTGCAGCTAAATCAAATATTCTCGAAATATTAAATCAGCAGTCTGTATTCAACTTTTGTTGCCAATACATTTTCAATACAGAATCAACTCTGTTTCATCGACACCAGTCACCCTCAAATGACTGTTTGTGGAGCTCCTGTAAGTTAACTGTGGCTATTTCTGATCCTTCGATAACCACCTGCCTGCCTACCAACCCACCTTTCTGGTAGGAACAAAGTTATAGTTTCTTTCCGAAAAAGCAGAGCCAGAGATCTTCACGTTAACAAAAATTAAATTTCAAGCTCCTAATGCACGCTGTTAAGTTATTAAAAGAAGAAGAAAAAAATTTTAACACCCAGCCGACTGCGTCCGGATATCATATTGGCGACCAATGTTTCTATAGAATTAAGGTTAGAAATTGAGCTTTTCCAAGCCATCCAAGCGGAATCCTAATGGGTACTAGTAATTTCAAAGTATCATTTACTTAGGCCCAGCCAATTAAAAAAAAGTGTTGTTTTTTTTTTTTTTTTTGCTTCTGGCTTTACGCCTTGTCGAAGCTTTAGTAATTGAAGGCGGGTTGGGATTGATCAATGAACGGAAAGCAATTCGGCCATGGTCTTTTAAAGAAACCATCCGGCATTCACCTGGAGTGTTTTAGGGAGCTGTGTTCGGAATGTAAACTAACTCTTTTTGTAATTAAATATATCATCTATTTTAAAAAGATTTCACAATCACTTCAAACCGTTTAAAATGGTAATTTTCCTTCAATTTTCTCTTAATACGTATATCTTCTTTTTTTAATAATAAAAATAAGACACGTGTAGATAGGTACAGTCATTACTAAGTTCCTTTTTCGAATATCATGCAACTAAAAATTATTATAACTATAATACTGAATACTTTATGTACTCCAGTAAAAATACATATATTCCGCAAGTAATTTTAAAATCTTGAGCCTTTAATTTCTCCACTTTGTAGCAAATCAAACCAGCGTAATGGCCTTTGGTCCAAATTCTCTAGTCTCCAGTTTTTGCCAGAAAACTGTGAATGACTAGATTTTCAGAGTATAAAACGATATTATACACTGTGTCACAGTACACAATTTCAGTGAATTTCCAATATACAGGTGAAAGCCGCTACTGTCTTTCCTCCAAAGAAGGCTGGAACAAGCTGCTACCTGATAGCCTTACTCCCCAGGGCTTTGACTTACCCTCTTTCCTCTGGACATGCTCGCGTCTGCAGAGACGGATCCTGAAAAATTCAGGGCCCGGTTGGCTCCGACCGGCTGAGCTACTGCCGGCCTACCTGCTCGTCTCGCGGTGCTGAAAAATTCACGGCCGCTTCGCCGCTCACGCGCTCGGTTTAAGCAACGAGGGCGACGGTAAACAGAGGGCGGTCTGCTCACGTGGAGACTTCAGGTCGTACTCTTACATGCCTGCCAACTACCACGAACACACTCATATCTACACCCAAGTATACAAACACCCCCCCCCCCCAAAAAAAATTGAATTGTACTCATAATAAGAGGAACAAATACCAAATTCATTTGCACTACCTGATGCTAGGGGAAGAAATATTAAAAAGCTGAAGTGGGTTTTATTTCTAGGGGTCTAAACCTCGTTGACGTCATTGCAGGAAGGAGAGGATAGGACAAAGAACAGGAAGGAATTCGTCCTCGGTCTTTTAAAGGAATTACCGTCCATGGGCTGCAGCGATTTAAGGGAACCATGGAAAACCGAAATCTGCAACACACTGGTACCGCCGAACGATCATGTTTCTGTGTATGTTAAATATTCCCAATTCTACTCGGATACCCCACTCCTCGTGCGCCCAGTCCAATGTTCTGAAATCATCAAAAAGGGTGGCGCCGATGTGCGGGTGCAAAAAGGAACACGAAGTAATGGTCGTCAGTCAAAGATACCAACCTCATACAATCGCCGAGCCACTGTGGAGCGTGAGGTTCGGTGCCTTGGAATCCTGTTAAATGTGATTACATTTGCACGTGCTGTTTAACGATGGTCCCTTCTTGCCTGTTGCACAATGTAGCGGTCGTCTGCTGCTGTAATTGACCGCGGTCGACCATCTCTTTCATTCGGGCAGCAGTTCCTGTGATCAGAATGCTCCCCGTGAACGCGAAACAACGCCGTGAGCAATACCAAACTCTATGGCTACAGTCGTCACACTTCGTCCTTCTTAGGGGGCATCCACAAATTACGTGAGGTGCTTTTCCGGATTTCGCCGCCGCCCCCCCCTCTGGTGAGACTTCGTGAGATCTAGTCCGCCCCCCCCCCCAATTTTTCTGGTGAGATCTGGTCCGTGAGAACCCCCCTAGAAATCGTCGACGCAAGTTTTTGATACTTTTTTTAGGTCTCACCCTTCAAAAAGCCGGTAACACCCCCACTTTTAGTCGAAATACCCCCCTAAAATCGACTTTTAGACCCTTTTTTAGCTCTCCAGTTCGACAATTTTTCCAAAATCTCACGTGAGATTTCCGTAGACACCCCCCCCCCCCTTTTGGTGAGATTTCGCCGGACCTCCTCCCATTTCACCTCACGTAATTTATGGACACCCCCTTAAGGTGGATCCCGCCTCTACTGACAGGGATGGTGCGCCTCTATCCGTCGCCCGGTAAACATCAGACGCCCGGGTGGCTGAAACGTCACTAAGCAAGGTGGTGGGGAGGTGGCGAGGGTTAGCCTGCGGCGCGTGCTGATTCGTACAATTCGCCTGCATGGCGCTGCCTAAAAAAACCACGCGCCGTGGGAACCCACCTTTGTGGTGATTTCGCACGGCGCGTGGTTTTGCAGACCGCGCTATGCAATCGAATTTTACGGATCAGCACGCGCCACAGGCTAGCCCTCGCCACCTCACAGCCACCTCCCCACCACTTTGCCTAGTGTCAGTTCAGCCACCCGGGCGTTTGATGTTTACCTGGCGACGGATAGAGGCGCACCATCCCTACCAGTAGAGGCCGGTCCCTTACCACGGCCTGCTATTAGTAGCTGAACAGCGTAGCCAGCAAATGATTCATCCCCGTGTAAAGCAATCAAAATGTGGTCTCTGGTCCGTGTTGTAATGAGGACCAACACCACAGCGCACCGTAACAGATCGCCGATTGACACACACTGTCTTTTCCCGTTCCTTCAACTGCCTCGCGTTGAGAAGCCGGACTCATTTGTCCCTATAGTCACGCTGACTTCACGCCATGTGACGTACAGCTTTCTTTAAACGTGAGTGAAACCTTTGAGAACATACTCCCGCACTTTCAATAATTTTCACAGAGTAGTTGATAAGTTATGTTACTCTTCCCATCTCTTGCCTAAGTTTTGCACAGCAGTGTATTTGTTACCGCACGTTCCATTATACTTGATGAAGTCCAACCACAGGAAATTCATAACGCCGCACGGCTCAGGAGCAGGGGATTAAGAGTTTGCCAAAACTTCGACTCGCTCTGTTTCCCTCTTCAATTAAGCCGCATCGAAGATAAGTTCGAACTCTTCACTCTCTCTTAATGCACATAGATTCACACAATAACCACCATACCCCATTCTTCAATAAGTAAGACACTGTAATGTACTTGTCGTTTTTATAGATGAATGGCGACAAAATTCCCTGAACATGCACTGAATATTTTATTCCAAGCAGGATTGAAATATAAGAACTCATATTTTAGGCGAAGAATGTTTTTTTTTTTTTCTAAGCAAACTAATGATATGTTAAAATAAATTTCTCACTATTAACTAAATGAGGAGGCGTTTCAATTGTAGAGCATCTATATTTGCGTAAACAATTCGACCTTAGCCGCAACGACCTCGTTATGAGATCGCATCCTAGTGAATTTAATGTAAATATTTTAGCACAAACTGGATGATGCTTTGAATCTCTAGGTAATTGGAAATAAGTGTAAAACAATGTGGCTTAGTGGATAAAATAAAGTCTGAGACAAGATATTTATAGTTGGGGTGAATAAATTATTACACTTCAATTTTTTATCTTCGGCTCTCGAGAAATCGCGAATTCCGAAACGTATACAGATTTTAATTTTGTCGTTGCCTCCAATAAATAATCCATAAAACATTCATCGCCCTTTTCTATTTACTTTGTTGAACTTCCGTACTCAAAGCACCTGAATCAACGGGGAAAGGGTTTATAAACAGTGCGTTTTCGTTTCATTGACTGTATCAGATACAAGTTAAGAGTACTTTCACTTAGAAAAATTTGTATGACATTTGGATAGTAGAAGAGAAAACTGATGTCATTTAAACTTTTTACGTTTATTTTTCATTGTACACAACGTTTTCGAGTAAAAGTTACTAGTTATTGCTTTTATCTCCAAATTATCTGCAGTGACGTTTTTGAATCAAAAGATTTTACGCATTAACAAATTTCAGAATGTTTCTACCAAAAAATTAAGTTGCTAGTTTCTATGATTCACGATTTACTGGATAAACTGTAACTGCACCTTTCATAATATCGTAGAAATGCAACACTTAAGTTAAACATTAACATTAGCTCGCTCAGGTTTATTGTTACAACCGAAATAAAAGGCAGATATTAAATGAGGACGTCATTGTCTGAAATCGAAACATCTAGATAGCTGAAACGAAGTTTCTTCATCGATTCCGAAGAACGACACGAAAATATTGATTCAGTTTAAGAAATGTATACTCATCGTATACTGATTCACAGATTGTACTGAGCAATAGATAGAAACAAATCAAAAAACGCCTTACGATTTAATTTCATTAGTTTTTTTTATATACTGTGTATGAGGAAAATTTTCATGAATAAAATGAAGTAGCTCTACCTATATACTAATTACTAACCCTTTCAGGTCCTACGAATGAAACTATATATGAAAAAAAGAGCTGGTTCTTGCGGCGAATGAAACATTAGATTTTATTAATTTAATAAGGTCTCACATAACTAACGACAAAATTTCTCACTGGCTGCGCAATCTGCCTCTGTCGTAGCAGCATAACCTAAGCCAGTAATTGCATTATATAAAAGGACTTCAATGTGAAATCCTAAACACGAAGCGTCCTAGCATCTTCACATCAAAGAAACAAAGCTTCATCAGAACGATGTTAAAAAAGTCAGTTTTAAGCCTTGTGAAAATTCCGACGAAAAGGGGATTCGAACCGATGACTTCTTGATCCCCATTCAATTGCCTTAACAAACTAAGCCAATAGACCACCCACTTCAGACTTAAGACGTTTTTATTCTGACTAGTCGACAATGCAGCTAAGATATTTACTACCATTACGGAGCATGAGAGAAAATTATCAGAGTTTGGAAAAATATGCTTCTCTGTGTTGCGAATTCGTTTACTGGTTTGTATTCTACGTTGTTTGCATACTGTAATTTCTGAGCAAGTTGCAGAACTACACTTACATGCTTCCCAGACAAGAACAACAGAAATAACTTAGCAGAATCTTCAAGTCAACCTTTTGACACTGCAAAACTCCCTTAATTAAGAACTGGCTACTTGGCTTGATGTAACGTAAGGGAATTACCAGGATGTAAACAGCGAAATTTTAAACTCCACGAGATCCTACATTAAGAGATTTTTAACACACACAAGCACTGTAATTGATGCCAGGTTTAACTGCTAACCTCGAGAAGAGTAAGGCTGTACGCTGTACTCTAAGGTAATAGTCTCCATATATAAACTTATTAGACCCTAAAAGCTTTTACCACGTCAGGCGGAAAGGGATTGTGCACAAACTACGTGACTCGGTCTGGGGGGGGGGGGGGGGGATGTTTCCGAGTCAGGCCAAGTTGCTTTTCTTTCATATTATTTGTCACAGTTAGAATGAGGTACAAAACACACAACAGCATGTTAATATTTCCGTCATTTAATTATCTCCGTATGTAATTTACGATAGTCTGACAAGGGAAAACAGTAGAAAATGTCTTCTGGAATCAGTATGGAAAAAAGATACTTGCTACGCAGGGGAGGTAGAGACAAAAGCCAAGTCGGGCTACATAGGTGGGGGGGGGGGGGGCACAGGAGGCCATAATGGAGCTACGTGATTTATGGACGCTCCCAAATGCAAGTATTTCGTTGTATTGTTTTGTGAGCCAACAGTTGTCTTAATTCCTTTGATTTTAAAAATACATACTACTTTTTCCTTTAACGTATCATATAAGTTAATTCCAGATTATTTTAAGCTCTCAATTTTTTGAACAATTTTAGCCAACTTGTTTCTGCCCTTAGAAGCTACAAAAAAAAAAAAAAATTCTGCTATTGATGTAATTTAAGGCATCAGATTTCAGACTGCACTAACAACAGCTTACAGGATTCAAATATATGCAGGTAACTTGTACTAAATATGCACAATCAGTGCTGCCTTGTGTTAACATCTCATACGCTAGGAAAATGCGCGTGATTTAGCAGCTACCAGCGTACCGAAAGACAATAATACAAATTTTAAGAAAAAAAAACTCTCGTAAGATGTTTCAGTTGTCAAAACGATCCTCGAGCTGCGATGATACATAGAAATGTTGAAGGGAAAAGCAAGTATATTAATACAAAATTCTAGTTGCACAAAGTAACAAAAATAATTTATCAGTTTCAGTGTAATTATTAAAAAAAAGTGACACTCACCGCATTACCAGAAAGCCTTATGAGAAACATGATTAATTCTTCTATTGAGTCAGAGTATATAAAGCGCCTCAATTAAAAACAAAAAATCCCGAAGACTTGTACCCCGTGATTTAATTCCTTTTCCAATTATTGAAAGCTTTTTTACATTATCTTCTAGCCGTTAAAATGAAATTTAGCTTCTTAATCTTCTCAGTGTAGCCGCTCTGTACATTCGTTTGATGGCATCTGATGAATCAGTAGTCTAATTACGTAAGCTAGTGGATAAGTCATTCAACTATGGAAAAGTCGGTTACCACGAGACGTTTGTTCTCGGTAGTCGTTACAACGCATTAACCAGCGATGTCGTCGCTTCAATATTTAAAATGTTTCCAACCACAGGACAAAACTTCACATTGCCCTAGTAACAGCACTGTACAATTCCCACCAAATGCAACATGTAGGCAGTACTTTTCAGATTTTCAAAACTATATCAGCAACTGGTGTTCCACCATAATTATTTACGTATATCATTCCAAAAATATGCCAAAGTTATGCAGATTTCTACTCTTTGCACAAAACGCGAAATAATTTATATGATCTTGAGACGTTGGCCTACAGCTAAATTAGCCGTATCCGAAGATAGAACTCTATTTTTATTCCTAAAAAGCGAGTTATTGTTATAGGTAATACAAAGAGCTTCACATATTATACACTGAAGAGCCAAAGAAACTGGTACAGGCAAGCGTATGCAAACACAGAGATACGTAAACACTCTAAGTACGGCACTGCGGTCGGCAACGCCTATATAAGATAATAGGTGTCTGGTGCAGGAGTTAGATCGGTTACTGCTGCTACAATGGCAGGTTATCACGATTTAAGTGACTTTGAACGTGGTGTTATAGTCGGTGTACGAGAGATGGGTCATAGCATTTCCGAGGTAGCGATGAGATAGGAATTTTCCCGTACGACCATTTAACGAGTGCACCGTGAATATCGGGAATCCGGTAAAACATCAAATCTCCGACATCGCTGTGGCCGGAAAAAGATCCTGCAAGAATGGGACCAACTACGGCTGAAGAGAATCGTTCAACGTGACAAAAGAACAACCTTTCCGCAAATTACTGCAGATTTCAATGCTGGGCCATCAACAAATGTCAACGTGCGAACCATTCAACGAAACATCATCGATATGATTTCATGGACCCTGCACGTCAGCAGGGGACTGTTCAAGTTGGTGGAGGCTCTGTAATGGTGTGGGGCGTGTGCAGTTGGAGTGACATGGGACCCCTGATGTCTAAAAACGACTCCGACAGGTTACACGTACGTACGCTTCCTGGCTGATTACCTGCATCCATTCATGTTCATTGTGCATTCCGACGGACTAGGGCAATTCCAGCAGGACAACAGAATTGCTACATAATGGCTCCAAGAACACTCTTCTGAGTTTAAACACCTCCGCTGGCCACCAAACTTCCCGGACTTGAACATTATTGAGCATTGGTATCTGGAATACCTTTCAGAAGAGATCTCCACCCCTCGTTCTCATACGGATTTGTGGACAGCCCTGGAGGATGCATGGTGTCAATTCCCTCCAGCACTACTTCAGACATTAGTCGAATCCATGCCACGTCGTCCCGTTTTTCCACGGCGTGTTGAATTTGAGATGGATCCAGTACAAATTGATAGTGTAGGTATCATAAAGCAATTAAAGCTCCTGAAGTGGGGGAAAGCGCCGGGTCCCGATGGTATACCAGTAAGAGTATTTTCGGAATACGCGGAAGAAATAGAACCATTTCTGTCAGATATATTTCGTAAATCTTTAGAGGAAAGAAAAGTACCTTCTGACTGGAAAATTGCGCAGGTGATTCCCGTTTTCAAGAAAGGAGATCGCAGAGATCCTAGGAATTATCGACCGATATCGCTAACATCTGTTTGCAGTAGAATTCTGGAGCATGTCATATGCTCTAACGTTATGAAGTTTCTAGATGAAAACGAGCTACTTACAGCATACCAACACGGATTTCGGAAGAACCGATCATGTGAAACGCAACTGGCTTTATTTTCGCATGATGTAATGAAAGTTATTGATGCAGGATCACAAGTTGATGCTATTTTCTTGGATTTCCAGAAAGCTTTTGACTCTGTACCACACAACCGACTCTTAGCGAAGATCCGAGCGTACGGTATATCTGATCAGATTTGCGAATGTATACGCGATTTTCTAACTGGTCGGTCACAGTATGTCGTTGTAGACGGGGAAGTATCTTCTAAACTAGATGTTACTTCGGGCGTTCCTCAAGGAAGTGTAATAGGACCACTCCTTTTCTTTATTTTTATAAACGATCTCGGTGACAACGTTAATTGCAGGATGCGATTTTTTGCTGATGATGCACTTATTTATAGGGAAGTGAGGTGCTCTGACGATTGCTTACAAATTCAGCGTGATCTGGATGTTATTTCGGAATGGTGCCGTGAATGGAAGCTTACACTTAACTGTAAAAAGTGCAAGGCAATGCATATAAGTAATAAAAAGACCCCGCTTGCTCAGGAGTACAAAGTTAACAATTCACTTGTTGACACTGTGGATTCCCTGAAGTATCTAGGCGTAACAGTACAAAGCAACATGAAATGAGACTTGACATAACTTTCGTTGTAGGCAAAGCTAATTCCAAACTACGATTCATAGGACGTATTTTGAGAAGTTGTAATGCTCATACAAAGGAAATAGCGTACAAAACACTAGTGCGTCCGCATTTGGAATACTGTTGTGGAATTTGGGATCCGTATCGCAAGGGATTGATTGACACGTTAGAGAAAGTACAGAGAAGAGCCGCTCGATTCGTGACTGCTAGTTACAGTCCAGTGTCACAGAGCTGATTCATGGGTTGGGCTGGGATTGTTTGGCGGACAGACGACGTCGTTTTCGTTTGAATTTGCTGGAGAATATGCGAAAATCGTTAAGTTACGAGTACAACGAAATACTTCTTCCGCCAACCTATTTAGGTCGCAATGACAGGAGGGGTAAGATTAGAGAAATAAGATGCCGTACTGATTCATTTATGTTTTCCTTCTTTCCTCGATCTGTTCGGGATTGGAATGCGCAGAATTAGGATTGGTGCTTAGCACCCTCTGCCACCCACAGTATTTGTGATTTGCAGAGTATAGATGTAGATGTAGATATTAGGCAGGTGTACCAGTTTCTTTGGATCTTCAGTGTATCTCATCCATATATACAGTTCTGCTTTAAAGTACTTCCCATATAATTAGGTTAATCTGAACATAATATTGGCACCAAACCGAGGTATTCATATCTTACTGCCATACGAGTTTCTTTTATTTTTATTTCCAGACCCTACCTGCTATATCCTTTCACGAGATGGACAACCATGAACGACGTATATGACGCTTAAAAATATCCATCTAATCTCTCAACAATTTGTTGCTATGCAGCGTACTGTATTTAATATGGTGACAACATTCTTGTACATGATGACATGCGATTTTTAATAGTCCATCAGTAATCAACTTTATTACTTACCGGTGTGTAAATCATGTTAGGAAATAACTTGGTATTTATTAATAGGTATTTGTTTCACAGGTAACTCGTACAGAGGTACATCATCCATATTCTTCAAATTTACAATGATCAGGAAAGGAAGCGAGGAGTAGATCACCGAAGAAATTGGAGCCACGAAAATGCTGATCAGACTGGCCTGATCAAAGAAAGTTTTTGGTGACAGTAAACGCCAACTTTTTTTTTATCGTGTACTCTGACGTCAGATACCTGCAGTTTTCTGCGTCAGAATGCTGCTCTTCACCTTGATAAAAACAAGCAATGGGTCTTGCACTCATGTAATAGGGGTATTCTATATCACAGAATGGGGCTGTACACACACAACCACGGTGTGTGATTAGTGCTACAGAATGTATCTTTACTCCGCAGCCTTTTGGAATTCAAAATGTTCCTAAACTAAGTCCTATATCACGGACTGATTATGTCGTTGGTCGTTTTACTTTGCCTGCATCTGTAAACAGGAGCATATAAGGTTAGCTAGTTTGGAGGCTACAGGTACGTTAGAGTTAACAGACGAGAGTTGTAAGCAGCCAGAAGTAAACTAATTTTTGCACCGAGATGGAACACAAAAGCCCGCTGTTGACATATTTTACAAGCTGGTTCGTGCATTAGCAGTAAACAACGAAACAATTAATGATCAATGTTCTTGGGTCGCCAATTCATGCGCGGTTATGAGGTTGGTTGGAGAATCGATGACTAAGTTAGAGGGGAGATGGATGTACAATTAATTATCACCAGCAAAAGTCTTGTGTTAGTTATGAACTCTTCCATGGTACTTATATTGTCAGGGCATACAGCATTGTTGACGAAGATTCGTCCTTCAGATGTAAGCGTGAAGATAGCCATGCAACTAGCCGTAAGTCATTAGGCTTACCCGTTTCTTTCTCGATTTTCGTGCGTAGCACGCAAAGCACTGCAGTTACAACATGCAACGATTCATTTACATAAATGCAGATTCGCCCTGGTTCGAGGACAAGTGTACCGACAGTGTTAACACATTCGACCTTATGAACGCAGTCGTTACCACTAATAAACGCGTAACATGCAGATAGCAGTATTTTCTTTGCAAACGAGCGAACGTTTTGAAAGAGGACACACTAGAGAAAGGAAGTTTACACAAGATTTCCGTGGTTCCGCCGTGACGCTACGAATGCCGGATGTTTGAGATTAGGAGAATGACGCCAACTGTATTATGGGTCATCAGGTTGAGGATTTCCGGTGCAGTTATATGCGAAGCACATGGCGCGCGTCACTTTAACAAACATCTCGCGGGGACTACACCACTTTGACTGGTGCTAACCTGTTGAAATTTACAACAGTCGCTTCGTCAACATATCCTCTTCCCGTTTTGCGATCACACGTTGCGGAAAAGTCACCAGAAATTTAATTAAAAATGCCGAAATATGACAGTCACGCAACGACGTTAGATGCCGCCAACGTTGAAAAATCAGTGACAGTCTCTTAAAATGTTGATTTAATCCTTTGTTGTACGGTTTTCTTGCCTTTTCAGCTCTTCTCCGTTGTTAAAAGTCGCACAAAATTGACACATTGGCAGTATGTATCCGAATTGTAATACGGTGATGCCCGCCATCTTGCATAGCAACCAGCAACCAGGGGTATCGATTGCTTCCATTGTAAACAAATACGCCATTTGCGTGTGGCTGCCGCATAGCGAATTTTCGGATTTCTTTTTTTCCTGGGTCCAGGCCGTATTTCAACCTTACCAAGATATATATTACAAAACGAAACTGTTTAGGTTGAAATTATCCCTGTACCGATAATTTTTATGTTATTTTTACAGTGCTGATAGCATTTCGCAGTTGCTAAGCCTTTCATTTTTCGGTATTTTTAATTAAATTCCTGGTGACTTTTCCACAATGTATGATCGCAAAACGTGAAGAGGACATGTTAACGAAGCGACTGATGTAAACTTCAACAGGTTAGTACCAGTTTCTCGAAGGTCAATAAAGTGGTGCAGTCCCCCATCTCGCTGTTGAATAGGAAATATCATAATGATTGTAAATGAAATGGTACAGTGCTGCCGTTCCCCTTTCTTAGAAGTGGGAGGGTGTTACTTTAATGGTAGTCATATTTAATGTAAGAAAATCAAACTTGCATTTAAAATAAACCACTTCCTTTACTATCTGTATGTTTCTATGATACAATTCCTTTCGCTAGCTCAACACGTAGACTAATAATTACTGATCTTTCTTTACAAAATAATCCAATAAATCGTCGATCACCTGGCATGCCTTATCTTCTCAGTTCGATACGCGTAAATGGAGAAACTGGTTTATTCTTTGATTTTAAGATAGTTAAGTAACGTCTGTGGAGCCAAAGATTGAGATAGGCACTGCCATGGAGGAAAGAAATATATGGAGAAGACGCAACGGACCTTCACCACGCATTGAAGTGACGCCGGTGGAGAAAAGTGAGGAGGCGTGGCCGCCATATTATCTATCCATACAGACACACGGAATATGGGCAAAAACCTCAAAGGGACTCTAGGATAAACGTGACGCTGCAATCTGATGATGGATTATTATGTAACTCGATGAGACAAATAAAAAATTAAGAACAAAAGTTTTGATATCCTGCTTGGTTTCCGAGATATTCTGTCTTAAGTGTGATATGTTTTGGTTGAAATTCAAAAGAAAAAATTGGTCAAAGTCAAATTTGATGATGGATTCTTATTTAAAAAGACAAGACAAATAAAAAATAAAGAATAAAAATTTTCGATATCTTGCCTAGTTCTCGAGATATACTGTCTCAAAAGTGAGTTCAAATGCAGAAGAAAAATTCCGCAAAAAAGTCAAATATGATGATGGATTCTTATGTATCATGAAGAAAAAAACCTAAATTAAAGAATAATATTTTTCGATATCTTGCTTAGTTTTCGGGATATACTGTCTCCAAATAACCATTGTATGGATAGGTAATATGGCTGCCGCCGCACTGTGCATGCGCAGTATGTACCGAGAGGTTAGAGGCGGCGTCACAGAGTAAGCGGTATTTCTTCTCCATATATTCATTCCTCCATGGGCAGTGCCAACTTTAGAGAAAGAAAATCTTTGGCTGTGTGACAAATGAAGTGTTTTTTTATTTTTATTCATTTATTTATTTTTTTAAAGAAGGATTTTCTTTCACTAAAGCTGGCAATCTTTGGATCCACAGACATTACTTAACTACCTAAAATCAAAGAATAAACCAGTTTCACAAAAATTATTCACGCCAAGTTTAGGCCTAAATACCGACCAGATTTTATAAGGTGTTACCTTATTACCTTTTAAGGGGGAATGGGATAAACGGCTAGTTGATGTCGAAGTCGCTAGAGCCGGAAATTATGTGAATCAGGGGGGAAGGAAGGAGTTTCTGGAAATCATGGAAAACTGAAATCTGGATGACTGGGCCGGGTATCGAATTCACATCCTCCCGATTGCCAGGACGAATCGTCAAGTGTCCACCCACCCACTGATGTTTATAAACAACGGAGAACTGAAGAATTTTTAAGTATTGAATCTTTGCCTTCGAGATGCCTGTTTCAAACTATAAGGCATATTCGAAATCACAACCTAATTTACTACCATACAAAACATTGAGTCACTTCTTGAACAACTACATTACCCATCTTTCAGAACAGTCATCACTGAATATCTAAACGCTCACAATTGACACTTAAACGTGGGTATTTCATTTTCATGGGAATTTTTGTAACAGAAAATATCGAAATATTAACTATTATTGTTAAGAATATACGGATGACAGACACCACCCCTGCTTTCCCCGCCAAACGTTGTCAAAAATCTATTTTAGTTTTAAGTCCAATAATATAAGATTTTAATTGGTATTGGGTTATGTATGTTGCCAAAAATTTTATACTATGGTTTTCTGAGAGAGACATCTTTCACGATCTATCGAATCGAGACGCATTAACCATAAATAGGATCATTCACACGAGAAAATTCATCTTTTCTCGACTTTTATTTATACTGTAAAATCGTAATAAGAGAATTTGAGCTTGCGTTACTGTACAAACTTCCTCTCACCATTTGGTCGTGAATGAAAGTTTTACAAAAATTTGCGTTTCTTAGTAGTGTATGAAAAGTTTGTAAGATAACTGTCATGGCTGGCAACAGTGTTCTACCTAGCGTGGTGGTGTAATGGTTAGCGTTCTCACCTCGCATTCGGGAGGATGGTGGTTCGAATCCCCGTCCGAGCATCCAGATTTGGGTTTTCCATGGTTTTCCCTAATCACTCCAGGTGAATGCCGGGATGCTTCCTTCAAAGGCCTTCCTTGCCCCCCATCCTTTCCCGTCTCTAAAGACCTCGCTGTTAAGAGACGTTAAGCATTTTTTTTTTTTAAATATTTTATCTTAACTTTGCTTCCTGCGTATTTCCGCGGTAACACAAAGTCAAAAATTGCGTTATCTGGCATATTCTCTGAACATATTCCTCGTATCTGCACATATGGGATCTTATTCTAAAGGGCATATTTGTGCACAACTATTTCCTGCATTGGATGTTTTTCTTCTTTTTCTAAGCCTGTCTGCACAAGATGTCTTGTTTCAAGTGTTGTCTTCTAACTTCTATCCCTCCCCCCCTGCAGTCCCCATTTTCCTCTCCCGCCTAATTCGGTTCCCTTGTCAAGCTGTAACCGCTAATGCGTCATCCGTCTTCTCTTGAGGAGGATGTTGTGGCACAGTGCGCTGCACGATAAGAGGACGAGCCGTTTTGGTATCGACTAAAAGAGGCACATCGAACTGTTATCTACTCTCGTGCATAATATAAAGGACATCCTGGTAACGGTATTTAGGGGGGCGTCCATTACTTACGTGAGGTGTTTCTTCGGAATTCCGGACACCTCCCCCCCTCCCGTCTGGTGAGATCTGGTCGGACCCCCAACCCTCCCCCCCGTTAAAATGACGTGTCATTTTGACGGGACGCCCCTCCCCCCTCCTGCTAAAGAACCTCGTTTTTCTTCGTCGATTCTAGGCATCTAATCCTCCCCCCCAAAAGGTCAAAATCCGCTTATTTGTAGACTTTTTTTAAAAAAAGCACTACAGTCCTTCAAGAATTTCAACACCTCACGTGATATTTCCGTCGACCACCCCCCCCTCCCCCTTGGTGAGATTTATCCGGACCCCCCTCTCTCTTTGCTTCACCTCGCGTAATTAATGGACGTCCCCTTAAGTAGTTTTCCGATGTTGGGTCGATCCCCAATTTCAATCTGAAAAATTACAGCATACAAGCAAACTTTTACCATACAGAAAGCAGCTTACACTACTCATGAACTATTGGTGACATATATCTTCCCATCTGTTAATAAGCAGACGGAGAAGGCAAAGAAGAAACCATTGAATTAATTGCAGATAAATCCGATTTGGCAAAAGAAAACTAAAGTAAAACACTGTTCTATCAATCGGAATAAATTAATACACACACTAAAAATGAAACGAAAAAATTAGGATACACAGCAGTCTTCTCGGGTACTTTCGCCAAAGTTTTCATTCTCAAACACAACTTTTCAACCATTTGCTTTGCACTTATCTGCCATCTCTATGGCTGCAGATTAGCGTAAAGAAAGGTGGTTTAAAAACAAAATTCGGTAATATATCCGAGTTTTTTTTTGATTACACATCGATAAAGCTGCTTCCCTCACATATTTGAGATGGCTTCCAATACTAAATTTGATTAACGTGTAACGCTAGGCTGTCAAAGATTAACACCACGTACCTGTTACGCTCTCAAAACGTTTCGTCTACGGTTAGTCGTTTTACGATTGCCGACGTTTCTCAAAATGTAAACCAAAACGAAGCTGAACTGGAGTAATTACACACTGACAAGAATTGAAAGAGTGATACCGCCCATCACGGTGCTTAGTAGTCATTTACCGAAAGATGATTAGTGGATGTCGAAAGAATGGCGTCAAGATTATTCAGCATACACTACAGTGCTGAACATTCTTTGAATTAACTGGGTGCCGTACAGTGTGAAAGACATGGCTAGGAAATTTCTGACATATGTATTTGGGAGAAAATAAGATCTATCACATTTAAGTTACAATGTACTGAAGCAATTTTACTAACGTGAGTAAGAACCAAAACCATATTGAACAAAATCAGACTAAAATGACATACACATTCCTGCACGAATTCACTTTTTCATTGCCTAACCACGACGTTGAAGGAGTAGTTTATGGATAACTAGTCCATACTACATCTGCCTAGACTATCTTCGCCAATGTCCGAATTTGTTAAGTACAAATAACGTAGCACACATTACTGATATCACCGAAGTGTCCGTTATATTTTTCGTGCTGTATGTTCAGTCTGTAAGGTTTTCTCGACGCGATGTATAGCTAAATTCTTTCTCATAACTAGCTGCTAAGTCCGTTGGTGAAATACGAAGCTTCGGCGGCCATATTCTTGCCGCTTGACAAAGGCGGCAAAGCTTATGACCATCGAAACATCTACACTAACACTCAGTTTAAAAAATTTTATGGGCCTTTTATTTTTTCCACTTCAGTTTTTATTCTGGCTACTTATTTGTGGTAAACTTTTAGCGAAGGCCCTAATTTTACCTTTTGTAAAATTATTTATGATATTTTCAAACATTGTACGAGTCTATTTTTTATGTGAATACGACGAACGTCCTGATACTCACTATGCGGAGTGTACTGTCGAGAAAAGTAGTGTAACGAAATATTATTCCTAAAAATGTTATAGCTCGAGAACAGTTTGACTGATAGGAGATGTTTGTGTACCGTTGCACTAATATGTAGAAGATAACTCTTAACACGACAGTTCAGTACGCGCGGAATATCAGTTTGAGCCACGTACACCTTAGTGACTTATTTTCAGTAGTAGCCTATATGAATATTAAATAGATTATCAGTTTTTTATATATCACCGAGCAGAGTAGCCAAATTTGTAAACGTCTGATTTACTTGTTTAAGAAAATCCCTAGGGCGGCTAATTAGAGAATAGTTGCAAAATTGTGTAAAAAAAAGTCCCAAAGCAGACTAAAAAATTTACGAGTAAAGAGGGAGTTTGGCTTTAAAACAGAAAAGAAAATATTCCAGGAGAAAATTTACCTGTCAAAGAAGAACAAAGTTTGACTACTGCCAATGTGCAGAAAATTGCGTCGTGTGTAACATGGCATTTAAGAACGTTATAAATAGATATATATATATATATATATATAATATTGTTAAAACCCATAACCGTTAAAATAAAAGAAGAAAATACGTCTACAACTTGTGTACTTACACCAAAGGATAACAAATGTGAATAACGAAATAAATATCTCGAAAATCAAATGAGTAAAAGCGAATCGTATTCCTGAAAATAACAATGAAAGTCGAAATTATCGGTCTTCCAGACTACACAATAACATCCATTCCAGGTTAACGAAAATGTTCAAATTTGATAAGATTTCCCCAAATTATATCAGAAGCAAGTGGATTCGTCGTAACAGCACTGTCAAATGATGTGTGGCCATTAACAACGAAACATCTGGATGATAGATCTGTACAGTAAAAAAAAAAAAATGCCGTGATTTAAACTGTGAAACCGATTGAATAACTCAGACTACTCAGTTCTCCTTTTGTCGGACTCGCAATTTTCGCGAAAGCGAACGAAAATTGGGTGGTCGAGGACAAAACTTGAAAATACATTTACAACAAATTCGCCGATTCTTTCATGTTTTAACCGAGTTCTTTCCCCCATTCATAACAAATAATAATGTTCAAGTCTGAAAATTCAGTTCATTTTACCTGTGGTATCTAAAGCAGTTATATTATGAAACGTAGAAACATGTTGGATGTAGACAGGGTACAACTGATTGAAGGAATAGCAATGAATGTATAAGTTCATTCAAAAAAATGTATCATTCGCTTAACCAAGCAGCCATTAGTACCTTCACAAATTAGTGAACACATAATTTAAATTACGACTGTTTCGTAAACATTGAACATGAACAATGATTAGACACATAATGGAAAACTGCAAAGTTTCTATGTACAACAAAGTGATCGAATGTACATTTTAAACTGTTACGAAGAGTGAATGGAAGCTCGTGGCCAGGAGAGTGTACGGGAAAATTGAGACTAAAGCAACTCTGTTCGCTTCTGAGAAGGCGCAAAGAGACGCCCAACTTGGCAAACATTTACAAAACTTAAGGCCGGAAGTGAAAGCGTATATCCTAACACAAGAAATCCTTTAGTACATGAAGTTACATGTAGCTCATTTCGTTGTCCTCCTTTCGATAAGATTCCTCTGAAAATATTTAAGTGTAATTTTTGGTCAGAGAAATGTTTAAACATGGACTATTGTTAACAAAACTTTTCATTTTCATCTCATCATTCACGTCTAAAGCGGCAAATATGCAAGTCCATTAAAAAAAAAAAACCCTTAGCTTTGCCCGGCCTGCGTTGCAATACTTTATTTTTATTTCTTAAGTGGGTACGCTTAGAGAAAATAGACAAATTAACATGTACAAAATAACTGAAAGATAACGTTTTTTTCCATTAAATTAAAATTGAAAAAGTTTATTCTGAAGCTTTGGGTTATACAATATTTTCGGTCTTCCGTCTTCCGTCTTCTGCAAAAACAGAGTACTCAGCCCATCGCTGCTCGCCAGGTGGATATGAAAGTTCAAAATCAGATAGAAACTGTAGCTTTGTATAAAGAACAAAAATTAATGGGGTAGAAAGAGAGGAGTCGGGTTTCTGAAAATAAAATTTAGACAGTATTTTTCTGTTTATTTTAAAGTATACGTGTGCAAAGTTCTATCGAAATCGATAAAAAATATGGGTTCGTATAAAATTAAGTGTTGTAAAGTAACTTTCGTACGCGTAACTCACTAAACTTTTACCGTAATTGGATAAATGGTATAGGGACGCTTAGAAGACCAACATACAAACAAACATTCATTCATTTTTATATTTAAGATATTTTTATCTAAGGGTTTTATGTTTTATCATGATTCACCAAAAACGTCTCCTGTTGGGAGGCGGAGTGTATCACTTATTGATATATGCAAAGCAAACGAACTTGATGGGTGCTGCAGAAACTTAAGTCCACCAAAGCCTATAACATAGTGTCTGTTTAGAATAATAAATGGTAGGAGACTGCAGGGCTTCTCGTAAATCAGGGTATGCACGCGGCCCAGACGACCGAGATTCAAACTCTGTAAAGTACAGAATTTTTCTTCGAAACAGCAAGTCCAGACCGGTTCCCCAGGTCTTCTCAGCCCGCTCTTCTCCTAGTACTGAGGAAAAAGTTCCATGTCAACTCCCATTTCGTGCCGTAGGTCAGGAAACGGAAAACAGAGCTCTACCTCCGCCAATGCTGACACCAGGCTCCAGGTGGGACCAAGTGTAACTGCTGCTATTACTTCATGGCTAATGCTGTGACCTTTCCTGATCAACATCACATATAGGACAGACAAACTTTATAATATAGAACCAATAGGCTTCTAGGCAGGGCTATTGCGAAATTGTAAACCAGATAAAAACTATTATCCTCAGAAAAGTAAAGGTACTTACTTACTCTTCATGGATAGGCCAGAAGCCTGTTTAGACTTGAGTTTTTTGACCATCCTTTCAAGTACCTACCAGTATCCCTTCTTCCAGTAGGACGGTACTGCATGGCAAGCTTCGGAAATCTGTCATTGCCAATTCTTAAAACTTGGTACTTCCAGTTTGCCCCCCCCCCCCTTTTTTGGAAATTCTGTCATTTATAGAGGAAACATTCAGCTGTTGCCCGATTTATTCATTCCTTCTTCTGTCTTCCAGTAATATCCTTTTAACTGATCAATGGAATTTTACTTCTGATGATTGTATTTTGTTTTTCATTGTATTTTATTTTCCCACATTTGATTGCCATACAGAGAAAAAATAATATTTTTATCTAAAATGTCACAAAGTCAGACATGTAATAAAACCGATGGGCAGTTAAGAATATGATTTTAAAACGATTTGTGAATAATATGCTTCCACTTTAACCGCCAAGCATGGACTGTATGTGATATTCAGTCAGAGTGTAACAAAAGGATCTCGCCCACACAGGTAATATAAACACTGCCTTAATATATACTGAAAAAATGGTACAAAAGTAAAATTTACAATAATTTATCGATATTTATAAAAAATGGATTACTTAAGTTCATTTCTGTGAGACTAATGCCGATAATTTGATCCCTTACAGTAGACGCAGATTACGTTTCCTACCCTTATGAATTAAAGGCAGTAATATAAATTTAAAATTCTGCAGTTCTATCAAGTTGCCATAACACATTGAATTGAAGGATGTTATACCAGTAGGATCAAAAATTGAAGAGAGACCAAAAGCGCTAAGACAAATACGAAACATGCTCATTAATCAGCAAAGCGTTGGATAATCAACCATAAAGTTTGAACGTTGTCACAGAAAGTTATTAAAAAGGGGAGTATTAGGAATAAAATGTTACAGTAATAAGTACAGTAATGCTGTTTCACTATGTCTATAGAATATTGTAAAGGAAAAACTCTTTCAACGGCATAGAGGCGTAGTAGAACCAGGCGTCATCTGATGCATAGCCAGCGGCTTGACGGAGCGCTGTTCCCTCGTTTAACAAGGAACGCGGGCCGCAGCCACTTTGCGTCCGTTCCGCGGGATATCGCTTTCCGATAAGCCTACCGCCGGCGGATTGAAAAACAAAAGTTATCCCATACTGGCTAGCCACATCCGCTTCGCCGTACTTTTGCTCACACATCAAAAGCGCCGACCACCGGTAGTTCAATGATTGGGAAATCTAGTAAACAAGAAACGAGCTTTTAATATTACAATAAAACGCCGTTATTTTATATTTAGAATATTTAGCCCCATATACGATACACTGGTGAATCACAGTGATTAATTTCTATTCGTTCTGGGCAGTAGCGACACAAATATCTCTTCCCAAGTTCGAAAAGATTAATTATACAAACTTTACCATATGGAGACAGGCAAATTATATTTCCGATAGCCTTGACATCTTTAAACGAGATTATTATATCTTCGTTACCAAAGAAGAAAACTCAACAGTAAACCCTAATATTGCAGCTGAAATTCTGAATGGTTTCTCCTGTATACGAGCAACCTGGTGGTTCACTGGTTGAGGCGCCTAATTAGAGATCGAAAGGTCCCGGGTTCGAATCTCTGTCTCGATGAGGATTTTCAAAGGTCCTTAAACCGACGTTCACGTCTGGCGCATATTGCTGTGTAATGTGAAGTACACCAGAACGCTTTGTGGTCTAGACTCTACGTTAAACTGGAGGTTTACCCAGTAGGATCACCAGGTGTAGCTACTAATATATTTCTAAACTACGAATCAAGTATCAAACTGTTATAGTGACATCGGAGGAATTTTAGAAACCAACAACCAAACTCCTTCACTGGATCTCACACATGAAGATGAGTTTGAATAACTATTATTAGGAATCGATGCTACGAAGTATATACAAGCAGAGATTTTACACAAGTCTGCTTCAATGCACTCTGTGGTTCTGCCCTTGTAGAAACTGTTTAAGACTGCCACAAAAGACGCGGACTGAAACATACGTAAACCGTCACACTGTCCTACTACTCTTCGGAGTCTCCCCGTAACTATTTATTTTACTTTTTACTCATGTAGTGACCCACTCAGGTATTTGATGTCCCAGACTCGCATCTCGATTCCTACTGGACATTTAAGAAAGGCACTTTACTCTTCCTTCAACTTGCGGAATATGGTTTCCGTGGTTTAGATTCCACCCATACCAACATGCCACCGTTATCTTTTTTTTTTTCTTTTTTTTTTTAAAAATGCTTAGTGTCTCTCTAACAGCGACATCTTTAGAGACGGTAAAGGATGGGGGGCAAGGAATGGGAAGGAATTCGGCCATGGCCTTTTGAAGGAAGCATCCCGGCATTTGCCTGGAGTGATTTGGGAAACCATGGAAAACCCAAATCTGGATGCCCGGACGGGGATTCGAACCGCCGTCCTCCCGAATGCGAGGCCAGAACGCTAGCCGTTACACAATCACGCTCGGTCCCACCGTTATCCGTAGGACTCCCAAATCAGAAGTTAATTGAAAACCGTCAATAAGTCATAAGTACAGCACGGATTCATTAACCATGTGCTACAGAAGGTACGTAGAAGTAATATTTTGCCCGCTTTTAAGTTGCGAATTTAAGGCTTATCTATGTCAAGGGAGAAGATTGGCAACGAGAAAATGGAAGTAATTCGAAAACAGCATTTTGAAGAACCTATTTAGGCGTAAGCCTGGAGTGATGTTATTAAATCTGGGTGACCGGGCATGGAAATGAACCCGCGTCCTTGCGAATGTGAGGCCCGAGTATTATCCTAGTCTGAACAAATTTAGAGAAATTAATATGCCTACAAATTTCCGTTCTCGCGCTTTTATCAGAGGAACACTTAGGTTGTAATACAGAACACACATGCAGAGCCCCCATAGAAATAACGTGATATTCCAACGTATTTCATTTTAGTTACGCTTCCAGTTTATTTCGAACGAGATGTGAAAGGGTTTCTCTACAGCGTTGAATGCCGTGATAAGGTTAATATGTATCAATGTAGGTTAGGGCAGTGACGCGCGAAATTGCTGTACCTGGAGAGTAATTGATGGCAGCGGTCCAAATCCCACATCGGCAGAGCAGCGATAATAATTTTCTGACATAGGCGTTTAGGTCTGATTATATCCGATTTAGATGTTTTATCTGTATATTCTGTACATACATATTACTGTTATAGTAAGCTAATAAATGTGTACAACATTACAAAATCAAGGTTTTGAGCGATATTTAATAAAAATTCTATTTACTTTTGCAAATCTGTTCAGAGTTCAAACCATCATTTTTGACGTGTTTAGAAAATAGAAGTATCAGAAATAAGTAAAGCGGCTGCATCTCTACATTAAAGATATATCTTAGAAAATTGTTTGTGGGTTGTGTATTTGAATGTCCATGAAGCTAGAACACGTAAACAAAAAACAAAAAAAACAAAAAACAAAAAATCCGTATCACTTAAATATTACATGTGCCTTTCGCCGTTAGAAAACTTTATGGTTTGTCAGCTGGTGGCTATGCAGCAAATTAAAATTGCCCTGAAAATCAAACTTCATTTTTGTAGAGCGCCTGACAACGTGTCGCTTACGTCTGTACAAGAAGAGTAAAGTATTGAAATTAACAAGTTCGATAAATTGAGCTTCCTTTCTTCTGATTTAAGCTTTCGTCTAATGATATTTAAAAAATTTATTCGGTTATTTTATGGCTTCACAGCTCGTCAATGTCGAGATCGTTTGAGGCTAGAAAGGCCTGGGGCCAAGGAACGGGAAGGAAATCGGTCATGGCTTTTTGAAGGAGATCCATCCTGGAATTCAGCTGGAGTGATTTGAGGAAACCATGGAAAAAAACTTCAGATGACCAGACAGGATTCGAACCCGCGTCCTCCCGAATGCGTGACCTGAATGTTGCCGCTCACGCTCGGTTTTGCTTAACAGTCGACGGCAACGAAGTAGCAGTCAATAGCTTGTACAAAATGAGAAGACTGCTAAAATACAAACCTAATTCTTCCTTTACATCCTGAAACACGAAAGCTAATAATGGATGCATTGCTTTTAAAAAAATATCTACACGTGACAATCGTGCCTCTGTAAATGCGGCAGGTGGGACAAAAATTTGAATTTTTTTGTGATGGATTTTTCCAAATGTTTCCTCTTGTCAGAAAAATTTCGATAGTAGCCGAATTTCAAACGGCAATAGCAATGGATTGCTTCCAAGATATAAATAACATGTTTGAATGATGAAAACCTAAGATCTTGACAAAACACTAGTACCGAACATGGTGGGTAAGCGGTAACGCACCGGCCTTTCATTCGTGAGGACGCGAGTTCGAATCCTCCTTCGACATCCTGATGGTGTTTCCCATGGTTTTTCAAATCTCTACAGGCAATGGTTCCTTCAAAAATACCATGGCCGAGTTTCTTTCAATCCTTGCCCCCTTTCCTTTCCCGCCTCTAATGACCATGACGTCGACGAGCCATAAGTCATAAGCCATGAGGAGGAAAAAAAAAACATTGGTGTCTGAATCGCATTCAGGATGTTTATGTTCTTACTTTCTGTGCTGCTGAAGTTTTTGTTCCTTGAAAGGACAGCTATAGTGTTAGGTTCTGTAAAGAACGTTTAGTGCCTCATGGCAATGATATCAGCGAGTTCCGGCAGTTGGTACGGCTCAGCTTATCTAAACCGCAGGCAGTCTGGTCTATACAACCACAAACCACATGTCGTCTATCAGTTGGATTCATAGAACATGCAAATAAGATACACGAGCTCAGGTCATAAATGATCAGAAATGCAAAGATAACACCCTAGCGACACCCAGCATTCACTGGTAACAACTTTGTGTAGAACTATCTCAGATGCTTTTGTCCACTTTAATTTATTTTATTGGGTTCCTTACCCTTTAAATAGAATACTGACCCTTAGAGTGATAACATTTTAAACTAAGTGTTAAACTGACAGTGTCCTGACTTCTGAACATTAAGTGAGAAATTTACAGCTGCGCACTATTTTAGTTCTTCCTACCCTAAACACCATTACAACATAAACTTTGGAGCAGTACTGATTGGTTTCGTTAGTTCATTCTAATGCTTCTCCAACCACTGCAGCACGATTCTGGTCTTGTGACACGGATAGTTATCCCGCAGGAAGATGCCATCATCTTCGTGGAAGATACGAAGCATGTAGGGATTCACGTAGTCCACAGCTGTCATGGTACCTTCGATCATCACAGATCCTATGGAACCTGAGATGTGTCTCCCATTGCCTAATACTGCCTCCACCAGCCTACGTCCGTGGCATGATGCATGTTTCGAACAGCCATTCATCTCAAAGACAGCGTATCCGAACATTACCACCGGCCTGGTGTAACAAAGAAACGTGATTCATCCATTTCCATTGATCTTGATGATCTAGTTCCCACTACAATCTTATCGTAACACGTAGGAACTGTCAGCTGCGGAACCAAATGTTCAACAATGTGATCTGAACGGTGTGCTCCGAAACACTTGTGCCTGCTCCAGTATTGTACTCTGCCGTCAGATGTGTCACAGATCGCCTCTATCCCGCTTTACAGAGCGAGCAATCCTCCGATCTCTGAGTTCGGTGATAAGGCGTGGACGTCCTCCAACTTGTCACCTTCACTTTCCATAGACGCTCGTTACATCAGCACGTGAACAGCCGACATCCTCGGCGCTCCGAAATGCTCGTTCCCAGGCCTCGCGCCACAACAATATACCCTTCGTCGATGTCACTTACGTCAATTGATTTTCCCATTTGTCACACGTATTTTCGCTAGAATGACACCCCATGCGTCATTGCTCAGCTTATACACTATACTTTCCTTACCAGAGGGCTTCGGGCATCAAGCTTCTGACTGTCTCAAGCAAGTGCGCTGCGTTCGCTGCGGAGGGAGCCATAACAACTTAGTTTGCACACGTCTTCGTGAGGCAACGTCGACGTATGCAAACTGTGGTTCTGACCACGCCGCCAGTTATGGTGGATGTCCCATGAGAAGAAAGCTTCAAGCAGCCATCAAAAGCCGTCAACGCCAGCGCCAACCCAGTCACTCCCAACGAACGGGTAGACCGAAAGGACCTCAGAGATGGTAATCAAGCCACTTCAATAACCATCCGCCGACCAACTCAATGCACCAATGCTGTAATCAAGAGCCAAGACGAGCAAATCAGCTTCGGAAAATCGTCGAGTTGTTAATACCACTGATTGCGACAATGATCCCCATCTGACCACATGAAAACAGTTAGCTATCTAACGAATAAGAATATCAAAATGGTTTCCACACAGGCCATAATCACTACGGTCAAAGTTGGTTTTCCCCCAAAGTGTACAGTTCGAGAAAATAAAATCCATCACCATCAGTGAAACCACAGATAAAGCTACAAATCGTAGCGGGGCTGTATAATGCCGTTGAGGCCGAGGGGGAAAAGCATGACTTACTCGCAACGTCACGAGACTGCAGTTGGGCAGTGGTTATAATGTTTTGGTTCATCAGTGTATATCAAGTCTATATCTTCGAACGGTGTACCGGTATGAGTAGTAACATCGGGATTGAGGGTTAAAAATCAGGACAGTAAAAAAAAACCATAATAGTTTTTATATAATTTGCGTTTATTTCTATGATTTAGGAAAGTCAGGGTTATTTCTATAGGTATCTGTCAATCACAAGGAAGGAACTTACGCATCTTACTGCTAAACATCATAATAATCAGACATAAATTAACAAAACTATGAAAAATAGTATTTTCAATTCGAATTTTAACATTTATTTATTAATAACTGTAGAGTATTTATTTTTTATTAAACTGTATTTTGTGTTATATATATATATAAGATTTGATTATATGTCGGATAGGGAGTATCGGGCTACGCTACCAGATGGCGCCACAGACGCAGCGAGCAGGACGCCAGCGCCACAGCGCACTGCAGAATGAGCTACGAGGGGCTGCTTAACGGCAGCGCACAGCACACACAGCTCTCTTCCTGCCCGACTATCGAGGCAATATCATTCAGCTTTATCCGCTGTGTTCGCGTAGTTACTCTCCACAGTCTGAGGGATATCTATAGCCTACCTTCGCTGATCAGCCATCTACCTCGAACCAGGAATTCCATTCAACCCGCCCGATTCCTGATCTTTTCCGGATGGATCCGACACACATATATATATATATATATATATATATATATATATATATATTACAAAATTCGTTACAAGTTGAAACCGTTACTTTATGTTTCTCAAGCAAATAATTTTTGAAGATTAACGAAATCTTGATTTTGAAATACCGTATGAGTGGAAAGTATTTAATAACGTGACATATGAACAATGTTTACTAATGTTACCTATTAGAGACTTGACTGTTTTTTTGGCCACTTTGTGGCAGATTTTTGAATGCCTTAACCTTCCGCGTCTGCTGCGAACGTTATCCTAGTGAAGTAGAGGAAATGTCGCTATCCGTTTGTCAAACTTGTAACCTATGATGCAGAGATTGGGGACCATCCCAACATTTGACTAGGTGATTACGGGAAATCGCCAAAAAAACTTAATCAGAACGGTTAGTTAGCCGGGCCCGGGCTTTGATCCTGGCCTAATTGTACTTTCCCAGTCCAGTGGAAAAGGGAGGGAAGGGGAGGGTTTAACGCGCACAGGCTCACCGGTGACGTTTATTTTAATTACAGTCAGTTACAAGAACAAATACAACACTAATTACAACTCGAATTGTTTTTCATATCAATCCATCTCTTCCAATACTGGTTCCGCGTTAGAAGTATTACTTTGCGCGAGGCCTACAGATTTTAAACGACGTCCCATTTTTATCCGCAAACATTCAGCGAGAATCCACATTATTCAAAGGATATTAAATCCTGATCCTATATCTCGCTGTTCTGAATTAATTAGAAGTGTTCTATCGAATTAACTGTGTCGAGTTCTCGGTAATTTATACTATACCTTGCACCTTCCATAGAACTTTCTAACACCTCGCAGTTAATTTTAAGTTTCATATCATCGCATCCATCAGGATTAACATTAGTAGCAATTTAAATTGTAACCTGCTTCTTACTGCCTACTTATACAGGGCGTTCGCCGGGAAACGCAACCCACTGTTAGCGCTACAAGGAAGAAACTGCTCGCGGCAAGCGAGCGGTCAGCTCCCGGCATTGTTCGACCGTCGGCCGCGGACTATTTCATAAACTTGTATGTGCTAAGCATTTAAATGTGACGTAATTCATTAGCTTACCTTATAAAAGATGCTGGAAGTGTTGACACTCTTGTGTAATGCACATTTCACATCTTCTGAACATATTTCGAGACACACGCTGCCCTAACTGACTTAATGATTTTTTGGGTGACTGTTCTAGTCGAAAAGCGATATCGTAAATTTTCTCCTCTGTGAGAATACGGTTGACCGACAGTCTCTTTTTGTTAAAAAATGAACCCGTTTCTCTTACTTTTTTAACCAGACGCAGAATTGTTGATTTAGCTGGCAGTAAAGCGCCAGGATATTCGCGACGAAATTTACTGCGACACTTTTTAAACGACTTCTTCTTCACATATGTATCGTAGAGAAATATTCTTTGTTGCAAACTGTAACGTACCATAATTTTACTCACACTCAAACACGGTACAGATTAGTAAGAGTATGAAGCCCCAAACCAGCCAAACCGCAAAGAAACGTTTATTCACAACACTGATTAATAAGAGACTGAAGTCACAAACTAGCTACAATGCAAAGAAACCGTTCTTAACAATGTAAGGGTCACTGCACTGCACTGTTGGGGCAGCGGAGGTGTTAAACAGTGCGGTGATTCACGGTGCCGCGTGGCGGAAACAGCTGGCTCCGCTGTCCGAGCAAGTTGCCGACGGCAACAGACTGGGAGGGTTGCGTTTTCCGGCGAACGCCCTGTAGAACAGCATTTCTCAAAACTTTTTTTTTCTAGTTTTCTGGGGTTTTTTTAGAATTATTTTCGTGACCCACTAAAATTTTATTTCCCATTTTGAGATGTGTAAGTAAAATTAAACATTTGGATGGGGATATATTTTATATTTGGTTTAATAATTACGTATGTTTTATATGAAATTATTGCATAAATTGCAAAAAATGAAATTTAAATAATATAGAATTATTACTGAGGAGTAAGAAGTTGTTTCAAACTACAAAATTCACGTAGAGAGAAAAAGATGTAATTTAATTCTCAGAGCCCATCCGACTTAAATAATGTAGAAACAGACTGTATCTGAAAATCTGACTTCACATTTACAGGTCGTGACAAAAGGTCATCATAAATTTTACAGCTTTTTTTTCCTAAAACTGGGTATTCTTCACAAAATGGCAGCCAAACATGCATCAATGATATATTCTCTCGTATATAATCTTCGAGTGATGTGTCACACGACAGTTCAATTACAGCTCAACATCTGAATTCGGCAATTCTGATTCACATTCTGCGTCATATTTAAATAGATTCCTTATCAATTCTTTGTTGTTGTTGATTGGGGTAAAATATTTCTTCAGATTTGTTTCCAGGCCTAGCAAAAGTTTTTTTTTGATATATTCTAAGGTAAAGACGATGCGACGCAGCAGTCAGAAGTGCCGAATGATCCTGCGGGCGGCATTTGACACATCGCTACTCACTAGGACCGCACTGACGCCAGCATTTACAGGCCCAAGGATTTCTCCTCCCTGGAGAGGGGAAAATCGTAAAGAGCTTCCACAGACTCCACAGGGATTTCGTCACCCGCAGTAAAGAACACTGGCGGCGCCCGCACAACTTTTGCAGCAAACATAAGCTCTCAACAGACACCATCACTGCCTCTTAAATCGAGACACGTGCCAACTTCCCTTTTAAGATGTTTGGCCAATTTGGAAACCAACTGAAGATTTAATTTCTAAGAACGCGATCAGAAATTTAAAAGGAAGTAACACGCCATACGAATCTGAAAAGTTTAATCACATTGAGAGAAAAATTGGCAGTCGCAGTAACTGATCTATGAAGGTCAGAGTTCATACAATTTGATACCGTACAGTGATCGATTTACTTCTTTAACTGACATCAGATCTATGACAAAGTTCCATTATGCCATGTCATAAGCATGTAACATGACACCATTTAATGTACAACTTATTAATCTAACTTTCACTAAAATGAAATATTTTCCTTTAAAATAGCGATAGCTGGAATTAGTTTGTAACAAACATATTCCATAACAGACAAAAAAAGCCGAAGACGAAGGTGTATTGATTCTAGTAATATGAAAATGCTGTGAAAATAATTAATATTCTTGTATATAAGGAAAGGTACCAAGTGAGAAGGAATAATGAGAGCCGACAAAGATCAGCATCATGGTGTATCTATGAAATGTGGATAGCACGGAAAACAGTCTAAGAGGACTCAAAAAGTCATAAAGAAAGACTGATAGACGTTATGTACCGTATTTTTGTTCTGTGTTGTGTTGTAAAATTAAACTAGCACGAAGTATGGTAGTCGCCTGAAACCAACAATTATTATAAAGTGTTGTAATTAAAAATATATGAATTAAAAACTTGAAAAGTGGTTCAGGGCATAATCACTGTTAACTAAATAACGGAGAGCAAGATGATATAAGAAAGGAAAGGATAAGAATTTGTTTCCTACAGAAGGAGTATAAAGCGAATAGTTATTTGTTGTGAAGGATAATTGAGCCTACAGTATTCATTTTGAAGGATAATAAGAACGAAAAATGTACTCGCTGATGTGATGGGAAAGACGATAAAACACGGTAGCAAAACCTAAATGTGTGTGTTGTAGGTCATTTGAGAGTAGATGATGCAAAAATAGTACGATGGGGAAGAAGCTTGTAAGTTATTCCACGTTCGGAAATTATCGGGCAAGAATATGGAACACAATATTTCCTACTGCTATTCTTACAATTAATGAATGTTTGTATGGATATTTCGATCCTTTTTCGCAAGGCTATGTCCTACCAATAAGATCGTTCCTATTGTTTAGGGGTTCTTTGACGGCAAAGTAATTAAATGCCCACAGAGCATTGTGGGGAAAGAACTCAGTTAATAGGTTATCGCCTTTATGAAACAAACATCCCATTATTTCCCTGGAGCAATTTCGTGAATTCATGGAAAACAGAAATCTGTATGGCAGGGCTGATGATCCAACACGCATGTTCTCGAATGCAACCAGGCTCGATACCTGGTTCTCTCTCTGAACAGTGCAATCTTTGTGCTGCTATGTTTTCTGTCACTGTTTCTGAAGTATGTAGCTGCGGCGGAAATTACAGGCATTCAAACATTTAACTTCATCATTATGGAAAGCGATAGTCATGATGGACATTACTAGTGCATGCAGCACGGTACTCAAGACACCATTCCGGTTCCTTGCAGTAAGCCAAAGTCTGCATTGTTTTTAACCAACGATAACTCCAAATAAACCAAGTAACAAATAATAATACATAAATAATTCTACCTGGTTTTCAATTAAGTTAATATTTAGCATCGTAGACTCATCGTTTTAAACAAAGTTATAATTTATCAAGAGAGATAAAAAATAGTTCATTTCCGGATAATATAATGTCTTATTATAGGATTAGAGCTACAGACGATTATTGAAAGCCACAGAGGGATCTGGACTGAATGTCCAGTTGAGTGATTTAACATGGAATTAAGAAGAAGGGTAGGTAGAATAGATAGAAACATATAAAAATAAGGCTTTGTACTCTGAGGTAACTGAGGAATTGCTTCTTCTAGCCTTTAAGTGTAAATACCTTAGCCTTTCATTAGATGATAAAACAAAGCTTTGAAAGATGCACTCAATAGGTGGTAGTGAAATATTTGAAAGTTCTCATGTATTAGAGGTGGTGATAAAATGACGTACCAGGGAATGAGGAAACCGGAATACAAATCATTGGTCAAGCGAGACAATTTAAGACCAACATTGTTGGTACCAGCTATAGGAATTGGAGGAATATGAATACAGGCAGCTATATTTGTACGTGAAAATTCTCGAAAAAAATACAGCCAGTAAATGTTTTGATAAATAAACAGTCTATTGTAGTAATTACTTAGTTATTTAGTCGGTAGCAAATTGCAGCATTTAAAGAAATCATAAAAAAATTAATTGAGAGTGCAAATAATTTCAGTTCTCGTCAGAAGACACAAAATACGATACGCTGCGGATCATTAAACTTAATAAAAGGTAATTTTGCTGTTCAGCCATTGACAGTCTTGTCATAAGATCCAGTAAAGCAAATGGGCATGGGTTTTCAGGCAGGAGAACCCAAAGGCTATTCGGTCACCAACATCTTTCAATTAGTAGGACATTCTACCTCTAATTGACACCTAACTAAACCACTAATGCTTCTGCGCAAAGGGTTCGCGAGGAGTTGACCACAGAAGCGATCTATAGTATTAAGAGCAAAAGAGAAGGACAGGTGAAGAGTGCACTAAACGTTCCTACGATGACTTTATTACTAGCCACTACACCGCAATATTAGATTTGGTAATAATCTAAGCCACATTACAGGATATCATGGTAATGATTTTTATGATTATTAATCACATAGGAAGTCATGCTACCGGGTGTTTCAAAAATGACCGGTATATTTGAAAAATCAATAAACACTAAACGGGCAGCGATAGAAATACACCGTTTGTTGCAATATGCTTGGGACAACAGTAAATTTTCAGGCAGACAAACTTTCGAAATTAGTTACAATTTTCAACAACAGATGGTGCTGCAGGCGATTTGAAAGATATAGAAGTAAACTCAGTCTGTGAGTTCGCCATTCTATCTCTTTCTGCTGTTTATTCCTTAGTATAATCGTACTTTAGATTTTTCCTGATTTTTGTTTAAGTTCCTGACTACTGTTGAAAATTGTAACCGATTTCGAAAGTTTGCCTGAAAATTTACTGTTATCCCAAGCATATTACAACAAACCGTGTATTTCTATCGCTGCCCGTTTAGTTTTTATTGATTTTTCAAATATACCGGTCATTTTTTAAACACCCTGTAGTTCGTTGATACAGTTTGGTGAACAGAAGTTCGGTAGGCATAACCATTTGTTATCGAATACAAACTTTTTCAACGGATTTCATCCATTTATGTTATGGATTAGTATTTTTTAAATTTAATAATAAAAAGGAAAAAGCTGAAATTCCATTTTGGCATCTCGATACAAGCATTTCCCGAATGAGGGAGATGGAATCATGGCATATGAAGCCCCACAACTGCTGTGAAACACGGTTCACTAAACTGTAGCGACGATCAATATCGATTGAACGGATGCGGGTCATCGCTTCTCAAATAATCACTTCAATTGAGAGCGTTAAGCCGTGATGTGGCAGCGGTATTTTAACCTGCGAAGAGCCAAACTGGACCGCAGGGTTAAATCTCCGCGATTGAAAATGGAGCATTAATACAACTCGTAGCTAACTGCAATTGTTTTGTTGTTTGATATTACGACAGAAGCTTTATTTTTCACAGATATTATCCATTAACTTCGATCGCTTTAATTAGTTGATTACTGAAAGTGAAATTTTTGGCTTTGCCGGCGAAATTTGCAATGTTTGTTGTGTAAAGGTTTTAGCACATTACTTCCTAGGGCTTTCCATTTGCAATGTTTGTTGTGTAAAGGTTTTAGCACATTACTTCCTAGGGCTTTCCAATATTTCTGCGTCTATCATGACTGCGCTTGTCACTATACTCTCGATTTGTTGAATCGAGCATCGGTGATATAATAAATTTTTAAACGTCACATAAATGGCCAACGGGATAGGATGAATGGCGATACACAATTCCTATCACCAGATTGTTCGATAAATGCCTGGGTTAAATCCCAAATCTCTCGGTAGCACGAATGTTCCGATGGAATACTGCGATGTTGACGGTAATGAGTCTATCGTATGGGGACATTAAACTGCAGTCTAACAGGGCGTTTCTTTTCTCAGGCAAAATACACGTTCTGGCGCAGCCGCCTCCACCGGGAACGGACAGCACCAACCAACGCACAAAAAAGAAACTTGGGAACTATCTCAATCAAATTACCGAAGTTTTATTACTGTTCTTTTTGTCTAGTTCCGTCACAACTTTTCTTTACGGCTCATCGACATAGAGTTTAATAGAGCCAGGATATGACAGCAGTCAAGGAAAGGGAAAGAATTTGGAGATCTCCTTTTGAAGGAACCATCCCGGAATTTGCCTGTAGTGATTTAGAAGAATCATGATGAACCGATATCTGGATAGGTGGACCGTTGATCGAATCCACATATTCCGCAATGTCAGGCTCGACAACTTAGAAATTAATCATTGCAGGTAATAGATTTTTGACAGAATGTAAGAACTTTAGACGTTAAGATGGTCAGCACTTTCCAGCTTCAACTTGCTTAAAGGTCGAAATTTTTGGTTCTCTACAGTAATTACGTCACATGTCAGGTAACCTTGTCAAAAATTAGTATTTTTATTTAAGACCAATCAGGATTCTTCGCTCCTAATGAAGGGTTATTAGGAGAACCACAGGATAACAATTTATTTTTTGACATTGATTACTATTATGCACTGGCAAAAAGCGGTCATGCATTGACCATTGAGTGAAAGCGCGGAGTGTTCACATCGTGGCATTAACTAATTACCGTAGGAATCTTCTGTGGTTGGAACTCGCGAAAATTTAATATAAAATTTATTGCTTCACCGAAGCAGAATACCAGACTAAGCTAATGATTCGCCGAATCAATTAGACCCAGTTATTAACCAATAATGCGACGCGACTATAACTTAAGCTATCAAGAACAAATTTACAGTAACAGTGCTTACCACATTAGTTTATTGTTGTAAATCGCCTAAGTACTTGACATGAGGTGCTTAAAGAACTATTAGATTTCGGTAGTTTTCAAATTTTAAAGTTTTTTGTGAACATATTAATTACAATATCAGGTCAATTCAAAAAGCTCCATTCCACTAAAGCGCACTTTCACCAACTTGACTTGCGCATTAAACTAATTTTCAAAGAAATCTTCGGAAGAGTGAATAGATCCCTGGAATTTACTTTCTGAAATCTGCTTTTCTTGAAACACTTTTTAGATAAAAAAATCTGTCAAGGTATTTAAAAAAAAATAGTGATTTGAGCAGGAAAGATCCAAAGAATGAGTTTTTAATTACCTTTAATCATTTTTACTTCTACAACGCGAGGCTTCGCGTAGTCTAGTAATAATATCACTTAATATCTATTGACTAGTGTCTGCTGAAATCGGCACTGTTTTTCGTACATAATGCACATTTCTCGACAGGATGTGTCTGTATTTATAACATACCTTGGGTTTTTAATTAAATGCCTTAAATAATCATCATAGTACTTGTACATCACAACATTCTTTGAAAGAAGTTTAAATTCGACATGTTTCTAAGGCGCGAGAACGTTGTTGCAGATGATCCACTTAGTATTGCGTGCTACGATTCGATGAAAGATTCAGTCACTTTTATGCTGTCTAAGCGAAGAACTACCGATTTACAAATAACTCTTATTCATATCCTTCAGTCCGCAACACTAATCTGTTAATGTATTCACTTTTCCAAAGGGATTCAAATGTCACCAATATTCTAAATTACTGACGTCTGGTATTCTTTAAATTTCTCGAACTGTTGTTCTTATGGTCTGATTGTTATTTCGCTTAAAAATATCTTCATTGATAACTAAAATGAAATGAATCACGGAAAAAAAAAATTGAAACTTGGACCCCGTACCAGATCTATTACAAACAAAGTCTCGTTGTTTCTTTACTCGATGTACCTTCCCGAAAAGTAGCACTGATGTTCAACATTGCATCGACCGTACTGTCACCAAATTCAAAAATAAATTCATAATGATTCATTATATTTACATATTGGAAAGAAGACTAACTTAGAAAATAGCATATGAAAATTATTCACTGTAGTAACTCTGGCAGAGCCTATATTAATTAAACAAGTGATATTATATTTACGAGAGTGCTGTTTTAATCTGCCGGAATTTACCGGGGAATTCAACAGACAATTTGTATTGCGTAGCGCAGGACGTTAACAATGGGCAGACCGTCCTGCGCTACGCAAGGTAAACGGCAGCTGGAGCTAATGATGGGTTCCCACGTTCCGTTGTTTTGTAGGCCGCGCCATGCAACCGAATTGTCCGCTCGCGCCCCAGGCTAGCCCCCACCACTGCGCAACCACCTCCCCACCACGTTGCCTAGTATCGTTTCAGTTACCCGGGTGCTTGATGTTTACCGACTGGGCGACGTATAGAGCCGCGCCATCCCTACCAGCAGAGCCTACTTCCTTCCCACGGCCCGCTGTTGATAGATGGACTAGCGCAGCCGGCAAATTCACGTGCTGTGGGAAGCCACCTTAAGAGATAAACAAAACGACAAACAAGTTATTCATGGCTGGCTGACGCGAAGCGCTTCAGCGTCACCCCCGTAAAGGCGCGTTCCCATGGCGCGGCCCTTCGGTGCGTGTTAGGGGACGCCTCTCATCTTACCGCATATGCAAGCAGGTACGGCGCGCCTCGACCCACCGCCAGGCGGTAAAAGATGAAAGGCGTGTACTACCATACCACGCGCCGTGGGTATGGGTCTTAATTGTTCGAGTACTTTACCACCATCCGCGGGCAGCAAATGTGTGGGACCTACGGGGACTGATATGGCTCTCATGCTTGACCTATAATGGTGAATCATTGATAAGAATTAGGAAATGTAGAAACTGCGAAATAGTTCTCAAAAACTTAGAACTGGTGGAGGGAAGTCAGTTCTCGAATGTAGTTTCTGATGCTAATGGCATTCGGTTGCCAATTCTGTGCCCACCATATTCAGCAGCGCATGTTTACAAACGTAGCCAGGTAATCTGAGACTACACCCTGCTACCTAAATTCATACGGGTGCCATTCCTGCGCAACTGGCGCCTAGAGCTGCGATCACTATTACTCAAAAAAAAATACCAGATTGCTATTGGTATGATTCTGGGAAGTAAGCTAGACGGTTGGAGTGTCCTTTCCCACGCTTTTCAGACCATAAGGCACCATATTATCCTGCAAATCAGATAGGAGCTCCCCAATCCGAGTCTGGCTAAAGTCCTTAGTATGTTCTATTTCGCCAATTACAACATAAGTATCCCAAATTCACTTGAGCAGAGACCAAGCGATGGAATGATCTGTCCACCCCAGGCTATAGTTCGTCTACACGCAACATATTGAATAATGCTTTACTTGGTCAGGTAAAACAAACGTATCAGAGAAAACACTGTGTGAACAGAAAATGGGAGTTTCATCTGAACTGAATGAAGATGGACTATTTCTAAAAACATAGATCGGCACTAGCATTGTTCTCAGTCTTGACTGACATTTTCCCTTCAGTCTTTAATCATCTCTAAGCTTGTGTGGAACGGAAATTACTATTATTTTGTTTTTCTTTTCGAAACCGTTTTTACGCGGAAGATCTGCAGAATTTACGATAGTAGTCACATGATTTGTTTACCGAATACATCGAGTTTTATCCCAGTTTTCGTTGCATATGACAAGTCAAAGGACTACAGTGACCGAGACAAGAGATTCAAGCAAATGCTTTGGTTGATAAATGCTAGGACGTGGATCTTGGAGATACAAACGGAAACGGTTACGAAAAAAATCAATTATTTTCGTTCAATGTTTCGTAAAGGATTGCTAAAGGTAAGTGAACGCATTCTGGTGCTTATTCTGGGGAATTTCGATCTTCTCTCATTCTTAAACTGTGAAAAAAACCGAAGAGAAACAATCAGTAATATAAAGGATGATTAAGAAATTTAGGGAAGTTGTTGACTACTCCAAACCAATAGAGCTGTACATATATATATATAGTAGATTTATTTAACAGCTAATCAATAACCGCGCTAAATTCAAAACAGATAAATAATTATTCTCTTCAAAATTATTTTATTTTATCAAATTCTCTTCCGATCTTTTTTTTTTTACTTATGGCTTTACGCCTCGTCGACGTCGTGGTCATTAGAGGCGAGATGGGACAGGGAACAAGGAACTGGAAGGAATTCGGCCATGGCCTTTTGAAGGAAGCATCCCGGCATTTGCCTGGAGTGATTTGGGAAACCATGGAAAACCCAAATCTGGGTGCCCGGACGGAGATTCGAACCGGCGTCCTCCCGAATGCGAGACCAGAGCGTTAACTGCTCACCCACCACGTTCGGTGTGATGGTATTGACCCTTGGTTATTAACACATTGACTGCCACGTGAGCCAATGTTGGCTCACAGTTGCATGGGTTATGACGCCACGTGAGCCTATTTGGTTCACGTATACATTGTGCAGTGAACCGCGTGAGCCATAACTGGCTCACATGCAGAGTTGTGTTTAGAGGCCTCGTGAGTCTCATGGGGCTCAAAGATAATGAGTTTCAACTATGGGTTTAAAAGTGGTGGCTCCACTGAACACTCTGATGTTCTTAGCAATCAATATTTTTGCATTTGGTAGCCCTGGTGATTCCTAACTGCAACCGGCAGAGATCAACTTTCGACGACTCAGCTGTAGTACTGTTTTGTTTTGCTGATTGCTCGTGTATGCTATTTGAGGTTACGTTTGTGTATTTGGTTAGTTTCCTAGTTTATTGTTATGGCCAAAAGAAGAGAAGCTTTTGAAGAACTTTAACAGCTAGTGAATTAGGCTATACAAGATAGCTTATCAAGTTATCAATTTTATATGTAGCTAATATAAGCAAATAAACTAAGAGTTTGAATCATTTCTTGAAAAACGATTTTTTTTATACCTATTGTGTTTTAAATGATGTGAGCCACATGTGGCTCACGTGGCGACAGATCGTAATTGTGTTAAAATGTAGTTGTTGGGCGACGTGAGCCATAAATGGCTCACACCTGTTATCAATCCAGATCAGTCATAACTTGATATCTTATGAAGTAACTTAGTTCTACATGATAAAAGAAGACATCTGATGCAAAAAATCAATTTGGCCTCACAAGTAATATTCGTGATTTCAATGTGGCATAGCAATACATAGTCCAAGTTTCATCATGGCAGTCAATGTGTTAAAGTACATTTTGAATGCATCCCTTACACGTTTCGCTTCTTCCAGAACTAGTCCATGTCTTCGTAGTTGAAATTTGTGTATATTTCCTGGTTTCAACATCTATATATATAAAGATGAATGTATGTATGTTTGTTTGTTTGTTTGTTTGTTTGTTTGATTGTTTGATTGTTTGATTGTTTGTTCTTCATACAAATCCACAGTTTTCATCCGATCTCCATGAAACTTTGCACACTTATCCTTTGAAACAAGGAGAAAAGTATTGTCTACATTTGGTTGAAAAATTATGTGTATAAATAATACATATTGTCTTGTAATTTCGAAAAATTACTGAACGGCAATAGAAACACTCGTTGGATATGGAGGTCTCTGTACTGTTTTTCCGTGTAGCGGTCAGGTAGCTCAGTGATTAAAGCGCTTGCTTACTATTGTTTGGATCGTGGTCTCCGTTTCAAATCTCCGTGGAGGCTAAAATTTTTAAAAATTGCTTTTGGTCGTAAGAGTCACGCCTGGGCCGTCGGTTATTCGAATTGAATGTTTAACTGTAGATATCACAAAGTTAGGGGTGCAATGCGAGGCAAATCATAAGTAGTCTTGCAATGATGTAGGTGTACACTTTTTTACGTTATAATGATCCCTCAGGTATTGTTCGCAGTCTATGTGTGTGTGTGTGTGTGTGTGTGTGTGTGTGTGTGTGTGTGTGTGTGTGTGTGTGTGTGTGTGTGAACAGCAGTTATAGTATTATAAATACGGAAGTAAGTCTCTGTCTTTTGTTACGTTTTGACGACTAAATGGCTATATCGATATTGCTGGAATTTGATAAGAAAATCTGTATGAAAGGCACAGGATATTTTTTCCAGTAAGATTAACCATTGTAGTCACGAAATTTTGAAACCTTATCGAATGGTGACAGAAATATGTTGGAAATTGATTCTCTTCAAGAGAGAGGTTCGATGGTAGAATGATATAGTGATAGCTTTCCTGTCATATTATTCCGAATCGATATTCTTTGGGACCAATCCTTCGTTACCAACGACTTTCTATATTTAATTCTGGTCAAAAATTCTTAATCCACGCGTACGAAGTCGCTGGTACGAGCTAGTTTCCTATAGAACTCGACAAGTTTCCGATAAAAGGCGGCTAAGAGATGTTCCGACATTACATGTGTGAACTCAAGATTTTCGTAGCTTCTGTTTGTTGGTATAAATCTTAGCATAGTTATCAGTCTTTCATGGCGTGAGATTCTCCTCATAGCAGTGTTTTGTTTTTTTTTCTATTTTTGGGGTTATTAATGATAACTTCAAATAAATGTCCGTAACCATTGGTAAATAATTACGCCAATCTTCAGGATCATTATGTAATTCCTGAAGCAAATTCATATGAGAATATGTGTTTATCTTTAGCAACCATCTTTTAGATAATTTTTACTTTTTAGTCTCACCAAACATAATGAACTAAAAGTAATGCTTCATAAATAATAAAACTAAACTCAAAACAGGAGTTAAAAACGCGAGAGAGTGGAAATGAGTTTTAGGTCAGTTTCACCTAACATTTTCCTGATCAAGTAAAACGTCAGTCAAGATGTAGACTGGCCTTATGTCAAGGAGAGAACTTCAAGTTGAACACAAAGACAGTCAGTTCCAGACACTACCAGATGTCACAACTATATCCTGAAGAATAATTAAGTACAGGCTAGTTCATTCCTCCACGCTCTGTATAGGCTTAGGAAAAGGACTCCAAGATAAACTCCATTACATATTTCTTGGGCTGTTTTTATAAGTATTTTTCCACTGAATTGCATTTCCTTAACATATGTGCCGTCTTGTGGGCTGTACAACAGTTTATCAGACGTCGTTAAAAACTAACTTTTAACCTTTACTTTGCAACTTCATTTCTGTTCACTTTGCTAGCTCTAAGCAACAGAGGCAGCAAATCTTCTGCCACAAAGCTACTTATTTTGGGTGGGAGATACTCGGAAGTGAGCAGGTCGAACGAACCAATAGTAGTACCTTGTAAGAACCATGCGTGATCCTACGCACCGGTGATTAAGCCGACGTAGGTAATACAACGTCCATTGAGTCACCTGAAACAGCACGATTCTTTGACCCATAATAAGTATTTTGCCCTGTAACAAACCTGGGATAGTATCTTACTCTAATGTGCTTCAACTGGGATTATGCCGCATTTACTACTTTTTTTGGTTATGCCTTTACGCCTCGTCGACGTCGAGGTTATTAAAGGCGGGAAAGGATAAGGGGCTAGAAACGGGAAGGAATTCGGGCATGGACTTTTGAAGGAAGCATCCCGGCATTCACCTGGATTGATTTGGAGAAATCATGGAAAACCCAAATCTGGGTGCCAAGACAGGGATTCGAACCCACGTCCTCCCAAATGAGAGGCTAGAGCGTTACTGCTACCCGCTCCGTATTTACTGCTTGATTATTCATTTGCTGTATATTCTAAGAATTATCAAACGCTCAACAAAAAATCTCGATGTTATTTCTTATTCCCAATAAAGCAAAGTTTTATAAACATCTTATTGGCGTTTTCTAGGGCTGATCCGACAACTTCAGATAAATCATTAGCACCGAGGGGACACTTAAGTACACAAATTAATTCCTACGAAATATGGTTTCTTTCAAATTACAGATAACGCCATTTGTAAGCAGCTTATCTGGAACACACAGGTAGCAAGTTAAATTTGAAAACAGTTTCATTCGCAAATAAATTATATAGCAGTAGTGCAGTACCCTTTAACAATTAGTACACAAATCCTGTTGGTGTGGATTAGTAAAACAAATATAAATAACGTGTCTGCCAACAACAGTTTCGACCAGAAATTTTCATACAGTATTTACATTGTTCTGCGATGTGTTCTCTTGTCACGCTGTTGTATAATCTATTTTTGAGCATCATTCTGTCTTTACTTGGTGGTAATACAGGTACAATCAAGACAATACCAGCTGATTAACAGATAATTTCACTGTAACCATTTCATATTCTCTCACTTTACGGACAGTACAAACCTCTTGCCATAAAAATGTTCAACTCAGGCAACCACTTCGATGCTACCTTTATACAGGGTGATTCAAAATTATTGTCGGGGTTTCATGAATTTTTTACCGGCTGTGTACTAAACATACAAGTATTATCCTTACATGGATGAATAGACAAACTCTCAATGTTTTGTTTTGTAGCAGCCGCTTGTAGTTACGTTTTATTCCGCCAGATGTCTAGTGTTTGCAATATGGCAGCTAACGCTATAGAGAAGGCTTTTTGCACTCTAGATTTTCACGTGTGTCAGTTACCGTTGTCCAATCGCACTTTCAAAAAAAAAAAAAAATTATGAAGAATGCACCTTCAGACAATTCCATTCGGAGGTGGTATGCGCAGTTCGTGGAGAAGGGCTGCTTATGCAAAGGGAAAAGCAGTGGGCGTCCTTCTGTGTCGGAAGTCGACGTGAACCGCGTCAGAGAAGCTTATCAACGTAGCCCGCGGAAATCAACAAGAAGAGGCAGCAGAGAACTGAAAATTCCGCAAACCACAGTTTGGCGCGTGCTACGAAAACACCTAAAAATGAAAGTCTATCGCCTAGGACTGCTTCAGGCTAACACCTGACGACCATCGCAAACGTCTCACGTTTTTCAACAAGAAAAAATGGAAGAAGATGGGTTTTGTAAAAAAAAAAAAAAAAAAACTCATTTTAGGGATGAAGCGAACTTTCACTTGTACAGGAAAGTTGACAAGCATAATGTGCGGATTTGGGGGACAGAAAATCCCAGTGCTTTTATTGAACACCAGCGTGATTCTCCAAAAGTGTGTGTGTTCGCTGCTGTTTCCAAGGTGAAAGTGTATGGCTCGTTCTTCTTCAATGAACAGACAGTAACAGGACTAAGTTACCTCGATATGGTCTGAGTGGTTGCTGCCTCAGCTGAAAGAGGTAGACGATTTCGTATTCCAACAAGATGGTGCTCCACCTCATTTCCATCGGGAGGTCAGAACATTTCTCAACGAACAATTGCCGCAGCGATGGATAGGACGCGGAGCCGACAGTGACCAAATGCTCATGGCTTGGCCACCTCGTTCACCAGATTTAACCCCATGTGATTTTTTTCTGTGGGGTTATGTCAAGGATCAAGTTTATCTTCCTCCTCTACCTGAGACTTTCCCGCAACTGAGAGAACGGATCAGGGCCGCCTTTCTAAACATTTCTAATGACATGCTGCGTCGCGTGTGGGATGAAATGGACTATCGCATAGATGTGTGCAGAGTGACACAGGGCGCACAAATCGAACATTTGCAATGGATGTAAAAAAAAACTTTACGAGTTTCTTTACACATCAAAATAATATTCAAATTCGTATCTCAATGGTGCTAAGTGTAGGAATTTTTTTACACCCCGACAATTGAATCACCCTGTACTTTTTACTCGCTACATGAAAAAATGGATAGGCCTACTATAAAAAAAATTCTCTTGAAAATTTTCGTATCAAGTAGAAATGACGAAGGATGTTTCTTGTTCGAGTTGGATCGTTTAACTGTAGGGGAGGGGAAAAAAAACCGCTTGTACACCACCTCCCGTACTGCAAATATGAAGTGTCAAAACTTCCCATCTGGGTTTACTATGTTGCAGTATTAAAAACAAACAGCTTTACAAATTTCTCCCTTCAACATCTTGTTTATCTTTAACTGCTACTCCTCCCAGCCGTAGCGTGTTAATGAAATTCCAATAATTTAATTTATTTGAGACTAACTTGAAGTAATGATGAACAGTAGGTAGTGAAAGAAGAAAGAGGCCGAGATTCTTACCTTTCACATTTAATCAATGCAGTACACAACAAATTCTTATACCGCATAATTTTGTTACTTCTCGTGCCTGCGTTTGCCTTTATTCAAAGTCATTTTTGCTCTCCCTGATCGCTGCTTGCTTGCTTGGAGCGGTCCTGGAACACTGCTGCTGCTATCTTGAGAGCCGGGAACAGATAGCCTTTCTTTGAACCCAACCTTTAATAGCTCTATTTTCTTAACGAGAACGTTACTTTAGTTCTTTTATTTACTGACAAGCGACACCATACTGGTTCAGGGAGGTATAATGTGCCTAAGTACGGCTTTCCGCAATCACGTACGCGAATGCTCGAGCCGTTTCCAAGGGAGCGTCCATAAACCACGTAGCTCCATTTTTGCCTCCTGTGAACCCCCCCTCCCACCCGCGTAGCCTGACGTGTCTTTTGTCCCCCCTCCCTATCCACGTAGCAAGTAGATTTTTCCCCTATTGATTCCAGAAGATATAAATTATATACTGAGATAGCTAAATGACACAAATAAATATTCACATGCTGTTGTGTGTTCTGTACCTTAATTTAAATGTGACAAATAATAGCTACCTTGCTTGGCTTGGAACCAGCCCCGCCCCCCCTTTTTTTTTTACACAGAGCCACGTAGTTTATGGACACACCCCAATCATCGCCTCAAAATACACATTTCGAAAAGAAAAATACTCTCATCATACAGATTACAAACTACAAGTTTCGAAGCTTTCTTATTACAAGTTGTTCAGCGGTAACCTAGCTATTTACCGCAGACATCCATATCAGATTTTTCGTATCCACTAAACCTTGTCAATTTATGAGATCCAGAACGGAACTCATGCTTTCTTCAGAAGAATAGTAGCTTTTATGATTGCGTAAAAACAGCTTGCTGGAGAAAATTCAGTCATAATATTATCTTGTGCACAAAACATTTGATTGTAAATTTGTGGATGTTGGAAGATGACCAATTTTGGGAACAGAGTTTTCTAAAAAGTTAGGTATGTAAATATTGAATACAATAACTTCAGAACGAATATTAAAGTTTATGTGTCAGTACTGTGAGCATTAGTTCCAATCACACCCTTGTATGTCGTAACTAATATCTTATCCAAAACGAGCAAAGCAAGTGTTGCCATCTATCTGCGAATCATGCTAACTTGCTGGTAATATTTTGTCCGTGAAATCGAATTTTAACATCAAAACAGGATTATTCCATCAGGCGCCTACATGATAACAGAAAACCACCCAAATATCGAAACAAATATGGCCAGCATGCCTACGTCGGATATTAATCTTCTGTGGCAACGCCTTAATCCTCTCAAACTAAGGATACTTTATAAAAACCATATTAACCACATAGGCTGCTAATTTAATTGGCGTAGTAGGAAACAACACAATTTAAAATTGAAACTTCTGTAGGGTTGTCCCCCCCCCCCCCTTTTCATCAAACTTGCTTTGGGTTGTACTCAGCTTTAGCAAACTTCAGTCAAAGGTTAGGATTTAGTTATCACACAATACGGATTTAAATCGGGGAATTTTTTTTAGTTATTGCTTTATGCCTCGTAGACGGCTAAGGTCATTAGAGGCGGGATGGGACTGGGGACAAGGAACGGGAAGAAATTCGGCCATGGCCTTTTTGAAGGAATCGTCCCGGCATTCGGCTGGAGTGATTTGGAGAAACAATGTAAAACCCAAATCTGGATGCCCGGATGGGGATTCGAACCCGCGTCCTCCCGAATGCGAGGCCAGAACGTTAACCGTTCACCCACCACTCTCGGTAAATCGGGGAAGAGAAGTGGCAATGTACATTATAATTCGTGACTACTATAATCAAGACTGCCGTCGAAGGAAGATGAAGTAAAAGTAAAGAACAATCGTTTCATTCGACTTAATCGTTTTCAGAAAATGACGGTAGAAATGTTTTCCGCAAAAAGACAACTTTTTTTTCTTTATTGAATAGAAAATTCTCGGAGCCTCCAGTTCGCATGAAGACTTCGAGAATGATACGCCACGAGCGTTTAGCAGATTGTTTACGTGTAGCTAAGACGGTTTGCCGAACTACTGAATATCGATTTATCGCTTCCTAACAATAACGGACGGCTGCCTGCCTCGCTTCTTCCACCCGGACGGCGCCATATTTCAGACTGACATTCACAACCTCCGGCCCCATATGCCATCCCCTAATAAATAAATTCCTGGGAGCTGGCATGCAAGGAAACTGTCAGGGTACTGAAACATTTCCGAACTTCCCGGAGATTTTTTTCTTTACTGCATCTGCACCATGGAGGAAGGAATATATGGAGACGAGATAACGCGAAATCCGTGAAACCTCGTGAAAAAACTGTGCCTGCGCGGCGGACATCGTAGGAGTACCAAAACGTTGGGCTGTTTGCACTGTGTCAGCTGCTGAGAATATTTCATTTTCTAATATTCTAAAGTTTTCTATAATGCCAAGTTGTGATGCATATGGTTGCACAAACAGACGAGATAGGAAAAAACCTGGAATAGCGTTTCATAAGTAAGTCACATTGTAATTATCGTTCTTGAAGTATCTGACAGGCAACCGCAACATTAATGCCATTCGCTATAAATTTATTCATTGCTCTCAATAGGATCATACTATTCTCAAATTTTTGTTGGTGTAGTGTAGACAATTAGCATATGTTACTATTTTGCACCTGAAAAGCTAGCCTTATTGTAGACAAATGTTGGAAATTTAATTTAAAACGGGTCATGTTTACATCGCGACACAGTGAATATGGTATTCTGCATGCATTACTCATGTTTAAGTTTACACTGAAATTAATCGTGATAATTTGTGCTGTGCGAACTACTAAACGTGATGAAATAAACTTTGTTGTTCGCGATACATTTCTTGTGTTTAGATGTGTCTACATAGTTTGGTTTTGTAGCGGCAATATTAATCGAAATGTTGGCAGGTTTGAAATGCGGTGTATACCTGAAGAGAACAAACAATTTATTTATTATTAGGTGTTAGCTTCTGATTTTTGAATGTACTGATTTTTCTAGCACAATTATATAGGCCACTACCAGTACAATATCTTCTAAGTAAGCTCAGAAACTATGAGGTTTTATGAAGTATTAATTTTTTTAAAGCATTGACTTATGCTTTTTTTTAAATTTCAGATATGACTTGTTTCTGTTTGTATATATGTCTACAAGTATATTTCTAGATTTTGAAATCTTCCTTGTCAATTACTGAAATAGAATGTGAAAATATAACCTATTTGAACATCAACTAAAATTTAAGGACTGTAGAAATAAACAGTTTGTTATTCAAGTTAAAAAGAATTACCTGCTCATTAAGTTACGTCCGAATTCATCATCAAATATGGATATGGCGATAGTTTTTTTTTCTGGTCCAGGCTGCATTTCAACCTAACCACGTCAATTTTAAGGTACAATATCTCGAGAACTAAGCGAGATATCAAAAAATGTTATTCTTTACTTTCAGTTTCCATCATCGAGTTACATAAGAATTCGTCATCAAATTGCGGCGCCACGGTTATCGTTGAATCCCCTCATAACCTAACAACCTCACTTTTGAGACGGTATATCTCGCGAACTAAGCGAGATATCGAAAAATTTTATTCTTTATTTTCGATCTGTATCGTAGTGTTACATAAGAATCTATCACCAAATTTGACTTTGGGGACACGTTTCTTCTGAATTTCAACCAGAAACTCCACTCTTTTGAGACAGTATATCTCGAGAACTAAGCACGATATCAAAAAATTTTATTCTTCATTTTTGATGTGTCTCGTCGAGTTACATAATAATCCATCATCAAATTGCGGTGCCACGGTTGTGTTATGATTCCCTTGAGGTTTTTCTGGATATTTCCGTGTTTCTCTGGTCAAGCAATATGGCGGCCTCCCCTCCCCACTTGTCTCCACCCGGTTTCACTCCAGTATGTGGCGAAGGTCCCTTGCGTCGTCTCCATATATTCCTTCCTCCATGATCTGCACTGCTTTCGGTGCGATGGCATCTCTGGTTCTTCTGTTCAGTTTTAGTTGCCCTTTAAATAACTGCGCTGAACAGTATGACAAATTCTGTCAGCTCATATTTATTACGAAGGCAAATTCGTAGCTTTCATTTCAAGCATTTCAAAAAATGTCGTGTTTGTACTGCGTTTGTCGTTTGGAGTGAGAATTTTTTGCTTCCAAATAAAAGTAGTACTTTGTAATTTTTATTTAAAAAAAAAAAAAAAAAAAAAAAAAAAAAAAAAAAAAAAAAAGTGAGCCAAAAAGGATGAAAAGTGGAAAAAATCAATTATTTCATTCTATCCTATTTGATTGGAGCAAAGGCAGAGTAGACTTCTCAAAACATGTCTGTATAGAGGGAAAATGTTATCGGGTACAGTACGGCAAGAAAATGGTTTAATCATCTTTCAGTCACTCTGACAAAAGTAATTTTTGACGTTCAGGAAAACCATCGTACTTTAGCGGAGAACGAATTAACACTTTGGTCCACACTGAAACGCGTCAGTTAACATTAAATCCAGCAGCAGTGATGAAATGTGGCCAGTTAACTACTTACAGCGACCACTGGTGTGAATGGAGTCGAAATGGTGAAGTTTCATAGTTTCATGCGCTCCATTTTTTTTTATTTTTTTTGCAACTGCTTTACGTCTCTTTTTAACATCGAGGTCTTTAGAGACGGGAAAGGATGGGGGGGCAAGGATGGGGGCAAGGAATGGGAAGGAATTCGGCCATGGCCTTTTGAAGGAAGCATCCCGGCATTTGCCTGGAGTGATTTGGGAAAACCATGGAAAACCCAAATCTGGATGCCCGGACGGGGATTCGAACCGCCGTCCTCCCGAATGCGAGGCGAGAACGCAAACCGTTACACAGCCATGCGCTCCAGAATTTAGCCTGTGAAGCGGCATGAAAACTTGGATTCCTTAGTCGCTTCTAAGTCTTAGTTCTTACATCGTCTGACAAATTTTACAATAGTTATGTGATAATATTTCAAAAAAAGAAAGTCAAATTGTTCCTGTCCAAGTATTTGAGGTCCTAACGATGAGATTGGCAGAGATTTAGCTCCTCACTTTCTCAAATGATATCTGTATCAGAACGCAGTTAGTGAGTTTGCCTAAAAGAAAGTTCAAGATGTTCAACGGACCTTTGAGGTAATACCGTTGGTTTCATTGGTACTTGGGACCAGGGTCCGGAATATTAATATAAAATTAGTTTAACGAAAAACTTTCGCTCGCTAAAAACTTAATATCTAACCTAAACAACGCCGAAAGCTTGATGTGAATCTTACAAAGTTTAATGAAGATGTTATTACCATCCCGTGGTGTTCGCAATGCACATAAATAAACAAACGAAACCATAACTAGTCCCTTCTCTACAAGCAGTTCTTGTTGCAAAAAAGTACGAAAGTATATTAAGAAGAACAGAAAACAAGCTGCAATGGGCGCAATTTCTCAAGGTGGTGTGGTCACTTAGGCCTGATCATGTGAAGAAATGAGAAGGTAAGGGTTTTTCAAATAAATGTGGATGTATGTTGTGGCTGGGAAAGCAATTTATTCAAAATATTACCGTATCTATATTTTGTCTCGATCGTCGATTTTTATAGCCTCATCTAGTTAACTTCATCATCTTGAAATTTTTATCCGTCTTCAACACTGCCCTCATCAGCCCTCAGCCACCAGCACACGAAGCAGTAAGCTCGCCTGCAGACAAAGATGTGGAATTTAACGGAGTCGTTATTTTGTATCCGTTACTGTTGGGTGCCCCAATTTTGCGCCTCGTCAGCAGGTTGCTTCCCCCCGCGGCGGGCCACACGAGTGGGTGTGCTCTTCATCCTGGAAGACGCCACGCAGGTCGATAGCAACGTCCCTCCAGAGACAACACAAAAACACGCAACACAATCCGGCAAAGCACACATTTCTAGTTACCCAAGTTCGTAAGCGATCTACAGGTCATGTTTTTATTATAAAACTAAACATTGCTGGTCATAAATCAATTATTTCTTAGTGTCTGTAATCTCGTGAAGTTTCGAGACCATCACTGCTAGGCTACTACCCTTCATGACCACAAACTCGAAGGGGATAAACAAATCAGAAAGTTAATTTAGTGAAGTTTCATTTTGACTGTAACTCAAATTCAGTGACAGAGCAGTTTGATAACGAAATACAATTTAGGGGGCATCCACAAATTACGTGAGGTGTTTTTCCGGATTTCTGGACCCCCCCTCCCCCCTGGTGAGATTTTGTGATATCTGGCCGGACACCCCCTCACCCCCCCCCCCCCTCTGGTGAGATCTGGTCCGTGAGAACCCTCCCTAGAAATCGCCCTGGAAACTTTTGTAGACCTTTTTTTTAAGGTCACACCCTAACTTTTTTGGCGAAATACCCTCCTAGAATCGACTTCGCCGCAAATTGTAGACCTTTTTATTTTGCTCTACTGTCCCCAAATTTTTCGCAAAATCTCACGTGAGATTTCCGTAGACCACCCCCCCTCCCCCTTAGTGAGATCTGGTGAGATTTCGCTGGACCCCTCCCCCCCCTATTTCACCTCACGTAATTTATGGATGCCCCCTTATCATTATAGTGAAATATCACAGAGGATCTTTTCATTCTCTGTTCATCAAATTTACTGAGATAGCAAATTAGTAAGAGGTCACACGCCAGAGTGATTCAGTACACCGGGGCACAGCACACTGTATCGGGAAGGTACAATGGAGCCCCCGCGTGCAGGTCAGTGTTTAGGCGGTTTTCTCCTAAGCGGCTAGGATTGGGGCATTCGCCTGGAGGGATATGGGGAAACCATGGAAAACCCAAATTTGGATGCCCGGACGGGGAATCGAACCGGCGTGCTCCCGAATGCGAGGCCAGAACGTTAACCGTTCACCCACCACGCTCGGTCACATAATGCGAGTATCAGTAGCATTACGATTCTTAAATTCGATCCTCGCTTCCGAATAAGTTTTACTTGTTTCTATGTGCAATTTATTTTGGTATTATCTGCTGCTGGTAGTATCGCATATTAATTTTTCTCGAAAATTCACCAAAATATTTTGTTTTTCTTTGGAGACTTCCCAAATTTCTGGATAGTAAGCGCATTACAAACATTTGAAACAATCGACGAAGACTGAAAAAATGAAAGTGGATGTTACTTGAAGCACAATAACATCTTTTTAACTGAAAATTACTTGCACATTAAAAGTAATACCTCCTAAAAGGACGAATTTGTGTCAGACAGGTGTGTTGTCACGTAAAACCTCCAAAAAAAAAAGGGGGGGGGATTCAAAGAGTTCCGAAACTGTAGCAAGATTAGCGTGAAATTTCTACAAGTGGTGATGTTTAAATAAATTCCATTATTCACCACCATGCGTCTGTGTACCTCGCCATTATAAAGTGTAACTAGTATGTTTCAAAATTAATGGATAAAAAAAGATAATTTAGATATGTAAATGAAATATGCTATTCAAAAATAAAAAGTGTTTGTGGTAATAGAAATATATCTTTTTATAAAAGTTTCCTTGTATGGCAGCATTTTATTTTTCAAACGTTTGTATGACTTTTATCATCCAAAATATTGTAAATTCTTCTAAAAAAAAAAATTAATTTGCAACAAACAGCAAAAAGTTAAAGAAAATAAAAAGATGATTTTCAAACAAGGATCCAACGAAAGAAATTTCTAATTCCAAACTCACTCTTTAATCACGCAGCAAGGGGGTTACTTATCGTTTAGTGGGTTCTGTACATCCAAATAATAAGCACGTAAAATTAAACTTCCTTCTAGTGAGTAAATAAACTAACAAATGACAAAAATTCATTTGCATTTATTATAAGTTTATAATATTTTTATCTACAACTAAGAAAAATGGCCCACAACATCCCGTTATTTGTTATGCCTTCCTTAAACCTACATTATAGCTTGCATATTTTTTTCGTAAATATATCCTAAAACAACTGATTGAACTTATAATTTTTGTCATTCTTATGATCAATTTCCCTCGTAACTTAAATTCAAATGTGAATGCATCTTAAATTTAAATTTTTACGTTTTCAAGCTCCGCAGAATAAAAGTCATGGGTTGTTTTTAAAGTGGACCCAACAATTAAGGATTGTATTTTCTGTATTTTTTCGGTGTAGGCTTCTAAAAATTGTTTTCAATTTTGTGTTTAACACGAAAGCTCGTTAATAACAAGAAATAGCCAAGCACAAACATTAAAAATAACTGAAAACTTGGAAAACAGGGAACGCACCACTTGCAGCCGTAGCATTCGCTGGCACGTGACGTCACTAAAGCGACCACCAATCAGTTTTCTGTCAAGTGAGAAAACAAGGAATTTCGTTTTATGTTTTATTAAAAATACTCCATATTTTATTCAAAAATTATATTTAAAAACTTTCTTAAGAAGCAATTTAGGTGTATAACAACAATATGTAATATATTTTCAATGGAATCAAACAGTCTATTGGAAAATCTTTATTAAGGATATTTCTTAAAATAATATCCTATTATTATCAAGTTCAATAATAATCATTTTCTCTTTGTATTTTCGACTTAGTGGGACCGTTTATAGTCTGGTAATTCTCTACTTTTCTTGTGTGCAGTAATTTCGGATGCTTGTAAAGTGAATTTTTCTTAAGTTGAAAACATCTTCCCACATTGATATAATTCAAATTTTAATCCAAGTTTTTCGTTATGTCTTCTGAATATATTACTCTCCTCTCATAAATAAGTATTATACGAGAGTTAAAAAAACATTAAGTAAAATATTTGGACTTTCGAACTTTGAAAATCGAACCAGGGGACGTAAAAGTGCCTTTTTCTATAAGTGATTGATAAATCATCTGATGACTACATTACACAGTTATTGTTTTTAAAATTAAACATTTAGAGATATCTCACATCTTTCACTTTCAGTCGCCCGGTCTCGTCTCGCGATATCCGTGTGTATGTGTGTGGTTCAACGCCTGTCCAAGTGACATAAGTAACGGTGGTGGCACACACAGTAAGCTTGAGGCTGCTAGTCGCAATGAGGAAGCAAATTGGCTGGGAAGAAAGGGGACGAAAGTTATGAGAAAAAAAGACAAGCAGCTATTGTCTAACGGCTCTGTAGTCTGTAGAGGCAGGCCGCTGTTACTTCACTGCTATCTCGCCTGCTGGGAACTATCGCAGCCTCTTTACTGTTTACAGGTTACAATACGCTAGCCAATTACTCAACTCAGCTGCTCAAGGACAAACAGAACTACGTACAAAACACACGGACTGCGAAATCCGTTGGAAGGGAGACGCTTCCACAACTTTCGGGACATTATGCGAATTTTCACAAAAGATTTAAGTTTTCTCAGTAAGCAGCGATAGTCACTGTTCCAATTTCGAATCTCGCTACCTAATCTTAGGAGCCCGTGATGAAGTTTTTTAGGCAGTTTTTAGAATTTTTTGTCGTCAAAAAGGAAGGTGAGTGCTGAGCAATCGCCTGTAGTCTAGTCATTGGTTCGAGTGTTGGCCAACTTCTTCACGTATTCGTTACTTCCGTTTAGTCTATATAGAACTAGGAAAATAATCTACAGTAATATACAGCAATCAAGAATGATTAGTAATTTAATTTAACTTCTAACGGTTGAGATTTAAAAATATGCTTTACTATCAAATGCGCGATACCTAAAGCCATGTCCCTATCAAATGTTTGTTATAATAACTAAGTATACTTTATACGGTGTGCCAAAACACAGTAACATGACAGGATAAAATTAAAGCGTATTAAGTTGCTTCAAGGAAGACAAAATATATCAATACATAGCCTTGTTTGTAAAATTTCTAGAAAAGGACAATTTCTAGTAAATTAGCACAAGTTTTTGCTTGTGTGATTTCACTTCTCATTATTTATTTTGCTCATTTCAAACATTAAAGTTTGATATTCATTCGGAAGGGAAGGTTTATGAAACCATCCAAACTTCGTAAATAATAATCTTACTTGGTTTCGGTTTGTTTTCCGCAACAGGTATCTAGTAGCACTGTAAAAGTGGGGCCGATAACTTGAGCTGCTTTCCTGTTTATTCGACGAATAAGTAAACCGGCACCACGAGTTGAGCAGCAAATAAACATGAATACCCGTAGACTGTTGAAGGAACTTAAGCAATCAATCTTTTATTTTGTTTTGTTTTCTACCTGACTAGCCAGTCTTTCTCCAAGTATAATACTGGAGTCTATTATATTCGGGAAAAAGCCCTACGGTGGTAAAAATTACTTACGTCTAGGAACCATCCCAGCATTCGCCTGGCGTGATTTCAGGAAAACCGAAATCTGGACGACTGAAAGGGGATTCGACTATGCGTTCTGTCGAATGCCAGATCCGAATGTTACAACTCACACGTCATATTGTCAACATTTTTTTTTTTTTTTTTTTTTTTTTGTATTTGAATTCAAGATCCAACCTTTTATTTCCTGTAACTGGTATAATCATATTGTCAGAAACACAGAAACTTCGTGTGCTGCTATCCAAGAAATTGCACCATCTCTCGGTACTTCTATGGCCTCAGCAAGTGAAGAGGGACACAAAATACGAAGTATTTGAACCGCAAATTTTTTGTTTACAAATTCCATCACCTCCTTCGAAATATTAGAATTCGTAATGTTCGCACAAATTTTTCCTCCTCCACCGCCGCCACAACCACCCTCTTCGTGGATCATAGACTGCTTGCGAGTGTGACTTGTAACTGGAACTTCATAATGAGAATTTTTGTTTTTCAAACTAACGGAAAATAAACCTCCAAATTCTTAAGGACGCTAATTTAGGGTAAAGCAACTGCACTTTGGAGAACTGCTGGTTGTGATTAACCTTTCATCGCAATTGAATATGGCGTGATTTGAACACAATCTATGACAACGTAACCTTTTTGTCCGTCTGCCACACTATTCCTTCATGACTCAAGGCAGTTACGCTACTGGGAACAGCCTTTCACGAGTAAGCTCGAAACATCAGAAATATGATAAACTTTTTTAATAACAATGTTTGCTTTCAACTTCATGTGGTTTTGGTTTTTCCAGTCTCAAGCAATTACGTACGTCATCTAAAAAAAACAATTCTTCTTTACTCACTCAGACTTTCAGCAGGTATCAAATGGACTTTCTCTATTTTATGCCTCAGCATTTCACAACTTCTTCCTCTTCGACGTTTTCCTTCTACTTTTCCTTTCATGATCCTCTTCTATAGACACTTCTACGCATTTTATGATGTAGCTGAAATGATTTCCTTCTTTTCATTACCAGGTACTTTACTCATCAAAAGCTCATTCTGACCATCAATTTCTCTTTCAGAACTTTCCCCTACAAACATCTTTGAACTATTCAAGGTCTTTTCTTCCTTCTTCCCGACTGTCCACGTCACATAAGAAGCTACAAAAATCACTTGGCAAATCTCTTCATTTATTCATTAGGGATCTTTCTGCCTGCTACCAACCATATTACTATGCCAAAAGCTTTCTTGCCCAAAGAAATTTTGCTCCTGACTTCCTTTGTAATGTTTCCATTCGAGGTCGTAAAATCTCGTAAGCACTTGAACGATTTCACTTGTTCCAGTGTCTAGTGACATTTCCATCACAGCTCTAGTTACTTTAGTTTTGCCATTATTTATTTCAATTCAAAACTGTTTTATAACTCCAATCATATCCTGCAGTTCTTCAGCCTTACGAAAATCGCTACGTCATCCGCATATTAAATTTCTTTGTTCATGCAACAAAACGGTTATTTCTTTTCCCAATGCCTTCTGTCAATTTTTCAGTTTATATATTGACTATTGCTGTAGTCGTATAGCAGTCCTGTCACACATCTTCGGATTCTCATCTATTGTGTTCCCTTTCCTTCTACTCTAACCACCACTTTTATATTTTATGCACAAATGCTTTATCAGTTATCACAGAGCACACTATATTTAATCAAAACCTTCCTTTCCCAGACCGTAATACAACCTGCGATCTCTCCAACGTGAGGTCAGTGCGCTGGCCACTTAACTAAATGACTTAAGCTGCTGGACATGCTTCTCTGTTCTTAGTAGGGACCTGCCAACCATTTCTGTACGCTTACGTCACATCCTGATCGAGTAGAAATTTCGTTCATCAAGAAAGACACACTGTAAAGGGAGCTGAGAGATTAAGTCCTTAGATCTCAGTAAATGTAACATAGTTTTATTTTTTAACGCTTTTTAATCATATCTGTGCCACAGCACCAACGACATTATCGTTTCTGGCCAGCAATGTGTTATAGTTCGACATTTTGTTAAGTCGTGTAGTCTAGTGACCTTGCGACAGTTTTAAGTTGTCGCGCATTCCACCTCTGTCGCAGACAGACCTACACATTCAAATTCGAATAACTGAGCGTTTATAGCTCATTCCACAGACAAAGCAAAACTTTAAAGTAACACGTCAAGTGCTAACGCTCTGGCCTCGCATTCGGGAGGACGCCGGTTCGAATCCCCGTCCGGGCATCCAGATTTGGTTTTCCATGGTTTTCCCAAATCACTCCAGGCGAATGCCGGGATGCTTCCTTGAAAAAGGGCGTGGCAGAATTCCTTACAGTTCCTCGCCCCCAGTCCCATCCCGCCTCTAATGATCTCGACATCGACGAGGCGTAAATCCATAAATAAATTAAAAAAGTCAAGTACTCGCAAACTGCTGGCCGGATCGGATGTATTCAGTCTCTGGAAGCAATGTAAAATGTCACTATCGCTACGGAGAAATTATATGAACTCAGCAACTCAATGCTTTCTGCGTGTTCATTCTTCTGCTTACGTTCTTTGTGTTTTGCAGCAACGTCTCTGACTAGCATAATCATGGCGCATAACATGAAAGTTTCCTCCCTGCAGAAGTGGAAAATGAGACGATATCTTCAAGAAGTTCCTACCATGGGGGAAAGAAATATATGGAGAGGAAATACCGCTTATTCTGTGACGCCGCCTCTAAACTCTCGGCTGATACTATGCATGCGCTGTGGTGGCAGCGGCCATATTACGTATCCATACAATTGCTATTGGGAGACAGTATATCCCGAAAACTAAGCAAGATATCGAAAAAATTTATTCTTTATTTTCGATTTTTTTTCGTCGTGTTACATAAGAATCCATCATCAAATCTCACTTTTTGCTAAATTTTTCTTCAGCATTTGAACTCACTTTTGAGACAGTATATCTCAAGAACTAGGCAAGATATCGAAAAATTATATTCTTTATTTTTTATTTTTCTCGTCTTTCTAAATAATAATCCATCATCAAATTTGATTTTGACGAATTGTTTCTTCTGAATTTCAACCAAAAACATCTCACATTTGAGACAGAATATCTGGAAAACTAAGAAGGATATTAAAAAAAAATTCTTATTTTTTTATTTGTCTCATCGAGTTACACAATAATCCATCATCAGATTGCGGCGTCACGTTTATCCTAGAGTCCCTTTAAGGTTTTTTCTTATATTTCCCGTGTCTGTATGGATAGGTAATATGGCGGCCACGCCTCCCCGCTCCTCTCACCCAGGTGGCACTTCAATGCGTGGTGAAGGTCCCTTGCGTCGTTTACATATATTTCTTTCCTCCATGGTACCTACGGTCCAAACGCAAAACTTACTTATTCGAATGGTAATAAAAGTACATTCAAAGTCTCTCTTCGGCAATCCTAACTAAATTTCTTCAGTTTCCTTTCATCACCCAGGTGAATTTCTAGTTTGTTCCAGGAAATAAGCTTCTGGCAAATTGTTTTCCCCAGTCATTATTTCAAAATCCTATTTTATGATTTTAAATTCGGTGACATGCACTGTCCTCAAATACTGACGAATGAAACCGAAAGCAACTTTAGACTGCTGTTTAATTAGAAGAAAATTTTATTATTGGAAGATGGTTTTATTTTCATAAACAATCCAAAGATGCTCAATACCGCTCTGCTTCCAGCAGCTGAGCTTTCAGATGAACACGTAAAAAACAGAAAAACATCATAAAACGGAAAAAAAAAACAATCTAAATATCGAAATATCAACAAATACAATTACTACGGATGTTACATTGACAAATTATACCAAGAGCGAAAAATCGACACGAATTCCTTTCCTAACTATCAGACATATGGGACATTTCAAACAATTTTGAAATGGTTTTCAGAATTTTGGGGCGAAATTATATTTACCAACTCATATCACGACACATTGGGTAATAGATAATGTGTGCGTTTGTGATATCAAAATAGTTTAGTGGCGGTTTATACTCTGAAATGGAAAACTGAGACACGGATATCGTCTGGGATTAGTATAAGCTTATGACAATGTTTGTGCACCATCCCAGTATTGTCTGATTGCGCAAAACACACATATCCAGAACGCGAATACCAGGAATTTTACAGATACAACCCACCAAAACACTGCTCGCCGAACCAACAAGATACGACTGGAAGTAATAACTGGTACCATCTGCTGCAACCAACTTCATATTGCTGCCACACAATTTATATCAGCTACAAACTTCTTGATAGCCGCAAAGGCGAAAAGTTTTTACTTTTTTTTTTTTTTTTTTTTTTTTTTTTTTTTTTTTTTTTTACTGATAGCTTTACGCCTTGTCGACGTCGAGGTCAATAGAGGTGGAAAAGGACTGTGGAAAAAATGGGAAGCATTTCGGCCATGGCCTTTTTTGAAGGAAGCACCCCGGCATTCGTCCGGAGCAATTTGGGGAAACAATGGAAAACCCAAATCTGGATGCACGGACGGAGATTTGATCGGCGTTCTCCCGATTGCGAGGCCATAGTGGGTGGAAAGAAGCGAGCGAGAAACGAACCAGTATTTTATATTTGTTACCTAATATTCGTGTACACTGCAGTTAGTGGCTCTACAGCTAACATCTGCTCCCTAGCCGATCATTTCTTAGTACACAACTTGTGCTATCGTGTCAGATATTACCGCTCCAAGTTTTCAAAGTAATGAAAATACTAATCAATTCTAATTAAATCAAATTAAACACATCGTAGACTATGCATAAAAAACAAGCAAGATACACAGCCGTTTGTGAAAATTGAAACACCCAGAATGTCTGAGTCACTCCAAAATCTGAGAATGTGTTGAACAGTACAACCAAAGCAAGTGAGTAAGATTGCAGAGATATGGCGTTCACGTAGGCCTAGCAGTGCCCTCTTGTGTGACCGGACAGGTTATGTTACAGCACGCTCAGACGGTACAGAACTGCAAAACGAAGTGGAAACGTGCAAGCAACACTGGTATGCCTCGTCTACGACAAATGGCGCAATATCAGCATGTGAAGGTTCGAACGTGGTAGGATGATTGGTCTCCGTTCTGTACATTATTCACTGGTAACCTGTGATATTAGGAGTAAATGCTGACTAGATGACCCATGCGAAGTTTTCGCAATTACGATGAGTAAGGTTGGTGGTTTGTAAAAGGACGAAAGAAGAACCATCTCATTTGCATCAGTTGTTTATTTGTTAAACGGTACCAAAAGTCGACGCAGTGAAGCAGTTTATTAATATCTCTGTGCTATGTACTGTTGCTATCTAGCGGCGTGGTTTTGAACTGTCTCATACGTGCGACTTTCACAGTTATTACATTTGTCTTTCAAGGGTCAAATTCCGAAAATTTTCGATCTTATTTTATAACATTGCCTGAGTGGAGGCAATCTTTTAAATGATACCTCATTTATCAATTTCGGTTAAGTGTCAAGGGAGATAAATGGCATCTTAACAAAAAGACACGTTACGGAAATAAAGATACTTTTGCCCCTTAAGGGTCAAATTCCGAAGAATTCCCTTCTGAAGATACGATGTGGCCATAGCCGAGACATTATTATTTAAAATGATACATCATTTATCTATTTTGGTTAGGTATCAAGGAAGATAAATGATTCGTAACAAAAAAATTGTAGTATGGAAGTAATGATTCTTTTACCCTTCAAGGGTCGAACTCCGAAAAATCCCCTTCTTAAAATATGATGCGACAGACACAGAGACCATAATCCCTAAAATAATATCTCATTTCTCGATGTCGGTTAGATATCAGGGGAGATAAGTAGCTCGTGACAAAAAATATGCTATGGAAATAATGGTACTTTTCCCCTTTAAGGGTCAAATTGCGAAAAATTCTTTTCTTAAAATATGCTGTAACCACAGCGGACTCCTTAATCTTTAAAATTATACCTCACTTATTAGTTAGGGAGATAAATGGCTCACGACAAAAAAAAAAATGCATTGTAGAAATAGTAATACTTTTTTCCTTTAAGGGTCGAATTCCAAAAATTCCTTTCTTAACGTATGATGTCAGCAAAGCGGAGATCTTAATCTTGAAAATGATACTTCATTTATCCATTTCGGTTAGGAATACAGGGAGATAAATGGTTCGTGGCACAGAAAACTGCATTTTAGAAATATTGACTTTTTGCCCTTTTAGGGTCGAATCTGGAAAAAATACTTTCTTAAATATGTGACCAAAGCGAATACCTTAATCTTTAAAATGGTACATTCGGTTAGGTATGAAGGGAGATAATGGCTTGTGACAAAAATACCTTACAGAAATAATATATATGATTAGAGAAAATTTAATCACACTAGGACCGGTTTTTATTGTTGAACTGAGAATGTGCATAAAGCAGGAATGAACTCGCTATCCAGGGTCGACTTCGCGCATGCGCTGTAGACGCATGCACAGTAGGGTGTCCCGTCCATGTATGCAAAAAAAAAAAAAAAAATTTCAAGCTACATTTTCGCAAGAGGTATCAAAATTTGCGTAATTTAACACAGATTACGAAAAAGGTAAAAAAACTAGAAATGCATGTCATCTTGAGGGCTCTACCACTCTTTAAAGTTTTATAAATTTTACGTTTTTACAGTCTTAAACCATATGCCTAAAATAATTAAAAAAAAATCAAGTTTAAATGGTATTTTATTATTGAAATTAATGAAACAAAACACAAGAAAACAAAATAAATAAAATAGAGCTTATAAATAATGACAAAAACTTAGAATTTAAACTTATTTTTATGTCCAAAATTTGGCATTTCTGCTCGAGATTGCAACCTGGTTCTAATAAAACCATCTCTTGAGGTAGCGTCAGTTACACTTTGTGAGGCCTCTGTCACCAGTGTCACACATCTTTCCACCGATTGTGTGTGACAAGGAAAGTCAACAGTTTCCAAGCTCTTATCTCTTGCCATGATCTGAAGGTCCTCATTAGAAATATTTCGAAGAACTGACGGTACTGTAACCTGACACTCATGCCACACAATAATTTCGGTGTAATCTTTAGCAGAGAAGTTAATTTTTGGTGGTTTAAATACCCTGCGTTTAGTGCTACTTTCAACTCCTCTCGCTTTTATTATTCTTCGCAATGCCAACTTCCGAATGTGGTCTCTATCATCAAACAACATAGTGACAAGTAGGTTTTCTGGGTGGGCAAAAAAAGCATTTCTTTCGATAACAGAATCCACAACAGATCTAAGATTTTCGGGTAAAAATCGAGAGTACATAATCAATTGAAAAAGATGTTTGGCTCCGTCTTTAAAAGACGTCTTTTGCTTGATTAAGAACCAAATCGGAGCGTATACTTTAACCACATAGTTTACTAACATTTCCAAATTTTCTGATGGATTAAGGGTACTTACGTAAAGTCTGAGTATACGATTGGCAGAAGTAAGCCATCTCGAGTGCGCCATTTTTCCTGGTTGACGGTTTGCCAGCTCAGGACTACAGGAACCAGTTGATACAGCTTGACATATCTCAAAGATATTTTTGATCGGTACTTAGTTCATCGACCACATTTTTCGGCAAGTCAGGCAAATTACCAGCCACCGCGTTAAAATACACCGTGGTTTTATTTTCGCAACCAGCTAATTGTTTTCCAATAGGTCCGGAATATTCTCTAGGACCCGAAGTGCAGCCATCTAAGGTTAAGAATAAATGACGAAGGGGTAACTCATTGGCATGAAGCATACAAACACACCATTGTAGCGGTCTCTCCAAATACTCCTCTAAATATTGAATCACACCGCCCTTCCAACCAGTGTTAGTTAGTTGCAGTTCCATCACATCCAATGCAAATCACGTCATCTAAATTCCAACCTTGATCCTCTAATAAAGTTGTGATCGAAGTAAGAATTCCCTTTGCAGTGCCACTACTTGGCGTTGTGTGTCCCAAATAAATTGCTCCAGGTTCTGCTAAAATTGTGACGTGCTCTTCTAAAACTTCTTTCCGATGGTAACTGTCCCCTATTTTCTCATTTATCAGAGTCTTGTCTTTTCGTCCATCAAAGTAAATGCTTTTTATAACAATACCTCCAATATCTTTTGAAGCTTCTGTCCGTGCTTTAGATACTGCTCTGTGGATATTGTTTTTATCAATAACCAGAGTTAAATCTTCGGTAGATACCATACCGACGTCAGCCAAAACTGCAGAAGCAACAGCAGCAGCAGATCGCATCGATAAACCGTATCTATCACAGACCTTAGCAACTGTTGGCAACGGCAAAGTATTCCGATTCGTCGTTGAAGTCGATGGTGTCTCTGTCGAGGGCGTATTTGACGGGGATGCCTCTGTTATCGGATACGTTTCTGGGGAAGATTCACACACCGAATCTTCATCACAATTTGTTAATCCAGAATCGGTTTCTTGAGTAGAACATGACTTTTTTGCTGCCCTTATTGACTCTTCAATTCGTCTCTGCTGCTGTTTCATTAATCTAGCCGTTTCTTTCTTATCAACACCGCTTATAACCATTTTCCTGTCAGTTCTTTGATCCAACAAAAAACTTCTCTCATTGATAGGAACTTACTTAAGTTTCAAACACGAACAAGATCCAAATGAAATGCATTTACAAGCAGCAATGTCGAAAAGTTTCTCAGATAACTCTAAAAAACACTTCAATTTGTTTTCAAAACTATAATTTCGTTTGCTTTTGGGGTATCTTTTCAAATTTAAGTACTTTTCGAAATAGGATTTCAGTAATTGAATAACTCGTTCCTTAGTTACAATTGGAATCGAAGCTTTGGTCCAAATATTGTTGATCTTTTCAGAAACAATTACATATATACCTGAATTGGATGGATCCTTTCCATTAAACTTCAATTTCAGGTCGTTCTTCACAAATAAAATAAATTTAATGACGTCCCTTATAGTTGGTAGCTGCCGATCGTCAAGTTCTTTGTATGGTCCCAATATAGCACAAGTAGTCTCACTACGCCTCGAACCCATTCTTTAAAAATCACAAAATCAAACCACTTGTAACACTCTAAAGATCACAACTGTACGTAAAACTATAAAAACGCGTTACTTTCAATGGTACAAAGTAGAGGTGGGCAAAAGAATCGTGAATCGATTCAAAGAGTCGACTCGTCTAAAAGAATCGTTTGCGGAATCGACTCACTTGGAAGAGTCACGGTTCACTCAAGAGTTGTTAAGAGGGAGCTCCGGAGCGGAGCCGTTGTTGCGCAATCGCTCACCGACTCGTCCAGGTTCTGAGTCGACTCCGAGTCGTTAACTCGACAATGTTTACGACTCTCGGCTCACTTCTGTCTTAATGACTCTTCCATGGATTCGGCTCTTTTTAACTCTTGATATCTGCGTAACTCGTGATTCCTTTCGATTCACAATCTTAGTTCCCACGGCGTGTTTCTTGGTTTGGCAACTTATTTGTAAGGAAATAAAGAATATTTATCTTTGGAACACGAAAATTAAAAATATATTACAGAAATAAAAAGTTTTTTTTTTAAATTTAGGAATTTATTTCCTTAAATACACATTTTTCTAGTGTTTTTGGAACTAGTTATAAGTTTTTGGTTTCCTTCCAGACTGTTATAGATGCTACCACAACACAGATTTAGATTTACAAATAAATTATCAATGAATTATAAGTCCTATAACTTTTATATTTTACCACAAATAAAGTATTTCCCGATTATTTGAGGACAGGGAAAAGTATACCGATTTCAGAGCCATCTGCTATTCCCATTTTGCGTGGGTTTTTCAAATTGCGAATGCATCGAGTACTGAATTTAATTGCGATGGAGCGCGTCCGGTTATCATACGAACTTCATCAGTGTTTTAGTTGTTCTTCAGTTCTTAATTTTGTGGATAATGCAAACATTTTGCAATAGAAATGAACGAAGTTTATGAATTGGACCATTACAAAAATTAGCAGGTGCTGAAGCGGCATATATACTGTTCCAGCTGGTGAGGTTTCTACGAGGAAAAAGGTTAAACGAAAAGACGTTGGAGAACAGTGCCATCGATGAATATAGGGGAGCGTCCAGAAATTACGTGAGACTTTTTAGGGGGGGGGAAGGGGTCCGGAAAATCTCACGAAATCTCACCAAAGGGGGGGGGGGGTCGACGGATATCTCACGTGAAATTTTGAACTTGAACGAGTGTAGAACTAAAAAAACGTAAAAATACCAGTTTACAAGGCCAAAAACCGGCTTTTGAGGGGGTATCATTCTTTCGGGGAGCACGACAGCTAAAAAAAGTCTCGAAACTCCTCCTGGTCGAACAACTGGGGGGAGGGGGTTCCGTGAAAATCTCATGAAATCTCACCAACGGGGAGGGGGGGGGTCTAGATTTCCGGAAAATAGCCTCACGTAATTTCTGGACGTCCCCCAAAATACTAATACTGAAACTAAGAAAATAAATATAAAATTTAAATTATGCCATTTAAACAAACACTGATTTATTGGTTTGTGGGTAAAATGCTAGTGATACGCTGTTTAACTTAAGAAAAGCACCATCCGGCAAATTAAAAAAATTTGCCAAATTTATGGAGTAAAATTGGAGCATATGTAAGGGGCGTCCATAAACCATGTAGCTCCATTTTGGCTTCTTTTGAACCCTCCCTCCCCCCAAGTAACTCGACGTGGCTTATGTCTCTAACCCCCCCTCTCCCCACGTAGTTTTTTCCATGACGGAAATAAATATTTACATGGTGTTGAGTGTTCTGTATCTCATTTTAAGTGTGACAAATAATATGAATGAAAAGCTATTTGGCCTGGCTCGGAATCCCTCCTTCCAACCCCCTCCACCCACCTCTCAAGACCGATCTACGTGGTTTATGGACGCCCTCTAGCGAGACGTGTAACAAACATGCCACCTACAAAATCAACAATCTCAATCGACAATTACAATCTGCAACAAGGCTTAGAATCAGTAATGAGGTTTGACAACAATTAGCTGGAAGCCTTGAAAATTTCAGTGTGGCAATCTCACATTTTGTTGACCCGGTTCGGAAAATTCCCAGATCCACCACTGGTTGTAGTTAGACAGGGGGCGGCGTAATCGGTATTGCGCAAGGGCGCTCAAATAGTTAGTGGAGAGCCTGCTTTTTGTGCTTCACTATATTCAAGTCACCGGTCCAGTTTCACGTTTCAGGTATTTATTATTTACATTTACACTTATAATCTTGCCTAGTCTTTATTAATAATGCATCCGCTGCCAAGAATGAGCACATCAGTCTCCATTCTTTGTGGTATTTATTTGTCACAGGGGGCAGGATTTTTACCGAGTTGCAGATCATATTTTAATATTTTTTAAACCAGTAGCTTTATTTCATTGAATTTTAGGGTATATTTCTGATTATCTTAAGAGTATGTATCCAGGATTTTATATAACTCGCTTCACTCATCTGAGTGTATAAGCTCCATATTCAACATCAGTATCTAAGAGTTCGTGAGACAATGTCATTGCCACAGTTAATCTCAGTGACTAAATCGTTATCACAATAAAAAAATACCGTATTTTCGCCTTCCGAAATTTCTTCCGCCTATATTTCTTTTATTGTATCGAAAATCTCGTAAACAAGCCAGTGGCGAATATAGAATACATTTTCGGGGGGGGAGTCGTTTAAAAGAATCGATTCTCAGCGAGGAGTGAATCGATTCCAAACGATTCATCAAAAAGAATCGGTTTGCCCATCACTAGTACAAACATTAAAATTACTTTGGCTTCGAAGAAAACACTCCCTAATCAAGTCAACAATGTCCTCGATACAAGTTGATTCTTGACGGTATTTGCAGGTTGAAACCTAACAAATTCAAAGTCGCCGGCAACGTGTCATTGCATGCAAATCGAAATGTCGTGTAAGTATTACACCTAAATAGAACAATAAAGTAAATATTTTTTAAATTTAGTCCAGGAGCCGAAATAAAGGATAGAGAAATACCACCATAAAAACATCGATTTTTCAAAATTTTGAAGATCGGTAGAACCCTAAAGACATAGTTTTATTTTATTTTCAAAAACATTCTGGTAATCTATGACCAATTACGCAAATTTTAAGAGGTCTTGCGTTACGGAAAACATAAAAAAATATTTTCGGGACACCCTAATGCACAGGTTTGTATTCTATTGAAACTTGTTGATTTTTCAAGAACATTTGTCGGTATTGAGAAACTACCGCATAAACGTATGGATCGTTTATTTTTGAAACGACATGTATTTATTTTTCGGCAAAAATCGTGTGTAGAAGGTTTGTTCAGTATTAGAAGGACGAATCCCTGATTCAACTCTGTACAATGCTGTAGAGAAGCGTTTCTCAACCTGTGGTCCGCAAAGAAAGGACACGCGGTCCGCAGACGGAAAATTATGAACTGAATTCTAACTGAACTAACGATATCGTGGCAAATGATAAATTTGTAAAAATTGTTCACATAAAATGGATACCACTCTCATATTACTATAAACGAAAATAAACTAAGTAGAACATTCTAAAACCCAGGAATATTTCAACAACCAGCAAAAATCTGATATTTTCAGGATATAAAGATATGATTGCATTGTTACCATAATATTCTATTCAATAAATACGTTTCCAGTCGGTGTTTAAGGACTAAGTTAATGACCGTTTTGTGAGGGCCTTTTTTTTATATAGACGAAGGTCGAAAGAGATGCGGTATGTGATTATAACAATTGGTTATAATCAACACAAAGGGTGTTCAGCTGGGAAGAAATCCACATAAAATCACCATAGATTGTTTAGCTTTTGCAGATGACATGGCGGTAATTACTGATTCACTGGATAGTGCAAAAGAACAAATCGAAGAACTAGAGAAACAGACAGCCAAAGTAGGATTACATATATCTTATGAAAAAACACAGTTCATGACATACATCAATGATGCTCCTCAAAATCTTAAACTTCGCAATGGAACAATAGTTAAAACAAATTGTTTTAAATATTTAGGAGAATGGATAACGAGTGACACAAAAGAAAAGACTGCAACAGAAACTAGAATACATAAAATGGAAAGAGCATTTCATATGACAAAGAACGTATATAACAAAAAAATCCTTATCATGGAACACAAAACTAAGGCACTATCAAGTAGTGGTTAGACCAGAAACGCTTAAGCTAACAAGATATGGGTATCTTGAAAAACTGAAAAAAGTAGAAAGAAGAATCTTGAGAAAAATACTGGGACCCAAACCTAATAGTAATGCTGAATACAAATTAAGACCAAACCGAGAACTATATTCGAAAATAGAAAAATTAACAGTTATAATGAGGAAACGAAGACTGAAATTTTACGGGCACATATACAGAATGGATAGTAATAGACTAACAAAACAGATCTTCACCCTACTGAACAAATACAAATCCAAACCCACGTGGTTCACTGAAACTGAAAAGGACATGAAAAATGCTGGAGTGAAAGCAGATATAATAGACAACAGAACACTTTTCAGAGAAGTAATCCACAAGGCAGGTTTTCAGGAGAGACAGAAATACATCAAGGGAAGGAAATGGACCCAGGAACAAAACTCTCAAAGAATGAAAGAAGTTTGGAAGCAAAGAAAATTAAATACAAAGAAACATAGCCAAAGTTGATTTATCGTACCCTCCAAATGGGTTATTCGGAATAATAATAATAATAATAATAACAATTGGTATGTTTGGTAAAAATATCCACGCAGGTAAAAAATAAATAGTTCAATATAACTTGGTGGTCCGTAGAATTATTTTTAACTTTTTACTGGTCCTCAGGTTGAAGGTTGAGAAAAGCTGCTGTGTGTGTAAAGAGTTTAAATCGCAGTTTATTATTGAGAAAGCTTGTGTCCTGGGCTAAATGGTCCTAAGAGATATTTAATATCGCACACCTAACATTATTACGATTTTTTAAAATTTTGCTAATGTTCTTCCGTTGATATGTGTACCGTTGTATACAAGTTGACTTTTCATAAAAATTAAAACAAAAATGTTGTTTTCCAGTGAGTTTTCTTAGTTTATAATTGAAACGGCATATATCCACGAAACAAGGAGACGTGTGAAAGGTCCAAAACGTATACTATAAAAACCAAACTTGTATTTTTCAATGCTTCTTCAAATGCAGTTCAAAAAAGTTGATTATCATCATTTTTAAAGCTTTATTGTGTTTTAATTGATTCCTGTGTAACTTTAAAACAGTGTCATAAGCCCTTTCAAAAATAACTGATTCTGTTATACATAAGAACGGACAAACGTTGTTAGGATAACGTCAGTGGTTATTGAAACTTTATTAAATTAGTTCTCAACGACCAAACGCTACAAAATTTTTTTTACTTTGTAACATTTTTACTACATACGGGGTTTGTCATGTCGGTATTTGTCTTACATTTGTTCTCTTTTTTTTTTACATATGGCTTTACGCCTCATCGACCTCAAGGTCATTAGAGGCGGGTGGGACTGGGTACAAGGAACGGGAAGGAATTCGGCCATGGCCTTTTGCAGGAAGCATCCCAACATTCGCCTGGAGTGATTTGGGGAAACCATGGAACATCCAATTTGTTGTCTCTTTCACACTGTTGTTTTGTATAGTGACAGCTAAAAATTATACTCTTGAGAAAATATATCACCAAAGTCGGCATGACACACGATATGTAAGTAGAGCGTGCTTGTGGTTGATAAATATTACTCTAGTTCCACACACTCGTGCGAGGCATTCCATTTAGTAAGAAGCTACCTGTAGTCAATTTTTTTTACAGTAAACTTTTCCTGTCGTAAACATAAACAAGATATTTTCATCTGAACTGAGGGGCTGTTACCGGTATCAAATGAAATAATCAATTCAACTAACACTATTTAGAAATTACTTTGCATATTCAATTATTATTATTACTATTAATTTCGACTGGGCTAATTCCCCGGTGGCAATTTCGCTGAATACCTAATTACTGTTATTTCAAACATATTTTCACATTAAAATCCTTCACTTACTGAGGTATATAGTTCATAAACTCTTAAGAACTTTGATCCATTCAGTTACACCCTTATCTACAAATGAGAAGTTTCAGTATATGCTGCACATACCCACAATTCCTTTATATCTTGCAATGACTCCCAAAGCAGTTCTTTTATCATTTCAGTTACTGAGTAGGCCCTATATCCTCAAGTAACATCCATAAAAAAAAAATTAACCGTCCTCCTCTGCATTCTATCCAACTCCATTAATTGATACTAATAATGTGGGTCCCATATGAACTCATAATAGTAAGGGCTCGAACCTATTTCTATTACTTCCCTGGTACATCCTCTCATTATCATCTGCGATAAATGTAGTACTTAAATCCTTTACTTAAAAGCTCACCCAGTTTAGTGTACTGTGAGCTAATATTTCCAAGTATTATATTTTATTTTTGTAAAATTTACGTAAAATAATAAAACTTTTGTTTATTTTACACATATTCGGTAAATTTCATTGAAAGACACCAGCTACGTAAATGTACTCGGTATGGATGGTGGGTTTACAAATATATAATAGATCCAGAAATTGTTTTATCTGAATGTAGAATTCCAGATGCATAAATGACGTCAGCATCAGTGCCACACTTCATGGAGGCTTTTTCCTTCCCGCACTGATACCCGAGCTCAGGAGAATCTTTGACTTCACTGTTGCGGAGTCACACATTATTTACCTTCTTTTTAAGTTTTATAAGTCTTCTAAGGAATCACGAAACGTACTAACAGAGGAGAGACGTCCGTTCGCATTATTTGATCTGTACCCAAATTACAGTTTCAGAACAGACTCTGGCGAGACGCTTCTACACAAGCGTACTATAATCCACATTCTTCGATTCGTGTAAACTCGTGTGTGTTCGCAGAGTGTGTGGAGCTAGTCAAAGCTATTTACGAATACAGTCGGGGCATCCCTGGAAAAAGAAAGACGATTGATTCTGCTGTGCATCTAGCGACATGATTTTGTTCCTTATCTTTAAAACCATAGTGCAAAATTTGAGGTGGTCTTCACTGTTACGTAGTACCGTTCTGTTGGAACGTATGTATGTATACTAACATTGACCCATTACCTGAGCAGTTAGGTATCTTAGTATTCGATCGATGTGAGAGTTGGCGGGACGAGCTAAGGACCAACCACAAGCTTTTATTATTCATGTTTACGTTCGATAACCGACCATTTCCGTGATCGTTCCACCGGCCGAATCAACAGGAACCGGAATATCGGAGGAAAGAACGAGGCAGCCTATTGGCCAGGCATCGTAGAGTCAGTTGCACTAGGAGCCAGCAGCCCGCGTTTTAGCGAATTAGTTTCTCCTGTGGATGCAACCATGAAGCAGTCTCATTACATCTGGCAATATCAACAGCATCAAACAATTAAGTGTCCACAACGAACAGTCACCCTATCGCTCTGATTTTTGTTTAATGCTCCAGAGTTATTCGGTGTTGTAATTGTTTGAGTTTTATGACTTTGAATTTTACAACAGACATCTGTGCGTATCTTCAAGAAAGTTCATTCCTTTTCATTATTTTGTAAAACCTTGACACTTCAGCTGTATCGTGCTTAGTTGTGTTCAAAATACATTCAGTCCTCTGTATTATCCAAGTACATGTTGTGCCATGCATATTAATATCTCAAGATCTTATTGAAAACAATAACTGAACAATCCACAAACGCGAACACTGCAACAGCAACAATACTTTCCCAGCAAAGACACTAAATCTGTTAAAGTTCATATTTTCCGCCGTGGATATGAAAACTTTTTTAAAATTAATTTCGGTGGCAATTTCCCCCAAAACCCTCCCTTCGCATTTCGCGAAATTTAAATCCGTTCAGTATTTTAGGTAAATTTCTCGGCAGCTCTCTCGATAACTTTTGGCAGTTTTCACCTATCTTCCAATCAAATAAAAACCATCCCATTCTCTAACGCCTGAAATTAAGGACCAAGCTTCCTCCCCACATAGTTCTTCTAATTATTCGCCTAGTATTGGTTCAACCCTTATCTCTAACACACGCATGCGATTCTCTTCTGTCTCCAGTCACTACTAGCGTACTTTTTTTAATTTTATGTTTCTAAATCGGTTATGTTCTTCGATAATTTCCACAAGAGATCTACCTTCATATTGTACACTCCAGTTTCTGTACATGGAAACCACAATTTAGGTTCCATTCTATCTCAACACACTCTAGCAAGTGTGCGGACAATGTTTTGTATCTGTTCCATATCTTCCCTTGTATATCCCTCATAGATTCAGGACTTGAAACAATTCTCTACCATCTTTCCAATATGACCCTCTAACGAGTTTGTCGTCAAAAGACATAAGATACCTTTTAGACCTTCAACAACCAATTCCATCGCCATCACATGGTCATGCAAACACTATTTTCCTTTCTGGTTTTAATAAGGCATTTGTGAAGCCGACAGTTATGTAGATTGGCCGTAGTTGACCAGCCCCTGGTTTTCTGGAATGGTAAAAATTCTTCAACGATAGTTGCAGCGGGAAATAAGTTTGCAGTAGTGCGAAATCACTTTACTTTTCGACAGACGTCACAACCAGTTCTTCCTTAAACGTATTGTTAGTATCTGCGTTTTCACGTAATGCTTATGGCTCTGACAAGAGTAGACCGTAGAAAAAATCTAGGAACAGACTATTACGCACTGTTTGTTTAAAGGAGTATTTCCCTCCTTATGTAACAAAAAGATTACATAGGCAATGTGTTTTCGCTTCTCAGAATAGAATGTTTATGGAATAACTTTGGATTTAATACAGTTAATTTTACTTTCTTCTGAGCGAAACGACTCCGTAATTAAGATAACCACGTCATGAAGGCAAATTAGACAGAACATAGTACAGAGCAGGTACGGAAAACAGTTATTTTTATTTAGTATTTTAGTTACTTAATGCACCATCCTCTTCTTCATCTTAGTTCGTCTGTAATTGATTTCGTTGTCATCGAGACGTTTGGTGAGAATATTATTCCAATTATTCTGTGGATTTGGCTTTTGCTGTCCCTTATACCCAAAAGAAATTTTTTCTTTAATTTTCTTCTTTGTGGAGGGGGGGAGGGGGGGGAGGGCGAATGAGAGAGAAAGAAAACAATTGGATTTCGGATGCGTTAATTATTTTACATGAAAATATGTCCCGGTGATAAAGTTCTACTCGGCACCTCTTTCACGATTATCATTTAATTACATGCAACTAAGCTCTTCTATAAGAAAATTCAGATACCATTCCTAACAAAAATCTGTGTGCATATATATATTACCATCTTGTTTTACTCTAACACAGTTACAAACATAGAAATAAAAGTTATTTAAGGGCTATACACGTGGTAGGCCTAAAGATGAGACCGAGTAGTTAAGCAACTATTTTTTCAGGAGGCCATCAGCATGTACCAAACCTGTATTAGAGGGCAAAATATTTAAGACTAATATTAAAATAACTAGTTTAAACGCCTGTTATAAATGACTGGTATTTGGTTAGGATGTTTTTAAATAACCGCATTTGATTTTTGAAGGCGGAAATTTTTATTGTTATAAAAAAGTTTTAAGAAAAATATAATTTCGTGTGAACTTTCTCAGAGTTCTAATAAACTTAACTGTTTGTTATCTTCTGTCAAAAATTTCTTAGGTTACTTTTTTTTTGTTATGGCTTCACGCCTCTTCGAGGTGGGAGAGGACTGGGGGCAAGGAACGGGAAGGAATTCGGCCAACCCCTGTTGAATGAAGCATCCCGGTATTTGCCAAGAGTGATTTGGGGGAAACCATGGAAAACCCAGATCTGGATGCCTGAACGTGGATTCGAGCCCACGTCCTCCCGCATACGAGGTCAGAACGCTGGATATTGTCACTTCATTCCAGTAACTGCTACAGGGAATATATAGTAAACATAGGATTCTCTTCTCCTTACATGAATTTCTGCATCCAGTCGTCGTAAATAAATAAAAAGCAACATATTAAACGAACGTCACATTAACTATGTTACACAACATAAAATTACATTTTAGCTTCAAACTTTCTTTTAACAATATAAGTGCCAATAAAACCAAATTTTATCATTTAATTCAAATTTACACTACCACTTAGCAATATATGCGCAAATGAAGTCAATTTAATTATTCTTTTGAAATTTTATGGTTAACCAAGCGTAACTAGCACTTCGGGCATTATCGAATTCGCCGGAGGTTGCCGAGCCATTGAGGCAAGTTAAGTCTGCATACACAACGCGTTTTATGAAATTCGATTCTTTTGCTGGACCGCTTCTATCTGGATGGAGACTTAATTTCGGAATAAACTTAATAGGTTGATTTGTGTTTACACAAGTCTTCGAACAAATTATCGAGGGACATGCTGAACAATATATCTCAAATAATAAAGGAATTTAAAAATGCATATACAGCTTGAGAGATCTGTGGATGAATTTCCGTTGGCACATAACCTCTATTACAAGTCAAGCAGCATACAATATCAACTACCATTACATGATGTATCAAGGATTGAAGAAAAATTGTTGTATTCTCCATTATTAAATACTGATCACGTCTTATTTGGTTCTCCATAATAAACTCTGAGTATGTACACAGTATTACTCTTTAGAAGTTTGTAACAGAGCTGTACCAGCAATGCATCTACAGAGGATTACTGGAGATCGCGAATTGGAGACGTAATACTGCAGTGGTTAAACGCAAGACTCCGCTAGAAATGCGTCCTGAAGTACATTTAACGGTTTCAGGCTGGTCCAGGCTGTATTACAATCTACCTACTGCTTGAAATGAATGGTCCAGAGTGTATTACAACGGAATTACTGATTTAAAATTACACGTCTTCTGTTTGAATGCAGCAGCATTATGACAACATTACTGAATATTGTAACGGAATCGCGATCCCCAGTAGACCCTATCTACAGATATAAAACGTGGAACATCAGGTGGAGAAAGCTCGAAGCGCGTCCCAGACACACATACGGGACGAAAGTGATTCCCTGTGTTCAGCAGCCAACTAGGTGCCCGCGGGATGCTTAACACAAGCTCTTCCTACATCCTGTACAGACTTCCATCTGGAGTCTACGGAAATTTGTTTTCCTGATAGCTTTACGTCCAGTACACGACATGGGTGTGAGACGCGGGAAAGGGCTAGCGGCCGAGGAACGCGGAGAAATTCTGTCATGGTCTTTTTAAGGGAACTATCTCGACATTCGCCTGGAATGATTTCGGAAAAACGAAATCTGGATGGCTGGACGGAGATTCGAACCCGCATCCTCCAGGATACGAGGCCACAGCGTTACCATTCATCCATCAAGTTCGGTGGGGAAAATGTGATATATCATTTTTCACTATGGATCTCTTTTTCGTTTAGATAGTTTCTTTTTCAGTAACCAACGACAACTCCAGATTCTGTCGGTCTAAAGCGTTTTTTTTTTTTTTTTTTTGAGCCGAATGGTTTTATGAATTGTCAATAACTATCATTAGGTGTTTTATCGTTGTGATAAAACCTAATTCTACCTGAGAATATTGTACCCATGTTCTAGAGATGACGAAAAATGCTTCAGTCACCTAGACTGATGCCTATTGAAATCCTTATTCTACCCAGCTTGGGGATTTGAACCCCTGTCTCGTTCCTTGTCGCAGTGCTGTACCGTCACATCTTAAACTGCAGTGATTATTCTTCTTCTTTAAATCACCAACATTTATTAATGCTCAGAATATGGTACCGAAGACTGTCCGTTTAATTCTAGGTGGCGATACCACTACAACAACTCTTCACCTAATTCAGCCATCAAATACTTCTGCTTTCGTTCGAGATGAACATTTACCCACTATAGCCATGTATTTTGGGCATGTACAAGGCATATACTGGTGATGAGACATGAAGAAATATTGTGGGAAGATTTTTTATGCCTCGTCAGGATTGGTGTTGTTAGAGGTGGGATATGACGGCGGGGGAGAGGACGGGGCAAGAAACGAAGGAATTCGGTCACGACCTTTTGAAGGAACCATCCCGCCGTTCGCCTGGAGTAATTTGGAGAAATCATGGAAAACTCAGATCTGGATGGTCGTACGGGGATTCGAACCGGCGTCCTCCCCAATGAGAGGCCAGAGCGTTAACATCCGGTAGTAAATTTCCAATTATTTTTAGACATAAGGCAGTAGGAAAATTTTCATTTGAAGGTAGGGGAGTGAGGGACCGGAACAAATTACCTAAGAAGTTAATGATTAATATACCTCATACGGTGAAACATTTTGAGGTAAGAATATATAAGAATCGTAATTAGGTATTTAGGAAAATTGCCACCGGAACATTAGCTTTATCGCAAATAAAGCGGCATACTTTTCTTAACACTTTCGTATATAATCGGCACTTATTTAAGGAACACGAGAGCAGTTAAAAAATTGCTAACGAATACAGAGAAATTTTAGTATCACTCGCATACGTCTGTTTTATTTTCATTTTGTTGTTAGAAAACGGAAATTATACCGATTATGGGTCTCCAACAAGTAGTTCACAATGTGTTAATTTCAGAAACATATTTATCTAACTATTAGGCGCATATTTAAACACATAATAAGCACATTGATGTAAACAATTTAGAAAGTGAATAGTTTATCATCTCAAAAAATCTTTTTCGAGTACAGCAGCCAAGTAAGTTCAGATTTTAAATTTATTCGTAAAAATCTAGCAATCTCTAGGGTAAAATTCTTAACACACTTACTACGTTTAATCATAAAACTGAATTAGTGAGCCCTACGCCATGGTCATCTTTCTCCTTTCGTGTACTACTCCTAATATTCTTCTACCACTAAACTTTTTTTAAAAAAACTACTTAACGTCTCTTAACAGCGAGGTCTTTAGAGACGGGCACCACTACCCATCTAGGCTTCGTCAGCAACATATGACTTATACATCCCCTTACTCAAGCAACAGTCCAACCAACGTTTTGTTCCCGAATCCTCACTTGCCTGGTACATCAATATTTAATCACTCATTTTGCACACCAGAAAATTTTACAGGCTTGAAATTTCTTCATCCATCAAAAACGACAACAGGCTTGTAGTTCCTTGCACATCGTCCCATATGCATTTTTTTTTTTTTTTTTTTTTTTTTTTTTTTTTTTTTTTTTTTTTTTGTATGTGTTACGTTCGTAATGGATTATGTTAGCAGTTGGTCATCTTTCGGTGTAACTGACAGACTCAAAGGGAATAGGATAGAAGAAATACTGCGCTTTGAGATAATATAAATAAGTGTGCGCCGAGATAACCAGATGAGCTATTACTACAATTTATACGTTTATCAACAAATGTAATCTATCTTTTTCTAATCATTGATAACCGAGAAAGTATGAGGGGGTATTTTAAAAATCATCCAAATAGTTTTAACAAATACTTTTAATGAAGTTGATGAATTGGACTGCAAAATAATAATACCGTAATAAAAATAAAATCACAAAACAAATCCAGATACTGTTTTGATGATATGAAGGTCAATTTATTCATCAAACCGCTGACATACGTACTTCCCTAAAACTCACCTGTTTCTGCAGAGGAACAACGTCTTCAAGTCTTTCGAACCTCTCGAACTTGAAGCTGTTACTGCGATACAACTCATTGTCATGCTTTTTACCACCACACAAACGTCTTGTAAATGCCCGTGGTCGAAATTCCATCACATGCGAATCCAAATAATGAAAATTAAACATTCGAAGCCTTCGCGGCCTGCGTGCCGGTTCTTCTCCCGCCAGCTGATTTTGACACTCGCCGATAGGCCCGCATACACTTTTGAAACTTAGTAAATCGCACCACTGATGATCGCCACTACTCGTCGGACTCCTATCTCCGTCGTCAGCATTGCTACCTCCGACCGCTTCACTTTCTTCCACAGACTGTTTTTCAGTGTCAGCTGTCTTTCTGCCGCTCTGCAGCCCCACTCTCTTCAGCATCCTCTCCATCATTCTCGAGCTAACGAAGTTGACTAGAGCTACCTGTCGAGACAGCGTACAACTAACATCTGATGCACCGCCTTTGTGATTAGCTTGTTCTAACGCTGCCATTACAGAATTAACGAATATTTGGTCATTTATAATTTAATTTTTATTAAAAATAATGGTATTATAAATAACATAGAAGCATAATCACTCATTTAATTTTATTCAATTCCGTCGAAGCAAAAAAAAGTTACAGTTACAAATAACGTCTCTGAGATCGCTTGGCCATGTGATAATTTTGACAACTTTGTTTGTTGACAAACATTTTATCTGAAAGCAATGTGAGGATGACTCATGTATTCTAGATAATAATGCAAATATGATTGACTAACTTAGGAGAAAAGTGGTTTCATTTCTTGCTGAGAGGTTACTGAATTGATCTTTATAATCTTATTTTTTTGCCGACATGTTATATGATTAAGCAGATCTAGCATTCTTGATACCAATGTTACGATTTACGTAAGTATTTTTCTGTTAATGAGTATGTTAAAAAGTTAGAAGTGACATACTATAAAACAATAAAAGCTGCGTGAATATAAGTTATTCTCCCGAATTCAACAAATTGTTTGCTGTGAGCTGGAAATCCACTTCTGCTTCTTAAGGTAAAATAAATACTTATTTTAACATGAATTATGTCGAAGTGATATAAGTAATATGGGAAAATAAGTTGAAGTTTCTAAAAAATGAACTGATTTGCTGTAAATTGTGGTTCGACTGCATGGTCAGGGATGAAATTTGGTACTCGCATTCCTTGCTTCTGAAGACCTGTTTCGGTTTAAAAAGTATGTGTGATACAGGAAGATTCCATTGTTCCAGAAATATTTGTATTGAAGGATATCAGATATTGGCGGTTTTGAAAACATTGTTCATGTGGGAAAAGTCTAAGTAAACTTGTAAACTTGTAACTTTTTACTGCTAAGGCACAACTGAAGTTGCCTACTTTGGATGTGGTGTTTCATGTAACACATGAGGGAGTAGACTTTCAGAGTATGGAACAATACGTAATAATAATTTTCAGTTTAGTATTGTATTATACCTTTACACTTAATGAGAGAAATCATTGTATAGGCTATATATTACAGTAGTGAGCTGTTACTTTCATATTTGAAAATTATCCATGTTTTATAAAGTTATTCTAATTTTGGTTTAAATTTCGTTTTAATTATAGATTGTGATACCGCTACAATACTGTTAACTCCTTGTGCCAATATAATTGTTGGTAAAGGAATCTTATCAATCTGTACCATTATGATTAGGTTGAAATGCAATGTGGATCAGGAGAAAAATTTGATAAAAGCCATAAAAACGTGGGGGTTTGCATCCTGTGATTCAGAATGGCAGGGCGTTTCTATCTTCATGCCATGGACTATATTTTGCTATCGCAAATTTCTTGTTACTTCTTGCAACAGTGAAAAGCTGAAATGTCAAGAATACATTACAACAAAGGAATCAACCAATATTTCAAGAGGTTTTTGTTAATTTTGTTGTGTTGGTGCCATAGCAGTGTCATCATCTTGAATTAAACCTAATTTTTTTCATATTGTCCTAGAAACGTTTTAATAGAATCAAGAAGGTGATATAAACATTTTGTATTTATGTTAACATATTTTTCCAGCTGGTATTCGATGTTGCAGAGGGTAACGTAGGTCAATCTTTGTTAGTGTGTTGCTACAAATTTTGGTTATTTTGATGTTCACCATATTAAAGTGAAACTTTCTTCCACACTGGTAGTGACTTAATAGACTTGAAATATGTGCTATATGGTTTAATTTATATCTTCAAGCTATATTGTATAAAATTCCTGGATCGGTTACATGCATACAGTAATTAGTGGTTACAATGGGAACACCATGTCTGTAGTGACTTTTCAAATGCTATGCAAAGTAGAAAAAAAACTGCTCTCTCAGGATGAAAATTTGATTAAAACATTCCTTAGGCAATACTATACAAAAAAAAAATGTGTACACGAAGCTGATAAAACAGGTAAGACAGAAGTAATACGGTTCAAATTGTGAGACTATAGGCCTATGTGGTATTAGCTAGCGTGTATCAGTAATCATCATTGTGAATGTTCTAATCCTGTATGCAGTACACGTATTGATTTTCAAGGAGTTGTGTTGCGGAGGCTGTGGTTAGGTTGAAATGCTACCTGGCCTAGAATGATGGCTAATATTCCATGGTGTATAGTGGATTTTGAATGAAGAAAGTGGCTGCCATGTCAAATTCTGACTATAATGACATCAATGGTGGCTGAAGACATGTATTACCACAATTCAATAATGTGTATAACCATGTTTCAGTTAGGCTGAAATGCAGCCTGGACCAAAATTACTAGTTGCTTAGTGGATTTTTGGTTAAGAAGGTGGCTACCATACCAAATTCCGACTATAATTACCTCACAAGCAGCTTGAGATGTCTATTGATGCTGTCAGCAGCGGGAATAACCGTATGTTTTGGGATGCATTACACCTGTGTCACCTATTTTATGGCTTTTGGTACACTTTTCCTTGAAGAGTTAATGCCAAGGAAGCAGTTAGCCACAATTTCAATCCAAAATAACAGGGCCCTACCACAGACTTTTCATTTGTCAGATGCATCATCTGATGGTTTAGGATTTTACTGAGGAGAAGTGCATGGTTCAAACCTCAGCATTTGTATGGCTCTTCAGTCTGACCTTCTGCTCTGTCAGATCTTTGCTTTGTTTATTTGAAGTGCATCTAGACATTCCGAAATTTGGATTCTATACAAACCATAGGTGAAAGCATAACACATGGATTACACGACAAAAGTGAAATTCCCTAAGTCAGGTGGCTGAAATATCCTCTGGGATCTCCTAGAAAGTAATGCCCTACACATTTATTTTTACGTTTCATCTATGAGGTGTTTCCATGTTGAATTACAACTTTGTCTGTGTCTTGGGACAGCTGGCACAGAAGAATTCTAATGGTGTCACATATTATCCCAATTTCATAATTGTTTTGAGAGAAGTGAGCTAGTTGTTTGATCAGCAACACCTGTTATTTTTGATGAGTGTATATATATATATATATCTGCTTAACGTCTCTCTAACAGCGAGGTCTTCAGAGACGGGAATGGATGGGGGGCAAGGAATGGGAAGGAATTCGGCCATGGCCTTTTGATGGAATCATCCCCGGCATTTGCCTGGAGTGATTTGGGAAACCATGGAAAACCCAAATCTGGATGCCCGGTCGGGGATTCGAACCGCCATCCTCCTGAATGCGAGGCCAGAACGCTAGCCGTTACATCACCACGCTCGGTGATGATGAGTGAATGTTTTATTTTAATGTCAACAAATGAAAATGTATGATCTTAACAGTTTGATGTTGTGAAATTTGTAAGTATTGAGAGAGGCTGAAATGTTTTGCTTTGAGGGCCCGCTTAACAACTAAGCAAAGTAGGGTTACTATGGGCTTTCTGGTGGCACTGCAACGACATAAATTAAAGCAATGTAAGATTTTATGCTTTTCACTACTGTCTTACCCCGAAAGTAATATCGATTTGATCTCAACACAAGAATAAATTCAAACTAAATTGTTTGAAAAGGCTCTGGCCTTGCATTTTGGAAGATGCGGTTTCGAATCCTCTTCCGGCCATCTAGATTTTAGTTTTCCATAGTTTCTCCAAATCACTCAAACAAATTCCTTCCCATTCCCTGCCCCCACTCCTTCCCAGCCTCTAATGATCTCTGTTTTGATGAGGTGAGAAGGAGTTTCATACAGTTGTCGAAAATAAGCAGAAGCAGCAGACAATTAGGATTAAAACATTTGAAATCAGAAATCAAATAGGAGAAAGGAAGTCTTGCTGCTAGGTAGCAGTCACGGGAGAGGTGGTGGTCTGGTGGAAGGTTCCCAGTTCAAATATCAATGTTCATTGGAATTTTTATGGGCCTTAAAACTGATCTTGACCTCTGGAAAAGTTTTGATTTGCTCATATAAAGTTTGGTAGGATGCTCTGTGGTTTGAATTATATGTGTAGGTACCCCTTACCATACTAGGTTAGGTTGACCACTACAGAGGCGCATGTATGGCAAATCAAAACTGTCACTTTGCAGCCGAACTACCCTTCAGGGTCTCCTGGCCAAAAATGCCATATGCATTTACTTTTTTATAGGCCAGCTGATGCAGGACAAGCAAGGGAAAGGATACTTGGTCACAAGTACATTTAAGCCAATTAGGCTTTGCCAGTTTGTGTGAAATATAGGGCCACTCTGCAGGAATATTACAGAAGAGAATCATGTGGTTATAGTTGGTAAAACAAAGATAGCCTGGCTATGGATGAGTGATTTAATGTAGAAAATTACCTGGAGATGATAGGTGGATCAATTGAGTATACAAATGTGGGTTTTGTGGAAGTGTCGCAATTGGCACAGGTTAAGTGCAACTATGAGACATGTTAACTTGAAGCTTGCAGCAGCGCCGCTGATGATCTCAGTGTCTCACATCTATACTGACCCAGTTGGTGCAATTGAGAATGGGGTTTTACTAAGTATGGCATGAATGTGAAGGTTAGATTACTTCAAGAACTAGCACAAAAATTAAGGGAGATGCCGTCTCTCATGACTTGATCCCTGTTATTATTGATGTCTTCCCTTTACTTTTTTTCTTTCTAGATTAAAAAATAAATTTGAAAGAACATTTTGCATGGAAAATTTCGAAAGATACAAGAAAATTTATTCATTGTTTAGGCTAGAATCTGTTTACAGGCCGTCAGCCTTGCATGAAATTACTGCAACACAAACATTTCATTCAGTATCAAATCACTCTAAACAGGATAGTATTTTTATTTCTTAGTATTTTTCGTATGGCAAGCAACTAATACAATAATAAATATATACAATGACAAGAACGTTGGTAGCGTTCACAAGCTGATGTCCAATTCTTCCAGCCATTCTAAGAAGGAACTTGTAGCTCCAAAAACATCTTCATATGGTCCATCATACTTCCGTAGAGGGCATTCCCTGATAATATGCTCCACAGTCACATGCAGGAGAATCCTGAAGACCCCACTTATACAGCATGACGTTGCATTTCGCATGGCCTGTTCTTAGGCGATTTAGTTTGACCCACTGGTCTCTATTTAGATGGAATCCTGGAAGTCCAGTTGTGGGATCTTTAATATCTGAATGTTTTACAGATGCGGAGTTCCAGCTTTGTCGCCATTTTTCCATGACATCAAAGTCAAATACATCTTGCCATACCAGATTTCTGGATTTAAGACGCGTGGGTGGTAAGTTATTTAGAACCTCGTGGATTGGGAGATCCTGTGGATGATCAGGATGGTGTAGTTTTATCCACTCACGTGCCGTTGCTTCTTGGCGTCTTATCTCTGGAGGTGGTATTTTGCTGATCAGGTGCAACCAGGGGACTGGGGTGGATTTTAGGGTGCCAGTTATTACTCTCATACACTCATTCAGGTGGACATCGATTTTTCTAGTATGAGTACTACGTTGCCACACTGGAGCACAGTACTCAGCAACAGGGTAAACCATGGTGAGAGCGGTTGTTCGTAGTGTGTTCGCATCAGCTCCCCAAGAAGTACCAGCTAGCTTCTTCATGATGGTGTTTCGTGTTTTCAGTTTCTGACTTGTGTTTTCGAGCGTGGTGGTGTAACGGATAGCGTTCTGGCCTCGCATTCGGGAGGACGGCGGTTCGAATCCCCGTCCGGGCATCCAGATTTGGGTTTTCCATGGTTTCCCCAAATCACTCCAGGCGAATGCCGGGATGCTTCCTTCAAAAAGGCCATGGCCGAATTCCTTCCCATTCCTTGCCCCCATCCTTTCCCGTCTCTAAAGACCACGTTGTTAAAAAGGGACGTTAAACTGTTACCAAAAAAAAAAAAAAAAAAAAAAAAAAAAAGTGTTTTTTGAATTTTAAGGAGCGGTCTAAGGTGATGCCAAGATACTTAGGATAGAAATTATGTTTCACCCTCTGGTGGCAGAAGTTCACTTTGAGCTGCTGATGTGCTATTCTATTGCTCAAGTGGAATGCGCATACTTCTGTTTTCATTGGGTTTGGAGAAAGTCTCCACTTTCTATAATATGTGTTCAAGGTTTCTAAGTCATTAGAGAGAATGCTCTCACCTTCCTCTAATGTGGCAATTTGGACGGCGATAGCTAAGTCGTCAGCGTAGCAGAATTTATTGCCGGTTGTTTCTGGCATGTCACTGGTGTACAAGTTGAAGAGCAATGGAGCTAGTACTGACCCTTGAGGTAATCCATTTTTTATTGTAAATGACTTACTTGTCTTATGTCCGACGGTGACCTTAAAATATCTGTTGGTCATCATATTCCTCAGGAGTGATGTTAGTTTCCTGCAGGGTATATGTTTTTTAAGTTTAAGTAGCAGTCCATCCAGCCAAACTGTATCATATGCCGCTGTTAGATCGACAAAGGCTACTGATGTTTTTAACTTCTTCTGAAATCCAGCCTCAATGTATGATGTCAGTGCTAATACTTGCTCACAACAGCTCCGTTTTAGTCTGAAACCTGCCTGATATGTTGGTGTTATGATATTTATTATTCCTTGTATGCGGTTAAGGATGAGGCATTCTAGAAGCTTATAGCAAACACTGAGTAGAGCAATAGGTCGATAGCTTGAAGCATCATCTGCTGGTTTGCCTGGTTTGAGGATCGTCAAGGTGTGAGCCATCTTAAATTCTGGGGGGACTATCCCAGTGTCCAGGATATCACTGAAGAAGTTCTTGAGCCAAGTTCTTCCCTGCTTGCCGAGATATCTTATGAATTCTCGGAAAATGCCATCTAACCCTGCAGCCTTCCTCATTTTTAGCATTTTGATGGCTTTCTCAACTTCTTCATGACTAAATGGATTAGAAAGGATAGGATTATTTCTAAGGTTGTTATCCATTTCAATCATCTCTATCTCCATCTGTTTCTTCATGGCAGGATCTATTGGGACTTTGTCAGCTCTTGTTTTTATGTGCAATGCCATTTCAGCTGGTGTAATTCCTGGCTCCTCTTTGCATATGTTTGAGGCTGCACCCAGTTTTCTAAGGAGAGTCCATGCATTTCTACTGGAGTGAGTAAAGCTCATTTGAGAAGTTAGCTCTTTCCATTTCTGTTTCCTCCCTTCATTCAGTTTTTCTAATATTCTTTTTCCTGTTTCAGGGTCACCAGTTTTTTGAAAATTTTCATATAAAGTTTGCGTAGATTTGTCCCAGCATGGAATGTATTGTTTCCTGTATCTTCGAGGGATGTTTCGTTTAGCTGCAGCAATAACAATACCTACAAATCTCTTGTAGTTTTTCACTTTTGGGGGTATCCATCGCAAGTTATTATCTACCTCGGAGCTATAATTGTCCCAGGTTGCCCTCTTTAAATTCCATCTTGGTTTATGAATCGATCTGATAGCAGGTATTGTGACACCAACACTGATTAGTGTGGGCCTGTGTTGGCTTCTGGGAAAATGCTGAAGGTCTTTCCTTGTGTGGTCTAAAGATTTTCTTTAATCTGTGGAAACAAAGACCAGATCAGGATTGGTGTCAGATGCCATCTAGCAGAGTGGAATGTTTTCTTTTCCTTAGCATCATAGCTGAGATACAGGTCTTGACTTTTGCACCACACAGTGAGTTTCTCTCCATTTTCATCAGAATTTGGGTAACCCCAGGATGTATGTCGGCTGTTAAAGTCTCCTACATATATGCAAGGTTTTGGTAGTGAGGGCAGTGGTGGAGTTGGCCAGTTGGAAAGAGGTGGTTTGTAAACTGATGCAACAGTTAAATTGTTGAGTTTGGAAGTAATTATTTCCACTTCATTGACTTTTTGACACCTCACTTGCGAGATGTTGCAAATGTTACTTTTGGCATACATGGCTGATCCGTGTATAGGAGAGGGAATTCTCGATATCATACTGTATCCTGCAATCTTGCCCCTGCTTTCTCAGTCATATGGGTCTCTTGAACAGCTAAGATGTCGATTTTGAGGTCAGTAGCTAGTTTGCTAAGGTATTCACATTTAGCAATTGTTAATCCTTCTGCATTTATTTGAAGAATCTGAGCGCTGTGTCCAAACGTTCTGGTCAGTTGGCTCTGACAAGTGCCATTGTTCAATTTCATCTTCAGATTTTTCACCTTCTGATGTTGCTTTGTGTGACCGTGAGAGATACGGGATCTAGTTTGGTCGCCTATTGTGTAGATTATCAGCCGTCCTGCATCAGCAGTCCATTGTCCAGGGTACACCATGAGGAGGTTATTTACACGTCGTACCCCAACAGGATAGTAATGTAATTTGATAGAAAAGTGTATATTTAATAAATAAAAATGATTATAATGGAGGATTGTATAAAAAAGAATATTGAAGAAAAAGAGAGCATATATGTGGTCTGTTAGAATAGCATCTGACTTTTGCAAAAACCTGATGGATTTGAATGAAGCATGCTTGCATGAGCTGACCTTGAACCTTCGTGCTCATGCATGAATTTTTTGCCGCCTGTCAATAGTGTCAGTTGCTGGTAAGCAACATTTGAGTGAGGTTGTGTGTAATGCTGTCGTCGGTTTTAATTGCAAGATTAATTGATCGAATGACTAGATCAGCAATTCTGCATCAATTTTGCCAGAAACTGGGTGACAGCCAGTTGGAAACCATTCAGAAGATTTAGATGGCTTTCTATGGGCATCACACAGATTAAGGTCTAATACAACGAGTTTAAAGTGGCCACACATCGGAGGAGAGCGAGTCACACTCTCCTCTGCCATGCCAACAACATGCTGAAATGACCAAATCATTGCCAGAGTGGATGCTGTGGTAACCGTCATGCGACTATCTGAGAAATTGCAGAAGAGATGGACATCAGCACTTTTTTGGCACATTCCATTGTGACCGAAGATTTGGCCATAAAGAGAGTGTCGGCAAAATTCGTGCCAAAGTCGCTGACGGTGACGCAAAAGCAACTTTGTTATGAAGTCTTGCAGGACATGTTGGACTTCACAAACAGTGAGCCTGGCTTCGTGAACACCATAATCACTGGTGACAAGTCCTGGATGTACAGGTATGACCTGGAAACCAAATCCCATTCTTCACAGTGGAAGCATTCATGTCACCAAAAACAAAGAAGGGATGCCAAGTATAAAACAATGTCAAAGTGATGCTGACTGCTTTCTTTGACTCCCAGATTGTGGTATACCATGAGTACGCACCATGGGGTCAAACAATCACCAAAGAGTACTACGTCATGCTGTGTGGCTCAAGAGACTGGAGTTGTGATCAACAGGAAATTGGTGCCTCCATCATAACCATGCTCCAGCACATTCCTTGCACTTGATTCTGACTTTTTTGACAAAAAAAACAAGACTTCAGTGGTTCAACAAGCTTCTTACTCTCCTGATATGGCTCCCTGCAACTTCTGGCTGTTCCCCAAACTCAAGATGCAAGTGAAAGGAAAGTGATTTCTTACAAGAGATGACATTATGGCTGCAACGACAGCAAGGCTAAGCTCCATTCCAAAAGAAGCTTTCTCAGAATACTTCTAACAATGGTGGCACTTCTGGGACAAGTGGGTGGAGTCTCAAGGAGACTACGTTGAGGGTGATTAGATTTACAGCGCTCCAGGTATGCCAGTTTTTTTCCTGGCCAAAGGTCGGATACTTTTCTAATAGACCTCGTAAAAACCAGGAATCAAGTTTTTACTAGTAACTTATAGGAGTACAACGAATAAGGTTTTAGAGTTTGGTAGCGTATTAGAGATACATCAACCACAGGTAAATATAGTAGCTGAGTCTTGGTTAAAGGAAGGAACTCTACACAATGAAGTTTTTTCTGAGGCTTACAGAGTATACTTTAGAAATAGAGGAGGAACTGGTAGAGTAATATTTATACTGATTAACAATGACTATTATAATTCACTTGTATTCACAGATTATAAGCATGAATTCCAGATGATAGAATTTTGGGGGATAGAATGGTAATGATAAGAGTGACAGGAGAGTTTTCACAAGTGGTGGAACAAAACACATGGAGACACAATATACTGGATGCATTCTTAATAAATCCCAATGATAATTATATGGGGTCTCAAATTACAGAGGGAATAAGTGATCATGAGGCAGTTGTGATGGACATAAAGGAGTTCAGAAAATCAGTAGCCAAGGAAGAGGGAGGATGTAGGTATTATTAAAACAAGACAACGGTTTCAGAACTGAGCAGGAATTTTAGGGAGAGGTTCAATATATGAAAGGAAGTAAGTGGTCACAGTTCCCAAAACAAAACAAAAATTAAAAGAAGCACAGAATAGGGTTGTGGGCTGAAGGGGTTGGTGAGAAGGAAACATAGTAGATTAAAAAGCAGCACAGTAATGGAGAATGTATGAAACACCTAAATATGGAATTAACAGCAGCGAGGGAAGGAAGGTTGTCACAATTGTCCAATGTACTGAGCATTTGGTTTGGTGAGACTAGTATGAATTATCACAAAGGAACATATGGGATATTACCTGTTGAGAATAATTCCCATGTTAGCGTAGATGAGCTTACTGGCAAATTAGAAATAGAGGCACAGAGTATTATTGGAGATTTGCTTAGCTTTTTTTTTTTTTCTCTCAAACTTAAATTGCATAGTATAATTTATATTAGCACCGATATATCAAAGGTAGGTAGCAAAGACATTGTACCATACTTAGAAGTATTATATAGTTTAAATCCTGAGACTTGCTGCATTTTAGAGGGTTGGAAATGTTCCATGGTCGTACCAGTACCAGTTACATTAGGAAAATCTTTGGATCACCAGCGTAGATTTAAAGAAGGTAAATACAAGCTATTTATATTAAACAGACAGTGGAGGCCAAGTACATAGTGTTGCACTCGATCTCTTAAGGTCTTTGACAGAGTTAGGCACAGAATGATGGTGAATAAGGTTAAGACCACTGTGATAAACCAAGGTGTATGTTGTTTGGTGTAGGAATTCTTAAGAGGTAGGAAAGAAAGATTCAAAGTGAATAATGCAATATCAAGGCAGATGGAAGTGAGAAGATGTGTGCCACAGGACAGTGTATTGAGACCATCACTGTTCATTATTCTAATAAACAAGTCTGCTGTTGCTCTACAATCAGAGGTGAGGCTGTTTGTGAATTACATAATAAGACAGGATTGTGAGTGAATGAAAATGGATCTTGACAGATGCCTAATTGGGTCGATAAGTATGAGATGAAGGTGAATTCCAAAAAGAGTCGACTTATTAGGTATTCTGAAAGTAAAATAAAGTTTTTGTATGATTACTCATTTAAAGTTGAATTGCTTGTTAAGAGCATTATATGTAATTATTGGGAATATTATTGACATTAAGCTAAACTGGATTTGGGGGATTGTCAGGAATGGCTCAGAGTATTACATCTATTCGGGAGGATAGTAATAGAGATATGTTTCAAAAAAATGTGAACTGATATGGGAAACGCATTATGTGTATTAAATCCTGGAGTCAGAGGGAGTGCAAAGGAGGGCATCAAGATTTGTTGTGGACTTACTAAAGGTTGCATGTACTCAGTAACAGAAATGATAAAAAGATTTGGGTTGGTAGTCATTCAGGATAGAAGGCCAGTGAAGAGAATTGTCTGTATATACAAGGTAGGCTACTGATGATAAGACTTAGGAAAAGCGTGTCGAAGGGTACAGAGACCGTGATTATAAATCAGTGTTTAGTTTCAAGCATAAGGCAGGAGGAAAATTTTCATCCTTAAACCGAGTGTGGTGGTGTAACGGCTAGCGTTCTGGCCTCGCATTCGGGAGGACGGTGGTTCGAATCCCCGTCTGGGCATCCAGATTTGGGTTTTCCATGGTTTCCCCAAATCACTCCAGGTAAATGCCGGGATGCTTCCTTCAAAAGGCCATGGCCGAATTCCTTCCCATTCCTTGCCCCCCATCCTTTCCCGTCTGTAAAGACCTAGTTGTTATAGGAGATGTTAAGCAGTTTTTTTTAAAAAAATTTCATCCTTAGGTAGGGTTCCTTATAGAGGTAATGAACAATATTCCTCAGACAGTGAAGGATTTTAAGGTAAAAATATGTATGAATTGTAAGTAGCTGTGTAGCGAAATTATGACTATACTATGAGCTCTACTGCAGTTAACAATTATAACTAGCTGACCCGTGTGAAAATTTTGCTAATAAAATATGATGAATAGTGAGGTTGAATGCTTGTAATATAATAAAAAGTAGAACTGCACTTTTGTAGCAAATATTTATTTCTTTATTGTAATAGGTACACATCAAAACACTTACAATATATTACAAAACAGTTAGGAAACTTTAAAACACACTGTATGTATGTCAAACTGTCATTGACCTTAACAGAATTCAACCAACCTGAACAAAATGCACACAGCATATCAACATCTCTGTGATATGTGTTGCTGTGCAAATAAAATGTTTACATTGGAATTCTACAGGTAAAAAAATATGTTTCTGTAACAGAAAAACTATTTATTGTATAAAAAACAGTTTATTGACATCTCTGCTGCAATTTAGGGACTTGGCACTGAACTGTCTCATACGTGCGACCTCTTTAAGCATAAATTTCGAAAAATTCTTTCTTAATTTATGATTTTACCTAATTTGAGACCTTAATCTTTAAAATGATATGTCATTTATTGATTTCGGTTAAGTACTGCAGGACATAGATAGCTCGTTAAAAAAAAAAAAAAAAAAAAGTTGTAGAAATAATATTGATGCTTTTTTCCTTTAAGGGCCAATTTCCAAAAAATTGTTTTTATAAAATATGGTGTGACCAAAGCAGACACTTTGGTCTTTAAAATGACACCTCATTTATCGATTTCGGTTAGGCTTCAAGTGAGGTAAAAAAAAACTTTTTGAAATTATGATATTTTTGGCCCTTAAGGGCTGAAATTGAAGAAAGTTCTTTATTAAATTATTATGTGACCAAAACTGATACTTTAATCTTTAAAATGATACCACATTTATCGATTTCAGTTACGTTTAGGTTAGGAGATAAATGGCTCATGAAAGAAAAATAGGTTGTAGAAATGTTAATACTTTTGCCCTTTATGGGTCAAATTTTGAAAAATTCATTTCTTACAATATGGTGTAACAAAACCAAAGACCTCGGTCTTAAAAATGATACCTCATTTATCAATTTTGTTTAATTATCAGTGGAGATTAATGACTCGAGACACAAAAAACGCATTTTAGAAATACTGATATTTTGCCCTTTAAGGGTTCAATTCAGAAAAAATTCATTCTTAAAATACGATGTGATCACAGCGGATACCTTAATCTTTAGAATCATAACTCATTTATCTATATCGGTTTCATATAAATGGAGATAAATGGCTCGTGACACAAAAATGCGTTGAAGTACCATTGATACTTTTTCCCTTTAAGGGATGGATTCCAAAAAATTTCTTTCTTAATATATGAAGTCACCAAAGTGGGGACATTACTTTTCATAATCCTACTTCATTTATCATTACGGTTAGGTATTAATGGAGATAAATGGCTTATGACACAAAAATGCATTTTAGAACAATTGATACTTTTTCCCTTTAGGGATTGAATTAAAAAAAAAAAAAAACTTTCTTATTATATGATGTCACCAAAGCTGAGACATTATTCTTCATAATCCTACTTCATTTATCGATTTCGGTTAGATATTCAGGGAGATAAATGGGTCGATACACAAAAAACGCATTTTAGAAATATTGACATTTTCGCCTTTTAAGGATCGAATTACGATAAATTCCTTTCTTAAAATATAATGTGACCACGGCAGAGACCTTAATCTTTAATATGATACCTCATCAGTCTATAGCGGTTAGATATCAAGGGAGATAAATGGCTCGTAACACAAAAAAGCGTTATAGAGATATTAATACTTTTGCCCTTTAAGGGTCAAATTCCGAAAAATTCCTTTTTTAAATTAGACCAAAGCAGAGACTGTAATTTCTAAAATAATACCTCATTTCTTGATTTCAGTTAGATATCAAGGGAGATAAATAGCTCAAGACAAAAAAAATACATTATGGAAATAATGGTAATTGTGCCCTTTAAGGGTCGAATTACGAAAAATTCCTTTCTTAAGATGTTATGTGACCACAGCGGAGGCCTTAATCTTTAAAATGATACCTCATTTATCTATATTGGTTAGATATGAATGGAGATAAATGGCTCGTGACACAAAATCGCATTGTAGAAATATTGATACTTTTGCACTTTAAGGGTTGAATTCCCTTTTCACCAAAGCGGAGATCTTTATAATGATGCTTCTTTAAATGATTTCAGATACGTATCTAGGGAGATAAATGACTCTTAACACAAAAAACAGCATTTTTTGAAATATTGACATTTTTTCCCTTTAAGGGTCGAATTCCAAAAAATTCCTTTCTTAAAATATTATGTAACCAAAGTGGAGACCATAAACTTTAAAATGACACCTCATTCATTGATTTCGGTTAAGTATGAAGGGTGATAATGGCTTGTGACAAAAAACACCTTATAGAAATAATATATAAGTAATGGGGTGCAATTAGGTAGGGATTTTAACTACTTGTTCTCTCCCCCTCTAAATAATATAATCCAGTACTGGTTGAATTAGAACACTGTGCCTTCTAGTTTAAATCATTATGATCATCTCAAAACTCCAGTCTAGTTTTATCTACAAATATTATTTTCAATTCATTTATTACAGTATATAAAGTACAGTAATGATATTAAGGATAAAGAAAATGACTTTTAGGCAATATACATAACAAAGTGAAAATGATGCATCACTCATCAAAGTTGAAGACTACAATGAGTGAAACACATTTGAGACAAACAAAACATTACAATATTTCAGTTTTACACCTTATTCATGTGCATGGGCAACCTTTGGCATATGGTCACTCGGTCTCTAGCACATGAATAATGTATAAAACTGAAATATTGTATATGTTTTGTTTGTCTCATACGTGTTTCATTTGTCGCAGTCTTCAACTTTGGTGAGTGATGAGTCATTTTCTATATCCTTTGTTTAGTATATGTAGCACAGAAAATTCCATTTCCTACAAACTACTTTAGTACTGTTCCATAGTCTTCATCATTATTTCTATTCATAACAAAATTTACATTGGAATTTTTTTATTACATTACCTAGGTTTCCTGTCATGTCTATAATTTATTTATTCTTGAGTCAAAAACATCAAATACACAGCTAAAAATTTTACAAATTACTAACTTAAAACTCATTTTGTCCAGTTTTTCACATCAATTGCATTCGGAGGTGCTCAAAATAGATCACCTTCATTGTATGGATATGGGTACGTTGGGCACTGTAGCATATGTTTCATGGTTTGGTCCTCACTACATTCAAACCTAATGTTATTAACATCAAAATAACCCCATTTCAGAAGATTTGTCTTAGACCTGCCCACTTGATTCAAGGATCTCCAGACAGGACAGTAACCCTGATCTTATATTCAGCAGTAATCACATCATCCAGCAAAATGTGAAGTCTATCTGTAGCCCAATAACAAACACACAGCACAGACCAGTAAAATGTGAAGTGTTTGCAGCAGTGAGACACCAGAGAGATCATAAAAAAAAGAAGAACAGACACAACCAGAAAGAGAGGAACAACCTGAGCCCTTCAGTATGTCAGAAGTGTACAACATTGTCCATGAGCGCAGAACTGGATGACATCCAATCAGAAGAAATTAAGAACAACAGGTATAAAACTAAAGAATAGGTTCTACAGCTTTTCAACAAATGCATGAGTACATATCAAATTCCCAAGGTTTGGTGGATGACCAGAACGGTTGCCCTGCTGAAACCTGGAAAAAAAGGGACCGATCCCAAAGATTTTAAACTGATAGCACTTTTGTGAAACCTGTATAAAATTTTTGAACAATTAAAACTGAATCATATCCAGCCTTTGATTGATCCAAAACTTATTCCATAGCAAGATGGCTTTCACCCAGGTATACGTTGTACTGGACAACTGCTGTGACTAACAATTAATAGAGGATGGATTTGAGACCCGTAAAGCCACAGGTGTGGTCTTTGTGGATCTGTTAGCAGTATACGATACTGTGAACCATCAACTACTCCTTGACAACCTGATGAAGGCCACCAGGTTAACCAAATTTGGTCACTACTCTTCTCCAGAGCCATTGGTTTTTCGTTGATTTTCATGGGTGCTGCAACCAATGGAGGGAACAGAAAAATGGTTTACTTCAAGGAAGTGTACTGGCTCTAAACCTTTTCATAATATATACCAACAATCAGCCAGTAAATCCATGCACCAGGAGCTTCTTGTATGCTGATACCTTAACTCTGGCCACGCATAATGCAAAGTTTGAAGCAGTAGAAAGAAATTTGCCCTTGAATGCGTATCAAGCTGTTATAGGGAAAATCACTTAATACATAGCCCTTCAAAAACTGAAGTGTGTGCCTTTCATCCAGAAAAATATGAAAGCTAAACATAAGTTGAAAGTAATGTGGTCATGTATCGAACCTCAGGTGTGCAACACCTCGAGCCTTTCATCCAGAAAAATATGAAAGCTAAACATAAGTTGAAAGTAATGTGGTCATGTATCGAACCTCAGGTGTGCAGCGCCTCAAGCCTTTCATCCAGAAAAATATGAAAGCTAAACGTAAGTTGAAAGTAATATAGTCTTGTATCGAACTTCAGGTGTGCAGCACCTCAAATTACTTAAGAGTGACACTCGACAAAACTCTCAGATATAAGCAGCACTGCATGAACTGCAAAATGTCTAGAATAAGATCACATCTACATAATCAGAAAAAAATGGATCACAAACTAATCCCAGAGGGATTGTATGGGTCCTTATGATAGATATCAAATTAAATTATGTTTAAAATAAAAACTTACACACAGTAAGATTTACATATAAATTATAAAAAACAACTCAATCTTTGAAACAAAGAATATGAAAGCCTTTGGCATTCAAATAGATGAGAACCTCAACTTGCAACAACATATTACATTACTGAAGAAATTAAATAGTGCCATCTTTGCAACAAGAATACTTTATCTAACAGCTGGTCCAGAATTAATGAAACAGGTGTACTTCTCTTATTTTCATTCAATCAAGTCATATGGCATAATTTTTCAGGAAAACTCTTCAAAATTAAAAAAATGTTCATAGCACAGAAAAGAGCTACTAAGATCTTATGTAGTGTAGAAGCAAGAACTTCTTGCATAAAACTTTTTAAAAAAGCTCAATTTTCTTACAGCGCATTGTCAGTATATATTATGGTCATTCAAATATGAACCAGAATGTTTTCACACAGCTTTATTGGTTGCAAACAAAAACACAAATCAAGTAATCAACAAATTTTTCTACATAGTTTCCTTAAACAGAAACACATTTTTTCCACTGCATAGGTAGTTTCCTCATCCCATCATAGAAAACAGAAGAAGGCTGTGCCAGTAGCCAATTGCGCCCGTACTGTTCGACTGCCGTGTCTGTTTCAAATCGTTCTCCTCCTAACGCCTCCTTAAGTGGACCAAACATATGGTGGTCACATAGGGCAATTCTGGACTGTAAGGAGGATGCTCAAGAGGTTGCCAGTGCATTTCAGTGAGTTTATTCGAATCCCCATCTGGGCATTCAGTTTAGGGTTTTCCATGATTTTCCCAAATCACTCTAGGTGCTTCCATCAAAAGGCAATGGCTGAATTCCTACCTGTTCCTTGCGCCCAGTCCTTTCCTGCCTCTAATGATCTCAATGTCGATGAGGCATAAAATCACAAGGGAAAAAATGCAGGAGGAATTGCCTGGTTGTAAGCTGTCTTGGAAAGTAGGAAAAATAAAATGTGGCGGAAATGTAGCACACATAGGAGAATTATTGGAATTATTTTTTTTTAATTTTTCCTGGAATCAAAATTTTAATCTTGTGTGTCCTAAATGATCTTGAGAGTTTCTTTTTGTTTTTCATTCTGCTTCAGTTTTGACTTAGCCTAGCCCTGTAGTATACTGTAGGTCCACTTTAACCCATAGTTTAACCAGACCACAGAGTGTTCTAGTATATATCACATACAAAAAACAAAACTTTACCAGAGTTGGATATCATTTTAAGGGCCTACAAATATTCTTATCATGGCTGGAATACAAACGAGAGACATCTCGTACCTCATGCAGGCAAACTAACTATTGAGTCATTGCACTGTTCTGTGTATTTAATTAATCCAGCAGCTGAACATAACTTCCGTACCATCCATAATAATTTTCCATCATTTCAAGTTCAATTATTTGGGAACACAATTTCTACCTCAAAAATATATGTGCAGTATCTTAAAGTATATGTATTTTTGCAGATAAAAGATGACATTTACTTTCATCCATAAGTCTACATCATAATTTATAACAAAAAATTAATAAACAACTAATCCACTAACACCCAGGTGAATGCTACGATTGTTTCCAATTTAGTTTCAGTGGAGTGCATGCTCCAACAGCAATTTCTCTATGCACAAAGTTTTCCCTTTCTTGTACCCACCTAATTTCACCCTCTACAAATTTAAACTATAAATTCTTTCAGAGTTTTTGATAAATTTTTCATCAATTCTCTTGTTAATTTATTCCTATCTGTGACTCCCTTAGCCACATAAGAAAATTTTCCCACACCTTTATGCCTGAAATTGAGTGCCAGCCTGTGGTCATGAAAAGGCAGTGGCTGTCCTGCCATACGTCCAAGGAGTGGCAGATAAGATTGGTCGGCTGCTTAAAAAGAAGAACATCTGTCCCATGTACAAGGCCTCTAGGAAATTATCCAGCATCCTGACCAGCATTAAAGATAAGAAAGAACACCAGGAGTATATTAAATTCCTAGGTAAACATTGGGGAAACAGGACACACCGTTAACGAGAAGCTCAATGAGCACGTCAGGCGTTTGAAAAATAATGATGCAAGCAAGTCCACTGTAGTTCTACATTCAGCAGATAGTGGCCATTAAATTTTTTTTTTTTTTTTTTTTTTTTTTTTTTTTTTTTTTTTTTTTTTTTTTTTTTTTTTTTTGATAAGACCAGCGTTATAGTCATTGAGAGCAGTAGTGGCCTAGGCATATAAGAGAAACGTTAGAAATACAAAAACGGCCGAACATCATGAATGCTGACAGTGGTTTGCAACTTGACAATATTTGGTCATATCTGCTCAGGAAAACCCAAGACTAACGACCCCATCCTACCACGTACACTGGGCATGGTGATGTCACCATGGATGGTTAGTGCGCAGCTAGCTTCCTGCTACTAAATAAGGCGATAGTGGAAACTTGCAAAGCAGTCCTTTTGTGAAAGCCACAGCACGATGGCAGAAATGTTAGGTTTCAATAAATCAACGCGGCTCCACCCGGAGAACCAAAATAATACACCAGTAATGGTTGTTGAAACTTCTAGATTTATGTACTAAGGGGTATTTAAAGTGAAGATATATTAGTATTTATTAAAGCTCTTGTAGACCTTTATTTCGTAATGTATGTTTCTGCTTTTAGATTTGTCTGCATCTCATTACAATGGAGATCAATGAGGCAAAAGGGATTGTTTTGGGCACTGTTTTCATACTTACATTTCTCTCAATCAATGTGCCAGTTATGCTCATGAAGAAATTACATGGGACAATTGATCCAATAAAACGCCACAGGTAAGAAAAATCTAGCAGCATTGAAGCTAATTATTATTTTTAAAGTGTATAATTTACATGAGTCTCATAATTATTCTTCGTTGAAGGTATGCAATAATAATCAGCCATATGAGTTGCTTTGCTGCAGGAGTTTTCATGGCCACTGGACTTTTAGACTTGTTTCCTGAAGTAAAAGAAACAGTTGAAAAGGTATGGACTTCAGACTGTTAGTAAAAGTGTTAAGATTAAATTAATACAAATTGAAATTTGACCTGTGCTTAAATCAGATAACATCATTGATTCTTTCAAGTAAATAAACTTATAAAAAAATGTGTCATATTGGCTGCCAGGCAAATATGCTTCACAATTCATATGATCCTCAGTAAATCAGTTGGTCACTTTTATTTCTAACAAATTTGATATAAATTAATAAAAACATTCCAAAAAATTGTATTGAGGTTTCAGACTATTTTGTTACAGTTAAAACTAACAAACTTATGCAGGAAATAAACCATATTATGGCCAGAATATGACTTATTAGCCTAATGGCACTCACGTGATAGTTTTATATTAATAAATTCATCATAAATATTAATCTACCACTTAAGTGGGATATCATGTGCAATGTAAATCCTCTGCAGCTTAATATCAGTTGTCATATTTAGTTACCATTAGTAATGGATCTACAAATATTCTGAGCTGGGGCAGAAACTTTAAGATCGCTGCCCCGTCAAACACCACCATGTGAATTTTCTGCTCCTAGAAACACGATTTTGCTGCCTGGGGCAGTAGTGAAGCTAAAGAAAAAAAAAATATCACTGCCACATAAAACTGCCACCCCTAGAAACATGAATATACCACCCCAAGAAACATGATTTTGCCACCCCAAGAATCATGATTTCGCTACCCAGGGCAATTGCCCTGGTTCTTCTCTTCCACCTCCCCCCCCCCCCCCCCCCCCCCCCCCCCTCCTCATTTCCAGATGTGACAGAGGTTACCATTATGTGCCATTAAGCATGAGTATAAGATTGTAACTTTTATAAGACTTATTGTTTTGTAATATTTCACTATTATTCAAGCTGAAAATTTTTTACACATATTTGTCACAAGTGAATAGAACATTAAAACAATAATAACCATTATTTTTTAAATATAATGTAAGGGTAAATACCACAGTAAGTTTCCCAAAACCATAGTTGATTTCCCTAAACCACTGGTTACGCATTATACAAATTTTTACTTTAAATTCTTTAACTGTTTGAGGCAATATAGATAACAAAGGATAGGAAAAATGACTCATCACTCACCAAAGTTGAAGGCTGTGATGAGTGAAAAACATAAGTGATGAACAAAAACATATACAATATTTCAGTTTTACACCTTATTCATTACAGAATGAGCCATATTTAACTTTGGTGAGTGATGAGTCATTTTCCCTACCATTTGTTATTTATTTTGCCTAAAAGCCATTTTATTTTTCCTTAGTATCAACACTATTAACTGTTTGAGGTAAATTGTACAGTGACACCTAGGCAATCTCCATTTTTTCATATTAGTTGGTGATTGTGTACTGCAGCAACTTCAGTCAACAAATCTGGCTGTCCTTCTGTTTTAGATTCAAACAAGCAAGTGATTTTGTAGCTCAGTTCTCTTGTCACGTTCTCTAAGGTGCAATGTATTATAAAAAGTTATCTCAATATATTCACCTTTTGTGCCTTCATCCAGCAATTACCTTCCACAATACAGGGTGTCCACAAATGAATATCGGGGTTTTAATGCTTTATAAGATTTATTACATTATCCTTACAGTTATAAATGATATGTCAAATGAAAGAGCAACTCAAACAGTTTTGTTCGTTGGCACTAGTGCGCATGTGCGTGAAATGTTTCCGCTGCGATCCGCTAGAATGCGGTAGTAGCAAAGATGGCGACTAGTGAAGAGAAAGCATTTTGTGTTTTACAGTTTGCAAAGACTGAATCTGTAGTTACTGTGCAGCGTGCATTACGCATTAAGTTCGGGTGTGATCCTCCAAGTGACAATAACATCCGTAGATGGTATCATCAGTTTGAAGATACAGGCTGCCTTTGTAAAGGGAAGAGCGCGGGACGACCAAGAGTTAGCGAAGAGACTGTTGAGCGAGTGAGAGAGTCGTTCACTCGTAGCCCAAAGAAATCTGTTCGGAAGGCTAGTCGCGAATTAGAAATTTCTAAGTCGACTGTTTGGAAAGTTTTAAGGAAACGCTTGCAACTACATCCTTACCGTTTACAGTTGTTACAGGCTCTAAAGCCTGCAGACCATGGTTTACGTGCCAAATTCGCTAACGAAATGTTGTTACATGACGATGAAGATTTTCTACATCATGTTTTCTTCAGTGATGAATCGACCTTTCACCTCAGTGGACATGTTAACACTCATAATGTGCGGATCTGGGGCTCAGAAAATCCTCAAGAGATCGTACAAGTGCAACGAGACTCCCCTAAAATCAATGTTTTTTGTGCCGTATCCCGGCGGAAAGTTTACGGACCTTTCTTTTTTGATGGACCTACTGTAACTGGTACTTCTTACCTTGATACACTAGAGCAATGGCTCTTCCCTCAGTTGGAACAATATGAACCAGAGAACTTCATTTTCCAGCAAGATGGTGCGCCACCTCACTGGCATAACAAAGTACGCGGTTGGTTGAACGTAACTGTACCCGACCGCTGGATTGGCCGCAAGGGGCCCAATGACAGAGCTTGCTATGCGTGGCCTCCACGTTCACCTGACCTAACGCCATGCGATTTCTACTTTTGGGGTTTCATCAAGGATCGTGTGTATGTGCCTCCGTTACCAGCCGACCTCCTTGAATTACGACAGAGGATTGAAGCAGCTGTTGCAACAGTTACTGAAGACACACTGCTCAACGTTTGGGAAGAACTCGGCTACAGACTTGATGTGTGCCGTGTGACAAATGGTGCCCACATAGAACACTTATAAGCTTGTATATAAAACTGTTTGAGTTGCTCTTTCATTTGACATATCATTTATAACTGTAAGGATAATGTAATAAATCTTATAAAGCATTAAAACCCCGATATTCATTTGTGGACACCCTGTATAATCAATATGAAACCATCATTTTCCTTTCTTGATCATATGAGATGTGCAAGGGTGCTCCGTGTTTCAGATTTTATATTAAACTGTAGGTCCAGTCATGACTGGGGCAGAATTCATGGCAAATCGATACTCTGTCATGAGGTTGCAAGACCATGCAAATTTACTAACTTCCTTACATAAAAACTGAACTTTTTTTTTTTTGGTGATTATCTTCATTCCACATTAGCCTATTGCAACTTTCCCTCAGTTTTAACAACTCTTTTATTTTATTTGGGTGCTCTAAATTCGTAAAATCTCTTCTGTTAGGAATATTTTTTCTCTTCTTCTCCTATTCGGGTATATCAGAACTGGGACACTTCTCTGAACTGTGTATGTTCATCTCTTTGATTCTACTTTGAAGATATTGGACTAAGAAAGTAGATCCAACTTAAAATAAATGTATATATTGATTATTAATACATATTTAAACTAATAAACTTTGCCGTGCATGTCAATTATAATTGATTCAATCATTAAAATGTTAGTCCACAATAGTTATTAATATTCAACAATGTGATGATGTATCCATAATTGTTATGTTAATAATTCTACCAGAATAATTGCACTTCAGATAGGACATATATCATTAATAGTAATACCTTACAGTTCATCGAGAGAAAGCAGGACACGAGAGAGACAGCAGTCTCTAGTTAGTCTTGGTGACACCATGTCACGATGTGTAAGGCCCTCCGCACACGGCACGATCACCGCTTGTTTTGTGGGGCATGCGTTTCGTATGTCCTGTGCATCACGGGCATTTCACGCAAACTGGGGTCCACCAACGAAGCGTTTGAAGTAACCAGTCTGCCTGCAGAAATAGGCGGGGAGGGTTGTGTACCTAGGTTTCATCTGACATATCCTTAGGAGGATATCCTGATTTTGAAATATTGAGTTTAAATGAAGAAGAGGACAAAGTTATGTAGGCTTACTATTATTCACTTAAATGCAAATGAGGAAGAAGGGGAAATATTGGGTGCATCCTACTTGAGAGGAACATCATCTGTTGAGTATTCGTCGCGGCCACTGAACTAAAAGAATCAGACACCAGATTTCATGCATTCTAAAAAATGTTAAAAGATTCATATACCGAGCTTGTGGAAATTATGTGTTCCGTGATCCACCAGGGAAATACAAACATGAGGGAATGTGTCATGGTGGAAGAAATGTTAATTATATTAACGTAAGAATTAACATAATATTTCACAAATGTTTATTATATCAGTATTTTACACAAAGATTTATATTTTTAAACAATAAAATAAAGTATAAGCAGAAATTAAGTATTTATAATAGTGTTAAACGTTTTTGGTTGTTGCTCAGTTCATTCTGAGAGCCAACTGACAGTGAGGTCTCGTTTTCAGGTTGTTAACTTGAATCTTTGAAAATTTCATTTGCTGCCCCAGTATATGTAGGTAAAGGGCTATGACTTACATGTTGTAAATCCATTCCTCATGTTGGGAAGTCAATAGGATTAACTCCAAGTGTTTCATCTATTAGGAACAAAGTCCTTCATTTAAATGTTCTGAGTTGTGCATCTGTCATAAGTAACATGTCAGACACAAGACCTAGTGCAAAATGTTTGATACCCTCTTTTCTTTCATTAGCTGGCGAGTTTGTATTAGCTGCACAAAGTTTATCTTTTTTAGCCTGCAAATATTCAATGAAGACAGTGTCGACTACAGCACAGTTGTTGCTCATTTCTCCTCTCTTTTGTTTGCTGGTAATATGATGAATTTGAGGTAAATTACCATTTTCTAAAACTGATCCCTTGAAGAATGGAAGGGCAAACTTCATTGCGTCTTTCAGATAATTTGCTTTTTTCCCCTCTTGATCCTGTTCTGCTTGGGGGAGGTTTGAATTTTTTTTAACAAAAGTGCTCCTAAAGTTCCTCCACTTCTCCTTGCATTCAGCCACTAGAAAGAAAAGAAGAAACATATTAATTACATGTACCTGTATCATTTATCAAGTTACCAATCTACAGTGATCGACTGCAACATGTGGTGTGGTGGATTTTCAGTTGTTCGTTATTAAAGCCCATTCACACTAGAGGTCAGGTCAGCTCAGCTCAGCTCACAATCCAGGGTAGCATTCACACTAGCGGTCAGCTCAGCTCAGGTCAGGCCAGATCAAGTCATAGACGAGGCCATTTCATTTCAGTTGCTCATAGTGAACAATGCCGTTTTCTACCCCAATGTCAATTAAATCGCAATGATTTTGGATCAAGAACCTAAAAATATGACAAGATCAAAAAGAGGATGGTTCTGAGTGTATCCAGAGTTTCGAGTGCAAACAGATAAAGAGAAAGAAGAATGCTAACTACCAGTTATGCCGTGAGAGACGAGTTGTGCGAAATACTTTTGATATTTTAGGGCTCAAAGATTACAAATTTATTTTAGAAAAATTAATTCTGCTCCAGGATTAATTGATAACATCATTTTAGCAACATGTATTATGCACAATTATTTATGGAAGGATAAAATTTCATGGCATGTAGAAAGTGAATTTCAGGATGAGAGAGAAACCCTATTTTACATATATTATTTGTTTTTGTGCCAACGCTGGTACAGAAGCATTTGATTCAAAAAATATATTCACAATATTTTTTTTAAATTCGGAAACAAGATCTGTATCTTGACAGTACTAAAATGTGTAATAATATTTGAATTTGTATTAAAGTTTGCCGGCTTTATAATAAACAGAAATAACATACCGTTAAAACATTTATTTTTTATTTATTACTCTTTATTTATTGCTCATGAGCATAGTTTTCAGACGTTCGCCGCCCATTTGATCTGATCTGACCTGACCTGACCATTGCACGTTCACACTAGCGGTCAGCTCAGCTCAGCTCAGGTCTTGACCGTTGTTGATCACTGGCGGCGCGATCTTCAGTTTGACCTGCCTTGCCTTGACCTCAGTAGACCGCGTAGTGTGAATGCTCCCATTGGATTACGTATGTAGCGATTTTTTACCTGAGCTGAGCTGACCGCTAGTGTGAATGGGCCTTTATTTGTCAAAGTCGAGACGACAAATGGAACAAAGACCCCAGACACCGTACCACCTCCCCTCATTTAATGGCATCAAAACATCCGGTATAAGCATTTTCTTTATTACGTTACCTGATGAGACCCTACTCAAAACAGGTTCTTTATAATGTAAAAAGAATATTCAACTACGGATTTAGCCGAGGGAAGAAAAGCATCGAATGTGGTTTTGAAATGATGAAAAATTTCAAGTGTTGAATATTCCGATACGTTGCTGTGATGTGAATAAGGTCATTGACATTGTGAAAGCTACATGTGTACTACATAGCTACATCAAAAAAATAGAAGGTATCCAATACACAGCCCAACATGATGACAATTGTGACTTAAATGTTACTGTAAACAATATTATTTCCACACCCTCAGCTCCACACCCAGCAATAAACTATCAATCAACAGCTAATTCTTTGAGAGAATATTTAGCTAAATATTTTGTCACTCCACAGGCTTCAATACCTTGGCAGTAGAAATTTTGGTTTCAACAATAATGCTAGCCAAATTAATTTCAATTTTTGTCACGTAATTTTTCTGTATTATAATGCCTACTAAATATGCATTGTAATAAAATTATCATAAAAAATGTAGTATTAAAAATAAAATGAATCTACTTACATACCTGTTAACTTTACTGCAGTTGCAGCCTCGTTCCATGCTCTTTCAAATGCAGTCCTTTCTTGAATACTCAGCAAGCGTGTAGTTATACGGAACATGTTTTTTTCTACTTCACCATCAAAGAAAATGTTAAACGCCTCCAAGGTCTGACTCGTCTTGAGCATCATGCAAACTTCCAAACTGATCGCATGAGGCACACGCCGCTCGAGACGAGTTCGTGCCGAGTACTGATCGCACGTGAATCGCTCCGTTGGTGGCTCCCCACTGCCTTCTGTAAGAAGTTCAGACACGACGAGTACGAGATGAGGACTCATCACTTGGCGATCGCGCCGTAGGCGGAGGGCCTAAAACTGACACTTTGGCCATCATACTGCAGTCTTCTACTTGAGCAGTTCTGACGGTCGAAACATGGGCTTTACACATCACAGTGTAATGTTACCTGGACAGCCAAGAGACAACTGACTCTGGCTGTGGAAGCCTGCAAATATACAAGAGAGAATACATGGTATAACTTCCTTTTTCATAGCAGAATTGTCGCATTGCAATTTCAGTATCGCCAAGCATACGACTTTTGCTTCACAGCACTAACATATTTATATGAAAAGGAAAAGTAACATTGGTAACAATGGAAGGAAAGAACTACCGCGAGGCAATATTTATATGGAAACGATGGATAAAATACACCAAAGTTGAAAGGAGGAGTCAGCAGCAACAAGAAATAATACACAAACTCAGAAAACACAATGTTTTGGGGTTAACCCTTTGTCAAGTTAAAAGAAACAAGTGGCTGAGCTCGCACAAGCCTTGTGGTCAACACAACCAATCATAGAATGAAACTGACCATCAGAGGTGGTGAGGGGAGCAACGATAATATAACCACAATAAAGATTTAAAAGGAAAATAATAATAATGAGAAAAATAATCAGAAATTTTGAAATAAGGTATGAATCTATTGTGCTGTCCAGTGATGGGTGCACAGGGTGAGGATGGAAGGTATTTTCAGAAATTAAGGCTTGGGGGATTTCTAATGAGCAGGATGTGTTGATAAGGCAATTCCCACCTGAGGAGTTCAGATTGGGAGTACTCTAATGGCTCTGACTGTGAAGCAGTTATTGAGGTCACGGGTGTTGTGAGTACTGCCTGGCATGGTGAGCAACAGGTCTAGGTTTTAGGAGTTAACTGTTTGTCTGTTACTATCTATTCTGATGGATAATGAGTTCATGGTAAGGACAATGTAGGAACTTTGACAGTGGAGGTAGGTGAGCTGCTATATGAGATGGGTTGTTGTGCAAGTGGCATGACCTATGATGGCATAAGTTTCACCAGTAGTAGGGTTGCAATAGTTTGTGGTAGGTGGATGAATACTGCATATTTTGCATTGGGATCAGTTGCACCTGAAGCTTCCAAACAGCGGTTTAGGAACATCAATGGGTTGATATATATGTACAAGTGTATTTTTAGGTTAGGTGGTCCATTGAAGGTGACACGAGATGTGGTGTGAAGGATAGTGGGAGGAATGCGGCGCATTTCAGGAACAGATCTGAGGAAGTCATAGCCAAATCATAGAATTTGGTTTATTGATTTCAGGCCAGGGTAAAACAGAGTTCTGGTTGGTTTTGGGTTGTGTGTGTCGGTTTGGTGGACAGTTCTTGACTCTTGATATCTGTTTTTGGACTAATTCTGGAGGATAATTGTGATTTATGAATACTGGGGTCAGGTTGTGGTAGTAAAAGGTAAGGGATTCTTGATTAGAGCAGATGCGTCTGCCTAGGCTAGGCTGTATGGGATGGAACATTTTGTATGATATGAATGGCAGCTATCAAAATGGAGATATTGTTGTAGGTTAGTGGGCTTGATGTGTACAGAGATGTCCATATCAAAGAAAGTGATGTGTCTGACTTGGCCAGATGAAGTTTAGCTAGGAAATGTTATTCAGTGAGTTCAACAAGTCAAGAAGGAGGTTTTCACCATGAGTCCAAATCATAAATATATCCTCTATATTCCTGAACCACACAGTGGGTTGTAGGGTAATCTTTTGAAAAAAAAACGTTCCTCTAGTCTGCCCAGGAGAAGGTTGACATAGCAAGGTGCAATGCAAGTTCCCATAGCAGTGCCTCGTATCTGATGGTAAACCTGAGGCTGGAAGGAAAAGAAATTTTTGGTAAGGATGAACTTGAACCAATGAAGTAAGGAAAAGTGGTAGGGAAGGTGTGTGGGGAGCAACTGTTGATGTAATCTTTTACCTCGAACTCATTATCTATCAGAATGGATGGTCATAGACAAACAGTTTACTCCCAAAACCTATACCTGTTGCTTACCATGTCAGTAATCACTACACCCACGAGCTCAATAACTGCTTCACAGTCAGAGCCATTAGAGTACTTCCAGATACCACCTCCCAATCTGAACTCCGCAGGTGGAAATTGGCATATCAACACATCTGCAGACTAGACATCCCCCAGGCCTTAATTTTCGATAATACCTTCCATCATCACCCTGTACACCCATTACTGGACAGCACAATAGATTCATATACATTTATAGACCTTTATTTCAAAATTTCCGATTATTTTTCTCATTATTATTATTTTCCCTTTAAATCTTTCTTGTGGTTATATTATCGTTGCTCCCCTCACCACCTCTGACAGTCAATTTCATTCTATGAGTGGCTGTGTTGGCTGCAAGGCTTGCGCGAGCTCAGCTACTTGTTTCTTTTAGCTTGACAAAGGGTTAACCCCGAAATATTGTGTTTGTGTATTATTTCGTGTTGCTGCTGCCCTCCTCCCTTCGACTATAGTGAGTGTTATGTGTATTTTATCTAACCGCTTATGGCGGGCCTGCATGGACACCCTGACAGTTGGGGGGTTGTCCTGGGATGCCCGCATGACCAGAGTCATATGGTTCTATTTTCATGAAGAAGGGCATAGTCCAAAATGTGTGTGTGTGTGTGAGAGAGAGAGAGAGAGAGAGAGAAAGAGAAAGAGAAAGAGCAAAGTGTTTTTTGTTGTTGCTGTCAACTTTGGTGAGTATTTTGTACCTTTCCTATGTATATAAATATCACCCTAACGGATATCTTTATTTTTATTAATATTCATATTTCCCATTTTAATATTTCTTTTGATTAATACTTGTGGTTATATTATCGTTGCTCCCCCCACCACCTCCGACGGTCTATTGCATTTTATGAGTGGCAGTGTTGACCGCAAAGCTTGTATGAGCCCAGCCACTTACTTCTTTTAATTTGACAAAGGATTTACTCCAAAATATTGTATTTTCTGTGTTTGTTTATTGTTTTGTTTAACTACCGCCCTCCTCCCTTTAGGCGACTGTTGGGTGTATTTTATCAATACTTTCAATATAAATATTGCCTCACGGCAGTTCTTTCCTTCCATTGTTACCGATATTGTGGCCTTTTGGCGTCCCTTCTATTTTTCTCCTAATTTTCCCTATCTGTGTGTTCTTTTTCCCCGTCTTTTCCTGCTCTCTTACTTGCTGTTTGTTTCTATTTTTCCATCTCATATATATCATTATCAGTCAGTTCAATCATTTTCTGAGGTGGCGTCTTAAAGTCATGATTGTTTCAGATATAACTTGAGCAGTCTTCTCCAATTCGCACGATCTTGGGCGATCCTCTGCCAGTTAACTCCGACAACGCTGCGCATGTCCTTGTCCCATCAGTCTGGTGGTCTTCCTCTCGGTCTGGGGTGTGATCTCTTGGGCTCCATTCTAACACTGTTTTTGTCCATCTCTGGTCTTTTCTCCGCACAATATGGCCGGTCCATTGCCACTTCAGGGATGCTGTCTTCTCTAAGATGTCTGTGACCTTTGTAACTGACCTAATGTCTGTTGCTCTTTTCTTGTATTTTCTAATTAAGCCTAGCATTGACCTCTCCATAGCTCTTTGGGCAGACCTTAGTTCCTGGTATCACAGCCGTATGTCAGCACAGGAAGAATGCACTGGTCATAAACTATTTGGTTTAGATTTGTGGGCATTTTAGATTTCAGGATAATAGAATACCTCCCAAATGCTTGCCGTTCCAGCTTGATGCGACAGAAAATTTTGGGTCTTACATCACCTCTCACATTTATAAGCTGGCCAAGATAAATGTACTCTCATATATATATATATATATATATATAATCCGCCACCACCGGCCTAATATAACCTTCACTTCTGGCGACTTTTATTACTTAGCTTTGTTGTCGGCACCAAAACTAATTTCGGCATTTGTCTTTTCCGCCTCTGACTTTGTTGTTATGTTGACGAAATTGATTTTTTTTGTCTGTGACTGTTATTTAGCCCAACAGGGCCGGCGTTTTGTGTTAGGCCCGGGTGGGTAGTCAGGCAATGGGGGGATGGGAGGTACTTCCCTGAATTATTATTAATCATACAAACATGTTCGTAACAGAAAGTCATAGGGATGAAAACTACAAAATGAGTTTATAGAATTTATTGTGTTATTTATTCAATAATTTTAATTGTATACAAAAATATTTTTTTTAAATTTAATCTTCAGTATTAATTGCACAGTGAAAAAAACTGTACTGCGCTTTGCGTGGACGGAAATGAACTGATTCAACAATTTTTCCAAATCTAGTTCGTCAGTGAGATTTCCATACACATGTCTATCTCAAAATATTGTCGATCTTGGGTAAGTCTTGAGAAGGCGTTAGACCAAAAAACTTCGTTCATTCGAACTGGATGATCCAGCAATCGTGACGTGTAGTCGAATGAAGAACACAAACTCTGGTACGAGCTCCCTAGTCCATTTGTACTTTTGTAAAAAATCTACTACCCCTCTCAAATTTTTTTCCTGCTCATCTTGCCTTTTAAAAAGTTGCAAAACATACCTCTTTCACTCAGCAATATTTCTTGGTCAAAATCATGGTTATAAAAATTCTTTCAACATTTGTGGGCTGTTCAAAAGTAAATGATTTGAAGAAGGGGATGGAATAAACTTTTAAATGACATGTGTACTTGATCATAAACTCCAATATAAGATTTACAGAAAAAAATCCTGAGGTGTTTCATATAGGAGAATTTTGTTTCTACCTTGGTCGAGGTGATGGGAATTTTACACTGATGTAGGAATTGTGGTTCGTTAATTTCAAAGTTAGTACCTGACTGCACACTTTACTGTCAAATTTCTTTGAATTTTGGGCTCAGTACAAAACGTCAGTGATTGCTTCTATCTTCTTATATGGTTCAATTAACTCGTGGATTCGATTTCGGTAGATCTGCATTCAAAATTTAGGTGAAATAAAAATTTCTTTCATCGTTGTCAAATAGAAAATACACTCAAACGAAGTAAAATCCAGAATCCTTAGCTGTGGCAGTACTATCTACTTCTCTGGCTAAAGAATGATCATATAAAAATTGCATTAGCAGCTGATAATTTTCTCTTATTATTTTAAGGGAATTGATTCTCACTAACCATGTGTAAAAAATTAATGAATGTGCTTAAAAATTCAAAACTATAATTTAAAAAATGGATTAAACTTTATAAAATAACTTGACCGAAAATAGGCTGCAAAAGAAGGCAAATTATCATCAGTTCCTTTTTCTATTCCGAGTTGCTGTTCCTTAAACTTCCAATTTGTTTCGGTGAGTCTCACACGAAGTTTATCAAATCTTTAACAGTTCCAATGAATTTTCTTACTATTATAACTCTGTCAGTTCCATCTCGTACTACAAGATTTAGATTATGAGTACTACAATGCACGAATAAAGCTCGAGGCTCTTCTTGATTGAAATCCTGTTATTTTTCCTGAAACATTAGACACCCCATCATAGCACTGGCCTCTTTAGTCTTGAGAGCACCAACTTGTGCTTGGTGAAAATGCAATTAAAAACAATCCAATAAAATGTTCACTTCAATCAAATCTTCCGAAACGATTCTTAGGCAAGATGCTCCTATTTCTTCCAGGATTCCAGACAATAGTGTAGTAGTCGTCAAATCAAGAATTTAACGCTGACAGTCATGATTAGAGACTGGATTATAAGCAGTTTCATGTTTGCATTTGCATATTAAGCTCATTTTCACCGGTTATTGCATATTTTACCTAAAACCTAATGATGGTGCATATTTTTGCTATATTTACGTACATAAAAAATAAAATCTTACATTGTAGCCGGCAAAACCTACTAGCACCACAGCTCTTAGTCTACGACAATTCGCTGAAGAACTACAACCCATGTTTAGGAATGTAAATAAACTGATTTTATCATCAAAAAAAGCATTTCTTATAGCACGTTCTCATAATAATGCCTATAAAAATAGTTGCCAAATGTGCCTTTACCTCCGCAACCAGTGGTAACTTGATGGGCAATGTGGGTTGAAGCTGCACTGTTTTACCATGAACATTTTGAGGAAAGGTGTAGTAAACGACTTTGATAGTGGAGAGGCTATCACAGTTTGTCAGTACAAGGAAGCATTTAACAACTCTAGTATTAAAACCATAGCTGTGATTAGCTTTCGTTTTTCCCACATACCTTCGAGTATTAAGGCTTGAAACTCAAGGTTTAACGTTGACTGAGCATATTCAGTTAATAAATAAAATCCACATTGCCAGAGATATTCCTGTGAATACTTAAAGTTTGAAAATATTTTTACCAATAACCTAGATTTTGAACCTTTGTGTCAAATTGATAGTTTCAATAATGGGAAGAGTGAACTTTTTTCAGAAACCGTGACTGGTAACACAGCGCCCAGTTTCAAATACTGCCCAGTTACATCAGTGAATGTGGAACGGCCGATATCCACTTATAAAAATATTTTGAGAGATCGAAGAATCAATCTTACTATTGAATATTTGGAACAGTACCTGATTGTTTACGTTAAAAATGTAAAAAAGTAATATAATTGTTAATTATCGAATTTGTAAACATTACTCAACTACTCACTAATTGAATGCTGATTTTAAAATAAAAAATCTAAAAATTACTAATTTTATATTATATAATGTTGCATATTTTGACACTTTTAGTGCTTATTTCTAGCTTTTTGTGTTGCATATAATCCGGTCTCTGGTCATGATGAAGCCATTTCTGACCATCTCTTTGCAGTCATGATTTTAATAGTTACATCTGCAGCTCGAGCCTTTAAAAATGCCATTAAATTTGAATTTTAATCAGTGTTGGCTTGTCTCACCAAGGCCTTCAAGGTACTAAATATTTTCGAAAACTCTGTACCGTTATCGAACGTCTCTTTTGTATGAGCCGTTGATATCGATTGTATCACATTGAGATCAGTTGATATTATCAAAGCTTTTTAACCCTTCAGCGCAACTGATATGAAGAGAACTAGTGTCTTTATCTGCTAAAAATGTATTTTGTTATATAACCAGTAGGCTAGTGTGTATCAAAATGAAATCTAAACCAAGTTCAATCTGGAGATTTTTCGTAGATAAAATGGAATCTCTGGCAAAGTTTACATTATGTGAAAAGGAATTATTACCATACTACCATTGCTTCAAAAGTCATTTAAAATCTGTGCATCCAAAAGAGTTTGAAGAGAGTGAAAAACTAAAAGCAAGTCTTAAGTTGCAGGAAGAAAAAAAATTCAATGTCGGTCTAGTCCAATAGCTGAAGCAAGTAAGACTCTTCAAAAGAAGAGCCTCCTAAGTGGTGGAAAATGAATGCTCACAAATATTTTATGTTGTTACAATTAGTCCACAGGTTTTTGTCACCTCCACCTATCAGTGTTGCTAGCGGAAAATTGTTCAGAGAAGCAGCTTTTGTTTTTAAAATTTAACTGGCCATTTTTAACTTCCAAATATTAGTTACAGTAATTTTACTTAAAATTCAGTTCCTGATTATTAAAATAAACATTATTTCACTCGACATCTTTATTAAAAAGAAGTAATTAGAAAGTAAATGAAGATCTGTGACACCAAATGAAATTTTCATATAAATTCTGCTTTTGTTTCCATTTCATCGCTAGTACATGAATAATCACTACCTATATACTTGATTATATAGTGAAAACCAAAAATAAGAGTTTACTTTTGCTTACTCTTACAATTTTGACTGTCAGCTGACTGAACGATTCATTTCTCCTTTACAGCTTGGTTGCGAATTTATCCATTTGAACTTTCTTGTTGATAATACACACGGATTGAGCAGAAACATCTTCAAAATACGCTAAAGCGGTTTTCACACATGACAGTTATGGATATATTATATTTTACTGTAATGCTTTCACACGTGGTAGTCCGTTTCAATCGAGCTCAGCAGGCGACATCTGGGGTATCTCTATAGAAACATCAAAGGAATTTTGCACTTCGCTCATGGTGTTGTTGTGGGTACAGTCTACTTTACATGCATTTTGAATGATTAAACTAATGTGTTTAACTGGCCTGTTCTCTTTCCTTCTTTTTTCTTTCATTTCTTCCCTGGACTCACCCTCAGTTGCTCTCAAATTCTGGGTGGGTAAAATACCAACCCAGAATTTCCCGGGCGGGTACTGCTGCCCACCATACCCACCGGCCCTGCAGCCCAATAGTTGTACATTTTTGTGTGCCAATTTACCGCACCACTTTCGAATTTTATTTGGTAACGTAATTTCTTATTTTATTTTTTGTGTTCCACTTACAATATATATTGTTGTTCACCTCTTATCCTTTATATTTCAATGGACTAGTTGTCCATAGCCACAGCTGTCCTAACATAACCTTTCACTTCCAGCCGTTTTTACTACTCGGCTATAGTGTTACATTTTTCTGGGCCGTTTTATTGTGCTGCTTTGGTACTGCATTTGATTTTGATTTTCTTATTCTACTTACGGTATATATATTTTTGTTCCCCTCTTATCCCTTATATTTCAAGGCACTAGCTATCCACTTTTGATTCACGTCCTTCCTCCCAACTTTCCTGCCGTTCTGACCGCCCCATACTCCGCTGCTGTTTGTTTACGTTTTTGTCAACTTTCTCTCTCTCTCTCTATCTTTTCCTCCTCTCGTTCCAGCTCCTCAGTCTCTCTACAAGAATCACAAATTTGGTCATAGACACTGTCTGTTTACACCTTGCCATGTTTTGAACCTTTGGCGTCCATATTTCCATAAATTAATCCATTTTACTATTTTTTTCCCCTCCCCACCATGTGTCTATTTCAGAGTTACATTTCCCTGTATGTGCATGATGCTAAACTGAGATCTCACATACTTTTCCTCCAATCCTGCCTTTCTCTTAACATACCACCAAATGGGCTTACCATAAAATTTCCTGTTTCTCGATGCCACCTGCAACTTCTTCCTACATTCCACTCATTCTGCTTCCAACACTCCTAACCACTGACCAGGCTGAAGAGATGGAGGCTGTGCCGAAGTCGCCTGTTGGTGACTGGCATATGGCTTCTAGACTTCGAAGCCATACACGGGGGCAGTCGAACAGGCTTAATGGCCAAGACGCTGAACTTGTTCGATTGTCCAACCGGTATGATGTATTGTTGGAGGCTGACTCAGTCCCACAAATGTCATCCTCCGAGTTGACGGTTTCCCAGCCCACTAGGTCTGAGCAAACACAGAAGGGGATTTTGGTAGTTGGGAGCTCTAATGTTAGGCAGTTTGTAGAGACCCTTAGGGAAATGGCGGATGACTCGGGGAAGAAATCCAACGGTCCATTTGGTGTGTATTCAGGGTGGCCTGATCCGAGATGTTGAACAAGCCATCCCGGATGCCATAGAACGGATGGGTTGTAGCCAACTACAGATTGTGGCTCATGTCGGCACAAATGATGCTTGTTGCCTTGAGTCGGAGGTTATCCTCTCTTCCTTCTGGCGGCTGGCTGAAAGGGTGAACTCTGTGGCCAGTGGCCGTAAGTTATCGGCAGAGCTAACCATCTGTAGCATTGTAGACAGAGTTGATTGTGGACCTCTGGTTCAGAGCCGTATTGAGGGGCTGAACCAGAGACTACAACGTTTCTGTGATGATATTGGCTGCAGATTTCCCAATTTTTGCCATAGGGTTGAGTCATGTAGGGTTCCCCTGAATAGGTCAGGTGTGCACTACACACGTGAATAAGCTACACGGGTGGCGGGGGCCGTGTGGAATGTTCTGGTTGGTTTTTTAGGCTGAGGGAGGAAGTCCCGAAACACGGAATTCAGTTACGGGCAACCCAATCAGATGTAACACCGGAATGTAGGAGCAACGTAAAAAGATCTCGACAGTTAAAAGTTCTCGTAATTGACTGTAGAAGTGTTTGTAACAAACAGCCGGAACTTGAAAACGTTATTTGTAGCACAGAAGTGGATATCGTTATCGGTACAAAAAGTTGGCTAAAACCAGAAATAAGTTCTGCCAAACCTTTTAAAGATAGCATGAACGTTTTCCGTAAAGATAGATTACATTCTCATGGAGATGGGGTATTTATAGCAGTTAGTAAATCCCTCTAATGTAATGAAATAGACGTCGATACGACCTGTGAAATCATATGGCTTAAATTCAATGTTGCTGGGTCAAAATTCGTAATAGGCACCTTCTACCGTCCACCCGATTCCGACATAGCTATCGCCAAGAAGTTAAGAAATAATATAAATTGTATAGCTAGCCATTTTCAGGATCATGCTATGATCCTAGGCGGTGTCTTCAACCTGCCTTATATCGACTGGTGTAATTACGTTCACATTACTGGTAGCAGAGATAAGGCAGCTTCTGAAGTAATTCTCGATCTGTTCTCTGATAATCATCTCGAGCAGCTAGTTAATGAACCTACACGGTGTCATAACGGTAGCAAAAACATTTTAGTTCTGCTGGATACCAACAGGCCTGAATTATTCACCGAAATTTTAACGACCACTGGAATAAGCGATTACAAAGCAATAATTGCGGCTATCAATTTAATGTCCAAGCAAAAAATAGGAAAATAACGGATTGTATACAGATTCAGTAAGGCCTCAAAGGAGTGTTTTAGAACTTATCTGAGGAATAATTACCATAACTTCAAGTTAACAAGGGACACCGTTGAAGAAATGTGGCATTAATTTATACATATAGTCAGGGAAGGTATGGAAATACACATACCGAAGTGGACAATAAAGAGGGAGAATGATCCACCATGGTACACACGCGAAGTCAAAAGATTACACATACACTCAAGATGAAAGGGGTGTCGTAGAGATTTAGAAACCCTGGCTGAGTTAAGAGGATGTGTCAAGAGTGAGGCCTTCGATGATTTTCATTCCAATTCTCGCTCTAAGAGTCTCACAGAAAACCCAAAGAAATTTTGGTCGTATGTACGAAAAGTCAGTTGTACCAACAACAATGTTCCAACACTAATTTGTGAAGGTTCCAAGGTTAATAAAAGCTGTGATAAAGCTAACATACTAAATACTGTATTCAAAAATTCATTTACTGATGAAAATAAGGATAGCATTCCCGTTTTCCCATGTTGTGTCCAGTTGACGGAATCATTATGAATAGATACTGCAGATATCATAAAGCAATTAGAGCTCCTGAAGTCGGGGAATGGACTGGGCCCAGATGGAATACCAATAAGGGTTTTTTCAGAGTACGTGGCAGAAATTGGACCATTTCTGTCTGATATATTCAGTAATTCCTTAGAAGAGCGAGAAGTACCTTCCGAGTGGAAAATCGTGCAAGTAACTCCGATTTTCAAGAAAGGTGATCCTAGAAACTACCGTCCCATATCTATAATATCTGTCTGTAGTAGAGTTTTTTTTTGTTTGTTCTTTTTGCTGTCGTCAGTCTTTTGTGAATGGTTTGATGCAATCCTCCATCCCTTCCTATACTGTGCTAACCTCTTCATTTCTACATACCCCTTACAACCCATGTCCTCAATTATCTGCTTCATATATTCTAATCTCTGTCTTCCTCTACAGTTCTTACCTTCAACTGTTCCCTCCCCCAGCAAATTAACCAATCCAGCATGTCTCAAAATATGACCTACCAGCCTGTCTCTTCTTTCTGCAAGCTTCTTCCACAAACTTCTTTTCTCACCCATCATTTCCAAAACTAGTTCATTTCTTACTTTGCCAGTCCACTTAATTTTCAGCATTCTTCTGTGGCACCACATTTCAAATGCTTCAATTTTCTTTATTTCCGGTATTCCTAAAGTACATGTTTCACTACCATAAAGTGCTGTGCTCCACACAAAGAGTTTTAAAAAGTTCTTTGTAATTCCTAGATCACTATTTGAAACTAAAGGGTTTCTCTTTTTCATGAAGGCTCTTTTTGCTAGTGCTATTCTACTTTTAACATCATTCCTGCTTCGGCCATCGGCTGTAATTTTGCTTCCCAAGTAACAGAACTCACTTACTTCTCCTATTACATCCGATCCTATTTTTATATTTAATCTACTAGTATTGGTATCATTTCTGCTATATTTCATCACTTTTGTCTTGCTTTGATTTATATTCAGTCCAAAATCTTCCATCAGTATTTTGCTCATGCCATTCAGTAACTTCTCAATATCCTCAACCCTCTCTGCTAACAAGACAATCCCATCAACAAATCGTAGCATACTGATTTTTCCTTCCTGAAAACTTACACCACTTGGAAATTTTTCTTTGACTTTCTTCATTGCTTCTTCTACATACAAGTTGAATACAATCTTGTCTCACACCCTTTTTAACTGATGCATGTCTCTCATGATTCTTTACTTTCATTATAGCTGCTTGATTCTTATATAGTTTATAGAGTATTCTTCTTTCTCGATACTTTAAACCTTACTTCTTTAAACTTTTGAAAATCTTGTCCCACCTAACATTATCAAAAGCTTTTTCTAAATCTACAAATGCCATAAAAGTATCTTTGTTCTTTTTTTATCCGACCTACAGGTATTAATCTTAAAGACAGAATTGCTTCCCTTGTACCGCGATTTTTGCTAAACCCAAACTGATCTTTACCTACTATCTCTATTACTACCCTTTTCATCCTTCTGTATATTATTCTGGTCAGTAATTTTGAAGCATGTGATGTTAGACTAATGGTGCGATAATTTTCAAATTTGTCGGCTTGTTCTTTCTTTGGAAGTGTGAAGAAGATTTTTTATTAAAATCAGTTGGAATTTCTCCTGTTTCATAACTTTCTGATATCAGCTTGAATAATCTTTCGATTCCTTCCTCTCCTAGGGATTTAAGAAGTTCTGCAGGGATCCCATCAATTCCAACTGCCTTATTTGCTTTCTAGTCATTCAGAGCTTTATTAAATTCTGTCCTTAAAACAGGATCTCCTAAGTCATCAATGTTGACATCCTTTTCCATTACACTATTGTTCAAGTCATCCCCAACATACAGTTTCTCAATGTATTCCTTCCATCGGTTAGCTCTATCTTCTGAGCTTAAAAGAGATTTCCCATCTGCAGCTTTAATGTTCATACCTCTTTTCTTCATTTCTCAAAAATTCTGTTTGATCTTTCTATATGCAACATCTACTTTACCTACTACCATTTCCTTTTCTACTTCTTCACACTTTTCTTGTAGCCATTTTTCTTTTGCTATTTTGCATTTCCTGTTTATTTGATTTCTAAATTGCCTGTACTGCTCTCTTCCTGTTTCATCCTGAGCATTTTTGTACCTTCTCCTCTGATCCATCAGCTCCAAAATTTGTTCTGTGATCCAAGGTTTTCAGGCAGCTTGTTCCCTAAACCCTAATGTTTCTTTACCAGCTTTCATTATTTTGGTATTTAATGCATTCCATTCATCCTCGGTTGAGTTCCTTTCAGAGTTACTTCTTAGACCATTTCTGCAAATTTTTCTCTCGTGCTAGATTGTTTCAGTTTCTTCACTTCCAGTCTGTTCTGCTTATATTGCTTCCTTATTCGCTTAAATTTCAGCCTGCACTTCATTACTATCAAATTATGGTCAGAGTCTATGTCTGCTCCTGGGTGTGCATTACAGTCTAGAACTTGATTTCTGAATCTCTGTTTGACCATGATATAATCTGGCTGATATCTGCCTGTATCCCCAGGATGTTTCCAGGTGTATATTCTTCTTGCATGGTTCTTAAACAGTGTGTTTGCCACTACCAGCTTATATCTTTCACAAAATTCTAGCAACCTGCTTCCTCGCTCATTTCTTTCTCCTAGACCAAAACTTCCTACAGTATTCCCCTCTTTTCCTTCTCCCACCATTGCATTCCAATCACCCTTGATTATTAGATTTTCCTCCCCCTTCACATATTAGATTAATTCTTCAATTCCAGCATATATTTTTCTCTATTTCTTCGTCGTTTCCTGTGACGTTGGCATGTACACTTGTACTAATTTTGTTGAGACGGGCTTAGTTTCTAACCTCATCAAAATAATCCTGTCACTAAACTGTTCATAATAACTCACCCGTTGCCGTACTTTCTTGTTCATTACAAACTCCTACACCAATGATTCCATTGACAGCTTGTGTGCTAATTATGCTGTGTTCCCCAGTTCAGAAGTCCTGTGTGTCCTTCCATTTAATCTCACTAATCCCAACAACATCTAACTTAAGTTGTTCCATCTCCCTTTTAAGTTTTCTAACCTACCTGCCCTATTCAGACTTCTAACATTCCACCCTCCGACTCATAGAATGTTACTATCCATTCTGATGACTCCTCCCTGAGCAGTCCCCACCCGGAGATCCGATTGGGGGACTATTTTACCTCCGGAATATTTTACCCTATCATTCAGTAAACTTGGTATGGTGCAAGATTGATTGAAAACGGCAATATTTTCAATAATGTTAATGATGTTTGTTTTTTTAATAAACTAGCTGGTACCCACGACTTCATTCGTATTTGTAAAGAATTTGGATTGACAACTACCGTCATCTAATCACCATAGTGCACGATGGGAGACTCGATGCTATTACCACACATAAACGCCAGTCATCTGCACTATGTAGTTCAGGCAGCAAAGTAAAATATACGGACATACGTGTCTTTGGTCGAAATACAAAAATATCCTTGAACGACTAATTTCAACCACCATAACTCCCACACTCTCACAGTTACCGAAAATCAGGCACCATTGTGATCGTGTGACACGTCTTTGGTCGAAATACGAAAATATCCTTGATCGGCCACTTTCAAGCACCATATCTCCCACACTACCACAGTTACCGAAATTCGGCTAATGTTGTTATAGAGGGGTGACTCTGTGGTACCACACACAATCATCAGTGATCTGCGCTCGATTGTTTTGGCTGAAAAGTGATACACCATGACACATACGTTTTTGGTAGAAATATGAAAGAGCCGTAGGTCGAACAATTTCAACCACCATATCTCCCTCATCCCCATAGCTACCGACATCTAACCACCATAGTACACGATAGGAGACACGATACCACTACCACACACAAATACTAATGGTCTATGCTATGTAATTGTGGCAGCAGAGTGACATATACGGAGACACATGTCTTTGGTTGAAATGCGAAAATGCCCTGTATTGACCACTTTTAATCATCGTATCTCCCACACCCCCACAGCTATCGACATTCGGCCAACGTTGTGCACGACCGGAAACTGCATGCTACTTCCACACGCAAAGAGCAGTGAACTGTGCTAGGTAGTGGTGGCTGAAAAGTGAAATACTTGAAAACACACGTCTATTTATATATATATATATATATATATATATATATAAGATTTACTTAAAAGTATGTGCATGTGGCAAAGTGCTTGGTGCCAACTGAAAATTTGTGTTAACTGCTTTTATTAAAATTATCACCCACAAACATGTTCCAAGAGAGGAAACCAAAAATCAAAATTACTTCTGTTTCATGGATGTGGCACAGTAATAAAAATTGTACTGTCATAACTATTGAATGATAATGTGTTTTGTTTTAAATATTATTTCACACAGCGGAAGATTTTATAAGAAGTTTAAATAAACAATAATTTATGAAGTAATATATATATCAGTAGTAAGTGGAATAGAACCAGAGACACCAAATTACAAAGCACAAAAACTTACCACCAAGATCACAATGCCCTTTATGATTGTAATACAATAATTCTACAATTTCACAAGGCATCGGAATTTTTCAAATGTGGATATCTGAAGAACTAGGCTGAACAGACACTAGTATATGTTGAAGAGTATTCAACCCTTGACACATTGAAATCCATCTTTAACATGTCAGACGGACTCCTTGTTAATGTTTAATTTTCTGATCTAAAAATAATATTTGCCACACATTATTGTAAATCTGCTTTTAACAACAGTGAGCTTTAGCTCTCTTGTCGAATTCCTTCTGCTTTTCATATTGCTACATTTTCCATCCATTCTAAGAATTGCTTCTAAGTAAGATTCATGAACATTTTTTATTGTAATTCAGTTAGTTAACTCTTTGACTGCTGTTGACGAGTTTACTCATCATGCTGCCTGCTGCCCCCGTGTGCTAATGACGAGTTAAGTCGCACCCGCCTGCCGCTACCTGAGTGCTGATGACGAATATACACGTGCCGCTACCTGAGTCATACAGCGGACTTCACGCCCCATTTCTCAGTAGCCTTTCGCAGTTCTGGTCGCTAGCTTATCGTCCGAATATGTGTCTGTTGGGAGCCTAGGTTTCACTCTACAGTTCACTGTTCAACGGAAATTACAAGTCTTCTTTGTGTCCTGTATTTTATAAAGAAAAATGGCAAGATGTTGTGGGTGCATTAAGGAAGGAATCATGGAGATTCTTACGAGGAGCGACACTGAGGATGAACTGCTTGATTTTGATGGAAGTGATAGCTTTTCCATAGAATCGGAAAACTGTAGTCCTAAACCATACTCGTCAGCAGGGGTGACAATGCAGTCTCATGTTTCAATAAGAAATGTTAGTTGTTCTGAATCTGGAGAATCAGAAAATGATAGTGAAATGTCTACGAAGAAATTTCGTCTTGGCGATAATTCTGACTTGAAAGAAAATAATTTTCACCCAGTTAGTCACGCATTTGATGATACGCTATCGGGACATGTGTGTCAAATAGGGAATGTGCCAAGTATTCTGTTAGGTTTCATGTTATTTTTTACAGAAGAACTGATGAAATATATTGATGAAAAGAATCTGTCTTATATAACCACTATGGAAAATGCTCCAGAATCAGTGCATTCTCAAATATCAAAGTGGAAGATACTGGATATGATGAATGTATTGTTTCATGGCTATTTGTCTTCTGATGCTTCGTGTGAAAAAAATTGAAAATTAGCGTATTTTGGACCAGAGATGTTCTAAATACTCCAGTTTTTAGTAAAACTTATGTCCAGATACCGCATTTTGTTACCCTGCGTGAGATTTCGCCGGACACCCCCCCCCTCCCCCTCACGTAATTAATGGACAGACACTTAACAGCTTTGAAATGTTGAAAAATCTGTTGAGTACTAATGTGGAACAAATTTCATCAAAGAAACAAAATTACCTATAATCGGGTAATTACAAAGCGCAGCAAACATTCAGTCAACATCGATATATCTTGGGAATCTACATCTACTAAGATATTCCGCAAGCTAAATTTCGGTGTGTGGGGGAGGCAGCTTGTACAATTATCGTTTTCAGGTGTCTTTTTATATTCGTGAATAGCGCGAGGAAAATAGGATTCCTTCAACTCTCTGTATGAGTTCGAATATCTCTAATTTACAGTCGTGGTCTGAACGCGGTATGTAAGTGCGGAAGTAAAATATTTCTAGCATCTTCTTGGATCTACGCTCTTTAAATTTCAACAATAACACTCTAATACAGTAAGGAACTAAGGAAAATTGCAATTGATATAAACGGATATGCAAGAAAGCAACAGTAAAATATTGAGGTAAATTTAAGAATCACGACGCTTTCGACATAAGCCACAAAAATCAAGTAAAAACTACAAGCAAGATATAATTATTAGTGACGAAAAATAGGGTTATGTTTTCAGTTTGATTCTGCAGTACATTATTTGCAGAGAAACTATGTAGTGAGAGCATTATTGTGTATCAGCCGTGAGAGGTCACGCCAGGAATATTCAGCACTGGGCGGGTGGGGCAGCGCGAGCCGCTCCATCCCCAGGAATAATCACTTAGCACAGGTAGCAGGCCTCAGCGCAGCAGGTAGACGATCTGCCGTCAGCAGTCAAAGTGTTAATCTTGACTTTCAAATATCACTACCATTTATTGTATTTTTTATATTAAATAAAACTGTTGTTTAAAAGAAGCACATGTTTTAAGACTCCTGTAGACCACAACTTTTAAAATTATTCAAAGGAACAATGGCACAGGGAAAAAGTCTGCTATAATAATTTGAAGGAAAAAACCCATCACTTACCAAAATTGAACGAAGTGGGCTGCAGTTGCCACAACCCCCTTCCTTCAACTTTGGTAAGTGGTGGGTCTACTCTTTTTTTTCGGACAAATTTATTTATTCATTTATCGTATGATTAACAAGGTACACAATAGGAAATGTACATATCACAAGCTGTACAATTTCGTATCTCGAGATCTAATGTTTTAATCCAGTTAACTGCACTGATTGACGCATCATATAATTCCGCGATTGTTCCCTTATAGGCCCGAAGAGGACAGTCAGAAACGATGTGATTGATTGTCTGTAAGGTGGCTCCACAGTCACAATTTGCAGAATCTACCCAGTCCCATTTGTATAGTAAGTAGGCGCATCTGCCTTGTCCTGTTCGAATCCGATTGATGATTCTTCACTGCCGCCTGGGGAGATCGAAACCTTGTAACCTTACTGAGGGATCCTCAACTAGATTTTTATTCGCTACTGACGACTGCTCCCATTCAGTTGTCCACAGCTTATTGATGTTAAAAGAGGACTCTGTAAGGTTGATTGCTGCGCGCCATGGTAGTTTTCTTGATTTCAAGTGTTGATGTTTTGCTTTAATCATGTCTTGATGTATAGGCAGCTGAGGGTTTTTCAAGATATTTTCCAGATTTTTAAGAGAGCTTCTGATCTCTTAGTGCTGGGGGTGAGATGCTGCATAGCACTGGAAGCCATATGGTGTTCGTGCTGTGAATACATCCCGTAATTATTCTCATTGGCCCTGATTGAGTTGCACATCTTTCTTCTTTGGTATGGGCACTATTGATCCAGGATGGGCAGCAGTATTCAGCAACAGAGTATGACAGAGCTAAGGCTGTGGATCCAAGCTTTTTAAGAATACTATTTCTCGTTTTAGAGATGCTGTTTGAAAGTTAGAGTTCTGTCTAGTGTTATACCCAGATATTTTGGTGTGCCGCAATACGGCAAGAGTTGGCCTCTGAATTTAACTTCTGGTTTAAGTGTGCTTGTCTGTTGCGTAAATGAAATGTTGAAATAACTGTTTTCTGAGGATTTAGATAGAGGCACCATTCTTGAAGTAGTCATCTAACTTTTCCAGATCAGCTGATAAAGTTATTTCTGCATCAGAAAAGTTGGGGTTCTGGTTCACCAAAAAATCTCATCAGCGTAAGTAAATTTTCTTGAAGATGTTTCTGGTAAATCACGAGTATACAAATTGAATAGGAGGGACACTAAAACAGATCCTTGGGGTAAACCATCATTTAGTATAAATATTCTGCTTCTGTCATTATCAGAGTATACTGTAAGTATCTATTGCTCAAGGTAAGTAGTTCCATAAGTTTTCGACATGGGATAATACTCACAAATTCAGAAGAAGTCCTTCTCGCCAAACAGTGTCATAGATAGCTGACAGATCCAAAAAGGCAGCCACCACTTACTGATTTCTTCTCAAACCCCATTTTCAATATGAGAGGTGACAGTGAAAACCTGGTCATTACAACTTCTCCCTGGCCTGAATCCTGCTTGTTCTATGGAATATGGTTGATTACTTCAGAAATTCTATTGTAGATCAGCACTCAAGGAGTTTGTATGTTACACTTAGAAGTGTATTGGTCGATAATTTGCCACTTTTGTGGGGTCCTTATTTGGTTTCAATATGGCTAGTAATTTGTTTTCTTCATTAACGGTGGAAGGTTTCCAGTTTGTAGGATATTTGAGAAGAAGTTGGTAAGCCATCTTACTGTAGCTGGTCCACAGTGGACCCAAAGTTCAGGATATATACCATCAAATCCAGCTGCTTTTCCCAGATTCATTTGTTTGATTGCTTCTTTGGTTTCTTCTTCTTGGAACAGAATGGAGAATTCAGAAGATTGTGGGGCTCCTTTTTTTCTTGTTGCGTAATTTTAATCTGATGTCTCTTTGTTTTTGCTTATCTTTTGTGTTCTTAGAAACTGATACTAGGTGTTTAGCAAAATCATTCAGATTGATGGCAGTTTTTGATCTTCTGATCACAGGGATTGAGCAGTCTAATTTTCTAATGACTGACCAGGCTATTTTGCTAGAGTGGGTGTAATCCAAGGATTCTACTGTGCGATGTCAGATATTTCTACGACCCTCATCTAGTGATTGAAGGAGGTGTGTTGCATTATCAGAGGTTGGATGTTCCTCATATTTCATCCTCTGATAATGCAAATGAAGTAAGGTTACAGATAGAGCTTTTGAACTAAGGAATTATTGAAACTATCATTCGGCAATTTTGTGTGCCATGTTCCAAATCAGAATGATATATAACCAAAAGGAATTACTTCTAATCACACATACAATCTTAGGTGTAGTGTCCAATTCATACTGAAAATCAAATCTCGCCATACAAGTTAAGAGAAACTCATTCTACCAAATGAATACTGTTAGCAAGAACAGTAAAGCAGCAGCTGAAATTGAGATGGCATGACCACAATAAGAGGGATTTTGGCTGAAGTACGTACTGTATTTGTAAGATCACTTATTCTATAATGGGACCTATGTAGGGAGAAGGAACATTGTTGGAAGTTAACTGCTAAGCAAAATGGTTGTTTCTTAGGTAGCAAATACCACGACAAAGTATTTCACTGTGGATGGGGTTTGTAAAGATGGCGGAAGCAGGAGGTGTGCTAGAAGTCTCATAGCATGATCTTTTGCCTGGGGAGGAGCCTTTGAACTGTCTTCCTGAATGACTAAATTGTTATTTTTTTAATCAAGATTGGTGTCAGAGTTACCAAAGCAGATTTTTGAGAGGGTAAGGGAATCTCATTTCATAGCAGTATTGAAGGAAATTTTATAGATTCAAGGACTAGACTGTTTGGTATTAAATGTGCGAGTTGTCTGTTGCATCAAGTATAACCCAAAGCCATCTTTCAGCCAATGCGGAAGTTCTGCATACTTTTTCATATCAGTTTCTACTTCCGCTATTTTTATAATGGAAATTTAATTGGGAGGTGTGTCAGATGAGGCACTTGTGGAAGGAGTGTTCCAGCCAGCGAGCTAACACATGTCAACATGTTTGATTTTAGGTTACATTTTTATTATTTGTCATGCCGTGAGTGCAAGTGCGTAAGTCTTTCTGTTATTGTTGTATTTATCATTTTGTATTATGTTAAGTGCAATTGTGAAATCAAAAACAAGTGTTAATTGACACTACTTTGTTGAGATTGACAATTCAAATGCCAGATGCAATCCCCGTGAAAAATTGTATTCACGAAAAGGGCACATTGAACTCAAATTTAGAATGAAGACCAGCAAGTCTCAACAACAACTGATTGTGAACGCTACTTTTGGAGTAAAAAAGAGATAAGCGATTACCTTTACATGAGGATATCCTTATCAAATGCCATCATTTTTTGTCAATATCAGCTCACCCCCAGCAGCGTAGCCAGTAAACAGTTACTTACCATAGTTGGTATAATATATGAGATATGCGGCCGAACTTTTTTTTTTAAAATATAATTTACTGCAACTTAATTTTTTAATAAAAAGTATTACTTTTTTCACGGTATTTACACTTCTGACATCTATTTCCATTTCTGCTTCAGTTGCACCATTCTCATTGCTGTAGTATGCGACAGTCTTCCAATTTACTTGTACTTAATATGCAAACCAGGTTTTTTGTTTCCATGAGATCTCTAGTTTACCATAAATGACTTCCATACCAATCACCACATTATGTAATTTGATTGTTAGTATAGATGTAACCTTTTTATACCACTACAAGTATATTGATTCATGTATCTTGGCTGAGTGTTGTAACTCATTCTTGCATTTTAAATTATGAATTAACATTTCTGCATTCAAATTGAAAGACTTTGTTTCAGGGAATCATTATTGCTCAGGTTTCGACGACGTTTCCCATTGCTGAATTTGCTGTCTCCATGGGCTTTTTCCTTGTACTGATCATTGAACAAATTGTCCTGGACTACAAAGAAAACACAGCTCAAATAACACTGATCCCTCCAGCAGAGGCAGAAATTGAACGCAGACAGCTTCAACGACAGGGAAGTGTGGAGGGGATCAGTGATCATATACATAATCATGAAGATAATTTAGCTGATGAGCCTGTAGCTCATTCAACATTGCGTTCCTTACTTTTATTAGCAGCATTGTCTGTGCATTCACTAATGGAAGGAATAGCTATAGGGCTGCAGCCTAATGTTCTGACTGTATTGCAGATTTTTCTTGCTGTAGTTCTCCACAAAGTTATCTTTCATTCAGTCTGGGACTTAACTTAGTACAAAGTGTAATGAAGATAAGTTCCATTATGAAGTCTAACCTCCTGTTTTGTATATCTACCCCCATAGGAATAGGAATTGCTATGGGTTTGGAGGAATTTGGACATAGTGTGGATTCTTCTGTTATAAATGGTATCTTGCAAGGTCTTGCTTGTGGCACATTTTTTTATGTCACTTTCTTTGAAGTACTTCCTCATGAACTTAATCATGGAAGTAATCGATTGACTAAAGTATTAGCATTGCTTTTTGGGTTTTCAT
>JARYHS010012519.1:86235712-86255063 GCA_031002005.1 Vandiemenella viatica
TCCTACGTGTTACGATAAGATTGTAGTGGGAACTAGATCATCAAGATCAGACTTTGGATCAATGGAAATGGATGAATCACGTTTCTTTGTTACACCAGGCCAGTGATAATGTTCGGATACGCTGTCTTTGAGGTGAATGGCTGTTCGAAACTTGCATCGTGCCACGGACGTAGGCCGGTGGAGGCAGTATTAGGCAGTGGGAGACTCATCTCAGGTTCCATAGGATCTGTGATGATGATCGAAGGTACCATGACAGCTGTGGGCTACGTGAATCCCTACACGCTTCGTATCTTCCACGAAGATGATGGCATCTTCCTGCGGGATAACTATCCGTGTCACAAGACCAGAATCGTGCTGCAGTGGTTTGAGGAGCATTAGAATGAACTAACGAAACCAATCAGTACTGCTCCAAAGTTTATGTTGTAATGGTGTTTAGGGTAGTAAGAACTAAAATAGTGCGCAGCTGTAAATTTCTCACTTAGTGTTCAGAAGTCAGGACACTGTCAGTTTGACACTTAGTTTAAAATGTTATCACTCTAAGGGTCAGTATTCTATTTAAGGGGTAAGAAACCTAATAAAATAAATTAAAGTGGACAAAAGCATCTGAGATAGTTCTACACAAAGTTGTTACCAGTGAATGCTGGGTCTCGCTAGGGTGTTATCTTTGCATTTCTGATCATTTATGACCTGACCTCGTGTATCTTATTTGCACGTTCTATGAATCCAACTGATAGACGACATGTGGTTTGTGGTTGTATAGACCAGACTGCCTGCGGTTTAGATAAGCTGAGCCGTACCAACTGCCGGAAGTCGCTGATATCATTGCCATGAGGCACTAAACGTTCTTTACAGAACCTAACACTATAGCTGTCCTTTCAAGGAACAAAAACTTCAGCAGCACAGGAAGTAAGAACATAAACATCCTGAATGCGATTCAGACACCAATGTTTTTTTCTCCCTCATGGCTAATGACTTATGGCTCGTCGACGTAATGGTAATTAGAGGCGGGAAAGGAAAGGGGGCAAGGATTGAAAGAAATTCGGCCATGGCATTTTTGAAGGACCCATTGCCTGTAGAGATTTGAAAAACCATGGGAAACACACCATCAGGATGGTCGAAGGGGGATTCGAACTCGCGTCCTCACGAATGAAAGGCCGGTGCGTTACCGCTTACCCACCATGTTCGGTACTAGTGTTTTGTCAAGATCTTAGGTTTTCATCATTCAAACATGTTATTTATATCTTGGAAGCAATCCATTGCTATTGCCGTTTGAAATTCGGCTACTACCGAAATTTTTCTGACAAGAGGAAACATTTGGAAAAATCCATCACAAAAAAAATTCAAATTTTTGTCCCACCTGCCGCATTTACAGAGGCACGATTGTCACGTGTAGATATTTTTTTAAAAGCAATGCATCCATTATTAGCTTTCGTGTTTCAGGATGTAAAGGAAGAATTAGGTTTGTATTTTAGAAGTCTGCTCATTTTGTACAAGCTATTGACTGCTACTTCGTTGCCGTGGACTGTTAAGCAAAACCGAGCGTGAGCGGCAACATTCAGGTCACGCATTCGGGAGGACGCGGGTTCGAAACCTGTCTGGTCATCTGAAGTTTTTTTCCATGGTTTCCTCAAATCACTCCAGCTGAATTCCAGGATGGATCTCCTTCAAAAAGCCATGACCGATTTCCTTCCCGTTCCTTGGCCCCAGGCCTTTCTAGCCTCAAACGATCTCGACATCGACGAGCTGTGAAGCCATAAAATAACCGAATAAATTTTTGAAATATAATTAGACGAAAGCTTAAATCAGAAGAAAGGAAGCTCAATTTATCGAACTTGTTAATTTCAATACTTTACTCTTCTTGAACAGACGTAAGCGACACGTTGTCAGGCGCTCTACAAAATTGAAGTTTGATTTTCAGGGCAATTTTAACTTCCTGCATAGCCACCAGCTGACAAACCATAAAGTTTTCTAACAGCGAAAGGCACATCAAATCTGTAATATTTAAGTGATACGGATTTTTGTTTACGTGTTCTAGCTTCACGGACATTCAAATACTCAACCCCAAACAATTTTCTAAGATATCTTTAATGTAGAGATGCAGCCGCTTTACTTATTTCTGATACTTCTATTTTCTAAACACGTCAAGAATGATGGTTTGAACTCTGTTCAGAGTTGCATAAGTAAATAGAATTGTTATTAAATATCGCTCAAAACCTTGATTTAGTAATGTTGTACACATTTATTAGCTTACTATAACAGTAATATGTATGTACAGAATATACAGATAAAACATCTAAATCGGATATAATCAGACCTAAACGCTTTCTATGTCAGAAAATTATTATCGCTGCTCTGCCGGTGTGGGATTTGGATCGCTGCCATCAATTACTCTCCAGGTACAGCAATTTCGCGCGTCACTGCCCTAACCTACATTGCTACATATTAACCTTATCACGGCATTTAACGCTGTAGAGAAACACTTTCACATCTCGTTCGAAATAAACTGGAAGCGTAACTAAAATGAAATACGTTGGAATTTCACGTTATTTCTATGGCGGCTCTGCATGTGTGTTCTGTATTACACCCTAAGTGTTCCTCTGATAAAAGCGCGAGAACGGAAATTTGTAGGTATATTCATTTCTGTAATTTGTTTAGACTAGGATAATACTCGGGCCTCACATTCGCAAGGACGCGGGTTCTCTGCCCGGCCACCCAAATTTTATAAAATCACTCCAGGATTATGCCTAAATGGGTTCTTCAAAATGCCGTTTTCGAATTACTTCCATTTTCTCGTTGCCAATCTTCTCCCTTGACATAGATAAGCCTTAAATTCGCAACTTAAAAGCGGGCAAAATATTACTTCTACGTACCTTCTGTAGCACATGGCTAATGAATCCGTGCTGTACTTATGACTTATTGACGGTTTTCAATTAACTTCTGATTTGGGAGTCCTACGGATAACGGTGGGACCGAGCGTGATTGTGTAACGGCTAGCGTTCTGGCCTCGCATTCGGGAGGACGGTGGTTCGAATCCCCGTCCGGGCATCCAGATTTGGGTTTTCCATGGTTTCCCAAATCACTCCAGGCAAATGCCGGGATGCTTCCTTCAAAAGGCCATGGCCGAATTCCTTCCCATTCCTTGCCCCCATCCTTTACCGTCTCTAAAGACCTCGCTGTTAGAGAGACACTAAGCAGTTAAAAAATAAATAAAAAAAAAATAACGGTGGCATGTTGGTATGGGTGGAATCTAAACCACGGAAACCATATTCCGCAAGTTGAAGGAAGAGTAAAGTGCCTTTCTTAAATGTCCAGTAGGAATCGAGATGCGAGTCTGGGACATCAAAAACCTGAGTGGGTCACTACATGAGTAAAAAGTAAAATAAATAGTTACGGGGAGACTCCGAAGAGTAGTAGGACAGTGTGACGGTTTACGTATGTTTCAGTCCACGTCTTTTGTGGCAGTCTTAAACAGTTTCTACAAGGGCAGGACTACAGAGTGCATTGAAGCAGACTTGTGTAAAATCTCTGCTTGTATATACTTCGTAGCATCGATTCCTAATAATAGTTATTCAAACCCATCTTCATGTGTGAGATCCAGTGAAGGAGTTTGGTTGTTGGTTTCTAAAATTCCTCCGATGTCACTATAACAGTTTGATACTTGATTCGTAGTTTAGAAATATATTAGTAGCTACACCTGGTGATCCTACTGGGTAAACCTCCAGTTTAACGTAGAGTCTAGACCACAGAAGTGTTCTGGTGTACTTCACATTACACAGCAATATGTGCCAGACGTGAACGTCGGTTTAAGGACATCTGAAAATCCTCGTCGAGACAGAGATTCAAACCGGGACCTTTCGATCTCTAATTAGGCGCCTCAACCAGTGAAACACCAGGTTGCTCGTATACAGGAGAAACCATTCAGAATTTCAGCTGTAATATTAGTTTTTACTGTTGAGTTTTATTCTTTAGTAACGAAGATATAATAATCTCGTTTAAAGATGTCAAGGCTATCGGAAATATAATTTGTCTGTCTCCACCTGGTAAAGTTTGTATAACTAGTCTTTTCGAACTTGGGAAGAGATATTTATGTCGCTACTGTCCAGAACGAATAGAAATTAATCACTGTAACTCACCCGTGTATCGTATATGGTGCTAAATATTCTAAATATAAAATAACGGCGTTTTATTGTAATATTAAAAGCTCGTTTCTTGTTTACTAGATTTCCCAATCATTGAACTACCGGTGGTCGGCGCTTTTGATGTGTGAGCAAAAGTACGGCGAAGCGGATGTGGCTAGCCAGTATGGGATAACTTTTGTTTTTCAATCCGCCGGCGGTAGGCTTATCGGAAAGCGATATCCCGCGGAACGGACGCAAAGTGGCTGCGGCCCGCGTTCCTTGTTAAACGAGGGAACAGCGCTCCGTCAAGCCGCCGGCTATGCATCAGATGACGCCTGGGTCTGCTACGCCTCTATGCCGTTGAAAGCGTTTTTCCTTTACAATATTCTATAGACATAGTGAAACAGCATTACTGTAACATTTTATTCCTAATACTCCCCTTTTTAATAAGTTTCTGTGACAACGTTCAAACTTTATGGTTCATTATACAACGCTGTGCTGACTAATGAGCATGTTTCGTATTTGTCTTACCGCTTTTGGTCTCTCTTTAAGTTTTGATCCTATTGGGATAACATCCTTCATTCAATGTGTTATGGCAACCTGATAGAACTGCAGAATTTTAAATTTATATTACTGCCTTTAATTCATAAGGGTAGGAAAAGTAATCTGCGTCTACTGTAAGGGATCAAATTATCGGAATTAGTCTCACAGAAATGAACTTGAGTAATCCATTTTTTTATAAATATCGATAAATTATTGAAAATTTTACTTTTGTACCATTTTTTTCAGTATATATTAAGGCAGTGTTTATACAGGGCGTTCGCCGGGAAACGCAACCCACTGTTAGCGTTACAAGGAAGAAACTGCTCCCGGCGAGCGAGCGGTCAGCTTCCGGCATTGTTCGACCTTCGGCCGCGGACTATTTCATAATAATTACGCTTCATAAACTTCATAAACTTGTATGTGCTAAGCTTTTAAATGTGACGTAATTCATTAGCTTACCTTATAAAAGATGCTGGAAGTGTTGACCCTCTTGTGTAATGCACATTTCACATCTTCTGAACATATTTCGAGACACACGCTGCCCTAACTGACTTAATGATTTTTTGGGTGACTGTTCTAGTCGAAAAGCGATATCGTCAATTTTCTCCTCTGTGAGAATACGGTTGACCGACAGTCTCTTTTTGTTAAAAATGAACCCGTTTCTCTTACTTTTTTAACCAGACGCAGAATTGTTGATTTAGCTGGCAGTAAAGCGCCAGGAAATTCGCGACGAAATTTACTGCGACACTTTTTAAACGACTTCTTCTTCACATATGTATCGTAGAGAAATATTCTTTGTTGCAAACTGTAACGTACCATAATTTTACTCACACTCAAACACGGTACAGATTAGTAAGAGTATGAAGCCCAAAACCAGCCAAACCGCAAATAAACGTTTATTCACAACACTGATTAATAAGAGACTGAAGTCAAAAACTAGCTACAATGCAAAAAAACCGTTCTTAACAATGTAAGGGTCACTGCACTGTTGGGGCAGCGGAGGTGTTAAACAGTGCGGTGATTCACGGTGCCGTGTGGTGGAAACTTCTGGCACGACTGACCGAGCAAGTTGCCGACGGCAACAGACTGGGAGGGTAGCGTTTTCCGGCGAACGCCCTGTATTACCTGTGTAGACGAGATCCTTTTGTTACCCTCTGACTGAATATCACATACAGTCCATGCTTGGCAGGTAAAGTGGAAGCATATTATTCACAAATCGTTTTAAAAGCATATTCTTAACTGCTCATCGGTTTTATTACATGTCTAAGGTTGTGAAATTTTAGCTCAAACTATTATTTTTTCTCTGTATGGCAATCAAACGTGAGAAAATAAAATACAATAAAAACAAAATACTATCATCCGAAATAAAGTCCCATCGATCAGTTAAAAGGATATTCCTGGAAGACAGAAGAAGGAATGAAGAAATCGGACAACAGCTGAATATTTCCTCCATAAATGACAGAATTTTCTAAAAATGAGCAAACTGAAAGTACAACGTGTGATGAATTGGTAATGACAGATTTCAGAAGCTTGTCATATAGTACCATCCTACTGGAAGAAGGGATATTGGTAAGTACTTGAAAGGATGGTCACAAAACTAAAATCTAAACCGACTTTTGGCCTAACCATGAAGCGTAAGTAAGTACCGTTTCTTTTCTGAGCGTAATAGTTTTTCTCTGGTTTTACAGTTTCGCAATAGCCCTGCCCTGAAGCCTATTGGTTCTAATTGTAAGTCCCGTGATTAGAAAGTTTGTCTATCCTATGTGCGCCGTTGATCAGAAAAAGTCACAGCATTAGCCACGAAGTAATAGTAGCAGTTACGCTTGGTCGAGCCTGGTGTCAGCATTGGCGGAGGTAGAGCTCTGTTTTCCGTTTCATGACCTACGGCACGAGATGAGAGTTGACATGGAACTTTCTCCTCAGTACTAGAAGAGCGGACTGAGAAGGCCTGGGGAACCGGTGTGGACTTTCTGCTTCAAAGAAAAATTCTGTACTTTATCAGGGTTTGAATCCCGGTCGTCTGGGCCACGTGCATACCCTGATTTACGAGATGCCCTGCAGTCTCCTACCATTTATTATTCTAAACATACACTATATAATAGGCTTTGGTGGACTTAAGTTTCTGCAGCACCCATCAAGTTCGTTTGCTCTGGATATACCAATAAGCGATACACTCCGCCTCCCAACAGGAACCGCCCTTGGTGAATCATGACAAAACAAAACCCTGAGATAAAAATACCTTAAATATAAAAATGAATGTAATGTTTGTTTGTATATTCGTCTTCTATGCACCCCTATACCATTTATCCGATTACGGTGAAACTTTAGTGAGTTACTGTGTGAACTCGTACGAAAGTTACTTTACAACCCTTAATTTATACGAACCCATATTTTTTATCCGATTTCGATTGAACTTTGCACACGTATACTTTAAAATAAACAGAAAAATACTGTTATTATTTGGTTCTCAGAAACTCTACCCCTCTCCCCGTTTCCACCCTTATTTTTTGTAAACGTTCTTCATACATACAAACACACAAAATTTCATCCAGTTTCAGTGGTCCTTTGCATACGTATACATTAAAACAAATAGAAAAATAATGACTAAATTTTATTTTCAGAAACCCGACCCCTCTCTTTCCACCCCATTAATTTTTGTTCTTTATACAAAGCTACATTTTCTATCTGATCATATCCACCTGCCGAGCAACGCTGGGTTGTGTACTCTGCTTTTGCAGAAGAGAGAAGACCGAAAATATTGTATAACCCAAAGCATCAGAATAAACTTTTTCAATTTTAATTTAATGGGAAAAATCGTTGTCTTTCAGTTATTTTGTACATGTTAATGTGTCTATTTTCTATATGCGTACCCACTTAAGAAATAAAAACAAGCATTGCAACGCATGCTGGGCAAAGCTAGTATATATACATGGACTTGTATATTTGCCACTTTAGACATGAATGATGAGGTGAAAATGAAAAGTTTTGTTAACAATAGTCCATGTTTAAACATTTCTCTGACTAAAAATTACATTTAATTATTTTCAGAGGAATCTTTTCTAAAGGAGGACAACGAAATGAGCTACATGTAACCTCGTCTGCTAAAGAATTTCTTGTTAGGACATACGCTTTCACTTCCGGCCTTAAGTTTTGTAAATGTTTGCGAAGTCGGGCGTCTCTTTGCACCTTCTCAGAAGTGAACAGAATTGCTTTAGGTTTTAGTCTCAAATTTTCCATACACCCTCTCGGCCAAGAGCTTCAATTCACTCTTTGTAAATTGTAACAATATAAAGCAGGGGTGGCCAACCCGCGGCCCGCCTTGAGCATTTTTCCGATCCGCGAGATTCATCACACTTTTACAAAATATTTTTTATAATTCATTTTTAGTGTTATATATTTCTTTCCAATGTGCGTTTAGTAACATTATTATTATATTATCTATGTTTACATGTAAGAGTAATAGTAAACATAATAATAATTCATGTTTCAATTTTTCATTCCAAAAACATGTCTAGTGGGGATATATAATTTTATGATGCACTTTCAAAGTGGCCCGCAAGATCATTTGGGTTGGCCACCCCTGATACAAAGTGTACATTCGATCACTTTATTGGACACAGAAACTTTGTGCAGTTTCCCCATTGTGTCTAATCATTGTTCATGTTCAATTTTTACGAAACAGCCGTAATTTAAATTATGTTTTAACTCGTTTGTGAAGGTTCTAATGTCTGCTTGGCTAAGCGAATGATACTTTTTTACACGAACTTGTATCTACATTCATTATTATTCCTTCAATCAGTTGTACCCTGTCTACATCCAACATGTTTCTACGTTTCATAATATAACTACTTAAGATACCACAGGTAAAATGAACTGAATTTTCAGACTTGAACAGTATTACTTGTTGTGAATGGGGAAAAGAATTGAGAGAACTCCGTTAAACATAAAAGAATCGGCGAATTTGCTGTAAATGTATTTTCACCCAATTTTCTTTCGCTTTCGCGAAAATTGCGAGTCCGACAAAAGGAGAAGGGAAAAGTTTGAGTTATTCAATCGGTTTCACAGTTTAAATCATGGCAATTTTTGTTTACTGTACAGTTCTGTCATCCAGATGTTTCGTTGTTAATAACCACACATCATTTCCCAGTGCTGTTATGACGAATCCGTTTGCTTTTGATATAATAACGGAAAATCTTATCAAATGTGAACAAATTCGTCTGCCTGGAATGGATGTTATTGTGTAGTCTGGACGACAGGTACGTAATCTCGACTGCCGTTGCTTTTTTCGGGAATACGGTTCGCTGTTACTCATTTGATTTTAGAGATATTTATTTCGTTATTCACGTTTGTTATACATTGGTGCAAGTACACAAGTTGTACACGTATTTTCTACTTTTGACAGGTAAATTTTTTCCTGAAAAATTTTCTTTTGACGATTTCTGTTTTAAAGCCAAACTCCCTCTTAACTCGTACAGTGTTTTAGTCTACTTTGGGACTCTTTTACACAATTTTGCAACTATTCTTTAATTAGCAGCCCTAGGGATTTTCTTAAACAAGTAAATCAAACGTTTACAAATTTGACTACAGTGTTCAGAAATATATAAAAAACTAATACTCTAACAATGTTTAATATTCATATGCTACTGAAATGACAGTCACTAAGGTGTACGTGGCTCAAACTGATATTCGGCGCGCGCTGAACTGTCGTGATCAGAGTTATCTTCGACATATTAGTGCAACTGTACACCAACATCTATCAGTCAAACTGTTCTCGAGCTATAAAATATTTTAGGAATACTATTTCGTTACACCACTTTTCTCGACAGTATACTCCGCCTAGCGAGTATCAGGACGTTCGTCGTATTCACATAAAAAATACTCTTACATTGTTTGAAAATATAAATAATTTTACAAAAGGTGAAATTAGGGCCTTCGCTAAAAGTTTACCACAAATAAGTAGTCAGAATAAAGAAGGCCTGAATGAAAACTTAAGTGGAAAAATGGAAGGCCCATATTTTTTTTTTTTTTTTAACTGACTGTTAATGTAGATGTTTCGATGATGATGATGGACTTTGCCGCCATTGTCAAGCGGCAAGAATATGACCGCCGAAGCTTCGTGTTTCACCAACGGACTTAGCTAGTTAGGGAGCGTGCACAAACTACGTGGCTCGGTCCAGGAAGGGTGGGGGGGAGGGGTTGGCTGGAAGGTTACGCTGGGCTACGTGGGGGGAGGGGGGGGTTCCGAGCCAGGCCACGTAGCTTTCATTTCATAGCATTTTTCACAGTTAAAATGAGGAACAGAACTCACAACAGCATGTGAATATTTATTTCCCTCAATTATTTCTGTATGTAATTTACAATCGTCTGACAAGAGAAAACGGTAAAAAATGTCTTCTGGAATCAAAAGGAAAAAAGCTACGTCCTTATGCGAATGAATTTAGATATACACCGCATCGAGAAAACCTTACAGACTGTTATTATGTTTTTCGTGCCGTATGTTCAGACACTTCGGTAATATCAGTAATGTGTGCTACTTTATTTCTACTTAACAAATTCTGACAATGGCGAAGATAGTCCAGGAAGGTGTAGTATGGACAAGTTACCCATATACTCATCCTTCAATGTCCTGGTTTGGCAATGAAAAAGTGAATTCGTACAGGAATGTGTATATCATAGTAGTCTGATTTTGTTCAATCTGTTTTTGCTTCTTACACACGTTGTTAAAATTTCTTCAGTACATTGTACCTTTAATGTGATCGATCTTATTTTCTCCCCAAATACATTTGTTAGAAATTTCATAGCCATGCCTTTCACACAGTACGGCACCAAGTTAATTCAAAGAATGTTCAGCTCTGTAGTGTCTACTGAATAATCTTGACGCCCATCTTTCGACATCCATTAATCATCTTTATTGAGAACTCTGTACATGTCTACGAAGCACGGTGATGGCGGTATCACTCTTTCAATTCTTGTCAGTGTGTAATTACTCCAGTTGAGCTTCGTTTTTGGTTTAAATTTTGAGAAACGTGAGCAATCTTAAAACGACTAACCGTAGATGAAACGTTTTGACAGGTACGTAGTATTAATCTTTTACAGCACAGCGTTACACGTTAAACAAATGTAATATTTGGAAGCCATCTCAAATATGTGAGGGAAGCAGCTTTCTCGATGTGTAATCAGAAAAAAAACCGCAGATATATTACCGAATTTTGTTTTCAAACCATGTTTCTTTGCGCTAATCTTCAGTCATAGTAGATGGCAGATAAGTGCAAAGCAAATGGTTGAAAAGTTGTTTGAGAATGAAAACTTTGGCGAAAGTACCCGAGAAGACTTCTGTGTGTCCTAATTTTTTCGTTTCATTTTTAGTGTGTATTAATTTATTCCGGTTGATAGAACAGTGTTTTACTTTAGTTTTCTTTTGCCAAATTGGATTTATCTGCAATGAATTCAATGGTTTCATCTTTGCCTTCTCCGTCTGCGTATTAACAGATGGGAAGATATACAGGGTGTTTCAAAAAGAATATACGTATTTCGAATGCATATATTTATTAAACTGTAAGACATACGAATATGAAACTTTACACACATATTTACGAACCTCTTAAGTTCAGATTACAGAGGTTCAATATGTACTCCATCAGCCACACGAACATCACATCGATACTCAAATTCCTCCCATACTCGGGCAAGCATGTCCTTCGTCACTGATGTTACGGCAGTACGGATCCGGTTCCTCAAGTCCTCAAGGTTCTGTGGGAGTGGTGGTACATAAACGTTGTCTTTAATGAAACCCCACAGGAAGAAGTCGCAGGGTGTCAAATCCGGTGACCGTGGAAACCAGCTGATGCATGCTAAGTCGCCAGCTCCTTGACGACCAATCCAAAGGTTCGATAGTTTTTCAGATATTCACGCACTTGGCGACTCCAGTGAGGGGGTGCCCCGTCTTGTTGAAAATGAAGTTGTCTTCGTGCAGCCTCGGAAACAAGCTGTATTGTAACATAGCGAGATACTGCTGACCGTTAACCGTGTTTCCATCAAAGAAGAATGGGCCGTAAACAGATGATCGGGATATCGCACAAAACACATTGACTTTAGGCGAATCTCGTACATGCTCAATGACTGCATGTGGGTTCTGTAGACCCCATATTCGAACATTGTGTTTGTTTACCTGACCACTAACATGGAAAGTCGCTTCATCACTGAAAACGATGCGTTGTGCGAAAGTGTTATCATTGTCAATAGCATCATTAATCTCGTTACAAAATGCCACACGTTTCCGTTTGTCATCAGGACGCAGAGCTTGTAACAACTGTAACTTGTACGGCTTCATAACCAACCGACGTCTCAAAACACGCCAAATTGTTGTTGTAGGTAGTTGTAACTCCCGACTGGCACGACGAGTTGATTTTGAAGGACTACGTTGGAAAGAAGTTTGAATTCGTGCAACATGTGCCTCAGAAACACGAGAGCGGCCAGGACTCTTTCCTTTACATACACATCCGGTATCTACAAACTGTCGATACCATCTACGAATGTTTCACCCATTTGGAGGATGCATTTGGTACCTCAACCTGAAACGTCTTTGCACTGTAATCACGGAATTGCACTTCGCAAACTCGATAACACAAAATGATTTCTGCTGTGGAGTAGCCATTTTAAACATATGACGGTTACCAATAATAACACAAGACGACTGACATCTAGCGGCTATTAAATAAACTAGACTGTGTATTCGTTACTCCAATAGCCGAGCCGGGGCGCAGCGGTCGATAGTTTTGACAAAAGAATACTTTGTAATACGTATATTCTTTTTGAAACACCCTGTATGTCTCCAATAGTTCATGAGTAGTGTAAGCTGTTTTCTGTATGGTAAAAACTTGATTGTATGCTGTAATTTTTTAGATTGAAATTGGGGACCGCCCCAACATCGGTAAACTACTTAAGGGGGGCTCCATTAATTACGTGAGATGAAACAAGGGGGGCGGGGAGGTCCGGCAAAATCTCACCAAGGGGGAGGGGGGAGGAGTCGACGGAAAACTCACGTGAGGTGTTGAAATTCTTGTAGGACTGTAGAGCTTTTTTTTTAAAAAAGTCTACAAACGAAGCGGATTTTTACTTTGCGGGGGGGGGGGGGAGGGGGGGTAAGGGGCCTAGAAAAATGAGGTTGATTAGCATGAGGAGGGGGGGCGCGTCCCGTCAAAATGTCACGTCATTTTAAAGGGGGGGAGGGTTGAGGGTCCAATCAGATCTCACCAGATCTCACCAAATCTCACCAGACGAGAGGGGGGGAGGTGTCCGGAATTCCGTAGAAACACCTCACGTAAGTAACGGACGCCCCCCTAAATACCGTTACCAGGATGTCCTTTATATTATGAATGAGAGTAGATAACAGTTCGATGTGCCTCTTATAGTCGATACCAAAACGGCCCGTCCTCTTATCGTGCAGCGCACTGTGCCACAACATCCTCCTCAAGAGAAGACGGATGACGCATTAGCGGTTACAGCTTGACAAGGGAACCGAATTAAGCGAGAGAGGAAAATGGGGACTGCAAGGGGGGAGGGATAGAAGTTAGAAGACAACACTTGAAACAAGATGTCTTGTGCAGACAGGCTTAGAAAAAGAAGAAAAACATCCAATGCAGGAAATAGTTGTGCACAAATATGCCCTTTAGAATAAGATCCCATATGTGCAGATACGAGGAATATGTTCAGAGAATATGCCAGATAACGCAATTTTTGACTTTGTGTTACCGCGGAAATACGCAGGAAGCAAAGTTAAGATAAAATATTTTTTTTAAAAAAAACTGCTTAACGTCTCTTAACAGCGAGGTCTTTAGAGACGGGAAAGGATGGGGGGCAAGGAAGGCCTTTGAAGGAAGCATCCCGGCATTCACCTGGAGTGATTAGGGAAAACCATGGAAAACCCAAATCTGGATGCTCGGACGGGGATTCGAACCACCGTCCTCCCGAATGCGAGGTGAGAAAGCTTACCTTTACACCACGCTCGGTAGAACACTGTTGCCAGCCATGACAGTTATCTTACAAACTTTTCATACACTACTAAGAAACGTAAATTTTTGTAAATCTTTCATTCACGACCAAATGGTGAGAGGAAGTTTGTACAGTAACGCAAACTCAAATTCTCTTATTACGATTTTACAGCATAAATAAAAGTCGAGAAAAGATGGATTTTCTCGTGTGAATGATCCTATTTATGGTTAATGCGTCTCGCTTCGATAGATCGTGAAAGATACCTCTCTCAGAAGCTGTTTAGTTCTTATATAGAAAACCATAGTATAAAATTTTTGGCAACATACATAACCCAATACCAATTAAAATCTAATATTATTGGACTTAAAAGTAAATTAGATTTTTTTTTTTTTTTTTTTTTTTTTTTTTTTTTTTTTTTTTTTTTTTTTTTTTTGAAAACGTTTGGCGGGGAAAGCAGGGGTGTTGTCTGTAATCCGTATATTCTTAACAATAATAGTTAATATTTCGATATTTTCTGTCACAAAAATTCCCATGAAAATGAAATACCCACGTTTAAGTGTCAATTGTGAGCGTTTAGATATTCAGTGATGACTGTTCTGAAAGATGGGTAGTGTAGTTGTTCAAGAAGTGACTCAATGTTTTGTATGGTAGTAAATTAGGTTGTGATTTCGAATATGCCTTATAGTTTGAAACAGGCATCTCGAAGGCAAAGATTCAATACTTAAAAATTCTTCAGTTCTCCGTTGTTTATAAACATCAGTGGGTGGGTGGACACTTGACGATTCGTCCTGGCAATCGGGAGGATGTGAATTCGATACCCGGCCCAGTCATCCAGATTTCAGTTTTCCATGATTTCCAGAAACTCCTTCCTTACCGACTACCCTCCCCCCCCCCCTGATTCACATAATTCTCCGGCTCTAGCGACTTCGACATCAACTAGCCGTTTATCCCATTCCCCCTTAAAAGGTAATAAGGTAACACCTTATAAAATCTGGTCGGTATTTAGGCCTAAACTTGGCGTGAATAATTTTTGTGAAACTGGTTTATTCTTTGATTTTAAGGTAGTTAAGTAATGTCTGTGGAGCCAAAGATTGCCAGCTTTATTGAAAGAAAATCCTGCTTTTTTTTTCTCTTTTTTTAAAAAAAAAATAAAAATAAAATTAAAAAAAAACCTTCATTTGTCACACAGCCAAAGATTTTCTTTCTCTAAAGTTGGCACTGCCCATGGAGGAATGAAATATATGGAGAAGAAATACCGCTTACTCTGTGACGCCGCCTCTAAACTCTCGGTAGATACTGCGCATGCACAGTGGCGGCGGCAGCCATATTACCTATCCATACAATGGTTATTTGGAGACAGTATATCCCGAAAACTAAGCAAGATATCGAAAAATATTATTCTTTAATTTAGGTTTTTTTTCGTCGTGATACGTAAGAATCCATCAAATTTGACTTTTTGCGGAATTTTTCTTCTGCATTTGAACTCACTTTTGAGACAGTATATCTCGAGAACTAGGCAAGATATCGAAAATTTTTATTCTTTATTTTTTATTTGTCTTGTCTTTTTAAATAAGAATCCATCATCAAATTTGACTTTGACCAATTTTTTCTTTTGAATTTCAACCAAAACATATCACATTTAAGACAGAATATCTCGGAAACCAAGCAGGATATCAAAACATTTTGTTCTTAATTTTTTATTTGTCTCATCGAGTTACATAATAATCCATCATCAGATTGCGGTGTCACGTTTATCCTAGAGTCCCTTTGAGGTTTTTGCCCATATTCCGTGTGTCTGTATGGATAGATAATATGGCGGCCACGCCTCCTCACTTTTCTCCACCGGCGTCACTTCAATGCGTGGTGAAGGTCCCTTGCGTCGTCTCCATATATTTCTTTCCTCCATGGCAGTGCCAATCTCAATCTTTGGCTACACAGACATTACTTACCTACCTTAAAATCAAAGAATAAACCAGTTTCACCATTTACGCGTATCGAACTGAGAAGATAAGGCATGTCAGGTGATCGACGATTTATTGGATTATTTTGTAAAGAAAGAACAGTAATTATTAGTCTACGTGTTGAGCTGGCGAAAGGAATTGTATCATAGAAACATACAGATAGTAAAGGAAGTGGTTTATTTTCAATGCAATCATGAGTTTCTTACATTAAATATGACTAACATTAAAGTAACACCCTCCCACTTCAAAGAAAAGGGAACGGCAGCACTGTACCATTTCTTTTACAATCATTCCTGTTCAATAGCGAGATGGGGGACTGCACCTCTTTATTGACCTTCGAGAAACTGGTACTAACCTGTTGAAGTTTACATCAGTCGCTTCGTTAACATGTCCTCTTCACGTTTTGCGATCACACATTGCGGAAAAGTCGCCAGGAATTTAATTAAAAATACCGAAATATGAAAGGCTTAGCAACTGCGAAATGCTATCAGCACTGCAAAAATAACATAAAAATTATCGGTACAGGGATAATTTCAACCTAAACAGTTTCGTTTTGTAATATATATCTTGGTTAGGTTGCAATACGGCCTGGACCCAGGAAAAAAAGAAAATCGAAAAATTCTCTATGCGGCAGTCATACGCAAATGGCGCATTTGTTTACAATGGAAGCAATCGACTACCTCTGTTTTTCGTTGCTACGTAAGATGGCGGGCATCACCGTATTACAATTCGGATACATATTACCAATATGTCAATTTTGTGCGACTTTTTACAACGCAGAAGAGCTGAAAAGGCAAAAAAACAGTACAACAAAGGATTAAATCAACATTTTAAGAGACTGTCACGATTTTTCAACGTTGGCGGCATCTAATGTCGTTGTGTGACTGTCATTTTCGGCAGTTTTAATTAAATTCCTGGTGACTTTTCCGCAATGTGTGATCGGAAAACGGGAAGAGGACATGTTGACGAAACGACTGATGTAAATTTCAACAGATTAGCACCAGTCAAAGTGGTGCAGTCCGCGCGAGATGTTTGTTAAAGTGACGCGCGCCATGTGCTTCGCATATAACTGCACCGGAAATCCTCAACCTGATGACCCATAATACAGTTGGCGTCATTCTCCTAATCTCAAACATCCGGCAGATCACCCGGCACTCGTAGCGTCACGGCGGAACCACGGAAATCTTGTGTAAACTTCCTTTCTCTAGTGTGTCCTCTTTCAAAACGTTCGCTCGTTTGCAAAGAAAATACTGCTATCTCCATGTTACGCGTTTATAAGTGGTAACGACTGCGTTCATAAGGTCGACTGTGTTAACACTGTCGGTACACTTGTCCTCGAACCAGGGCGAATCTGCATTTATGTAAATGAATCGTTGCATGTTGTAACTGCAGTGCTTTGCGTGCTACGCACGAAAATCGAGAAAGAAACGGGTAAGCCTAATGACTTACGGCTAGTTGCATGGCTATCTTCACGCTTACATCTGAAGGACGAATCTTCGTCAACAATGCTGTATGCCCTGACAATATAAGTACCATGGAAGAGTTCATAACTAACACAAGACTTTTGCTGGTGATAATTAATTGTACATCCATCTCCCCTCTAACTTTCTTAGTCATCGGTTCTCCAACCAACCTCATAACCGCGCATGAATTGGCGACCCAAGAACATTGATCATTAATTGTTTCGTTGTTTACTGCTAATGCACGAACCAGCTTGTAAAATATGTCAACAGCGGGCTTTTGTGTTCCATATCGGTGCAAAAATTAGTTTACTTCTGGCTGCTTACAATTCCCATCTGTTAACTCTAACGTACCTGTAGCCTCCAAACTAGCTAACCGAATATGCTCCTGTCTACAGATGCAGGCAAAGTGAAACGACCAACGACATAATCAGTCCGTGATATAGGACTTAGTTTAAGAACATTTTGAATTCCAAAATGCTGCAGACTAAAGATACATTCTGTAGCACTAATCACACACCGTGGTTGTGTGTGTACAGCCTCATTCTGTGATGTAGATATATAATACCCCTATTACATGAGTGCAAGACTCATTGCTTGTTTTTATCAAGGTGAAGAGCAGCATTCTGACGCAGAAAACGTCAGGTATCTGATTTCAGAGTATCCGATAAAAAAAAAGTTGGAATTTACTGTCATCCAAAACTTTCTTTGATCAGGTCAGTCTGATCAGCATTTTCGTGGCTCCAATTTCTTCGGTGATCTACTCCTCGCTTCCTTTCCTGCTCATTGTAAATTTGAAGAATATGGATGATGTACCTCTCTACGAGTTACCTGTGTAACAAATACCTTTTAATGAATACCAAGTTATTCCCAAACACGATTTACACACCGGTAAATAATAAAGTTGTTTACTGATGGACTATTAAAATTGCATGTCGTCGTTTACAAGAATGTTGTCACCATATCGAAGACAGTACGCTGCGTAACTAGAAATTTTTGAGAGATTAGATGAATATTTTTAAGCGTCATGTACGTCGTTCGTTGTTGGCCATCTCGTGAAAGGATATAGCAGGTAGGGTCTGGAAATAAAAATAAAAGAAACTCGTATGAATACCTCGGTTTGGTGCCAATATAATGTTCAGAGTAACCTAATTACTGTATATGGGAAGTACTTTAATGCAGAACAGTATATATGGATGAGATACACAGAAGAGCCAAAGAAACTGGTACATCTGCCTAATATCGTATAGGGTCCCCGCGGACACGCAGAAGTGCCGCAACACGACGTGGCATGGACTCGACTAATGTCTGAAATAGTGCTGTAGGGAATTGACACCATGCATCCTGTAGGGCTGTCCATAAACCCGTAAGAGTACGAAGTGGTGAAAATCTCTTCTGAATGACATGTTGCCAGGCATCCCAGATAAGCTCAATAATGTTCATGTCTGGGGAGTTTGGTGGCCAGCGGAGGTGTTGAAACTCAGAAGAGTGTTCCTGGAGCCACTCTGTAGCAATTCTGGACGTGCGAGGTGTCGCATTGTCCTACTGGAATTGTTCAAGTCCGTTGGAATGCACAATAGACATAAATGGATGCAGGTGATCAGCCAGGATGCGTACGTACATGTCACCTGTCAGACTCGTATCTAGACGTATCAGGGGCCCCATGTCACTCCAACTGCACACGCCCCACACCATTACAGAGCCTCCACCAGCTTGAACAGTCCCCTGCTGACATGCAGGATCCACGAATTCATGAGGTTATCTCCATACCCGTACACGTCCATCCGCTCGATACAATTGGAAACGAGACTCGTCACGCCAGGTAACATGTTTCCAATCATCAACAGACCAATGTCGGTGTTGACGGGCCCAGGCGAGGCGTAAAGCAATGTGTCGTGCATTCAGCAAGGATACATGAGTGGGCCTTCGGCTCAAAAAGCCCATATCGACGATGTTCCTTCGAATGGTTCGCATGCTGACACTTGTTGATGGCCCAGCATTGAAATCCGCAGCAATTTGCCGAAGGGTTGTTCTTCTGTCACGTTGAACGATGCTCTTCAGTCGTCGTTGGTCCCGTTCTTGCAGGATCTTTTTCCGGCCACAGCGATGTCGGAGATTTGATATTTTACCGGATTCCCGATATTCACCTTGCACTCGTCAAATGATTGTACGGGAAATTCCCACCTCATCGCTACCTCGGAGATGCTATGACCCATCTCTCGTACACCGACTATAACACCACGTTCAAAGTCACTTAAATCGTGATAACCTGCCATTG
>JARYHS010012519.1:86256063-86433721 GCA_031002005.1 Vandiemenella viatica
TACATGTTGTCTTGTAATTTCGAAAAATTACTGAACGGCAATAAAAACACGCGTTGGATATGGAGGTCTCTGTACTGTTTTTCTGTGTAGCGGTCAGGTAGCTCAGTGGTTAAAACGCTTGCCTACTATTGTTTGAATCGTGGTCTCCGTTTCAAATCTCCGTGAAGGCTAAAATTTTTTAAAATTGTTTTTGATCGTAAGAGTCACGCCTGGGCCGTCGGTTATTCTGATTGAATGTTGAACTGTAGATATCACAAAGTTAGGGGTGCAATGCGAGGCAAATCGTAGGTAGTCTTGCAATGCTGCAGGTGTACACTTTTTTACGTTATAAGTGTGTGTGTGTGTGTGTGTGTGTGTGTGTGTGTGTGTGTGTGTGTGTGTGTGTGTGTGTGTACAGCAGTAATAGTATTATAAATACGGAAGCAAGTCTCTGTCTTTTTGTTACGTTTTGACGACTAAATGGCTATATCGATATTGATGGAATTTGATAAGAAAATCTGTATGAAGGGCACAGGATATTTTTTCCAGTATGATTGACAGTTGTAGTCACGAAATTTTGAGACCTTATCGAATGGTGACAGAAATGTGTTGGAAATTGATTCACTTCAAGAGAGAGGTTCGACGGTAGAATGATATAGTGATAGCTTTCCTGTCATATTATTCCTACTCGATATTGTTTGGGACCAATCCTTTGTTACCAACAACTTTCTATACTTAATTCTGGCAAAAAAATTCTTAATCCACGCGTACGAAGTCGCGGGTACGAGCTAGTTTCCTATATAACTTGACAATTTTCCGATAAAAGGTGGCTAAGATATGTTCCGACATTACATTTGTGAACTCTAGATCTTCGTAGCTTCTGTTTGTTGCTATAAATCTTAGCATAGTTGTCAGTCTTTCATGGGGTGAGATTCTCCTCATAGCAGTGTCTCGTTTTTTCCTATTTTTGGGGTTATTAATGATAGCAACTTCAAATAAATGTCCTTAACCATTGGTAAATAATTACGCCAATCGTCAGGATCATTATGTAATTCCCGAAGCAAATTCATATTAGAATATGTGTATCTTTAGCAACCATCTTTTAGATAATTTTTACTTTTTAATCTCACCAAACATAATGAACTAAAAGTAAATGCTTCATAAATAATAAAACTAAACTCAAAACAGAAGTTAAAAACGCGAAAGAGTGGAAATGAGTTTTAGCTCAGTTTCACCTAACATTTTCCTGATCAAGTAAAACGTCAGTCAAGATGTAGACTGGCCTTATGTCAAGGAGAGCACTTCAAGTTGAACACAAAGACAGTCAGTTCCAGACACTACCAGATGTCACAGCTACATCCTGGAAGAATAATTAAGTACAGGCTAGTTCATTCCTCCAGGCTCTGTATAGGCTTAGGAAAAGGACTCTAAGATAGACTCCATTAGATATTTCTTGGACTGTTTTTATAAGTATTTTTCCACTGAATTGCATTTCCTTAATATATGTGCCGTCTTGTGGACTGTACAACAGTTTATCAGACGTCGTTAAAAACTAACTTAACCTTTACTTTGAAACTTCATTTCTGTTCACTTTGCTCTAAGCAACAGAGGCAGCAAATCTTCTGCCACAAAGCCACTTATTTTGGGTGAGATATACTCGGAAGTGAGCTGGTCGAACGAACCAATAGTAGTACCTTGTAAGAACCATGCGTGATGCTACGCACCGGTGACTGTGCCGACGTAGGTAATACAACGTCCATTGAGTCACCTGAAACAGCACGATTCTTTGACCCATAATAAGTATTTTGCCCTGTAACAAACCTGGGATAGTATCTTAGCTGGGATTATGCTGCATTTACTTCTTTTTTGATTATGGCTTTACGCCTCGTCGACGTCCAGGTTATCAGAGGCGGGAAAGGGTAAAGGGCTAGAAACGGGAAGGAATTCGGGCATGGACTTTTGAAGGAAGCGTCCCGGCATTCGCCTGGATTGATTTGGAGAAATCATGGAAAACCCGAATCTGGGTGCCCATACAGGGATTCGAACCCACGTCCTCCCGAATGCGAAGCCAGAGCGTTACTGCTACCCGCTCCGTATTTACTGCTTGATTATTGGTTTGCTGTATATTCTAAGAATTGTCAACCGTTCAACAAAAAATCTCGATGTTAGTTCTTATTCCCAATAAAGCAAAGTTCATGTTAGCGTTTTATAAACATCTTATTGGCGTTTTCTAGGCTGATCCCAAGATTTCAGATAAATCATTAGCACTGAGGGGACACTTAAGTACACAAATTAATTCCTATGAAATATGGTTTCTTTCAAATTACAGGTAACGCTATTAGTATGCAGCTTATCTGGAACACACAGGAAGCAAGCTAAAATTTGAAAACAGTTTCATTCGCAGATTAATTATATAGCAGTGCCCTTTAACAATTAGTACACAAATCCTGTTGGTGTGGATTAGTAAAACAAATATAAATAAAGTGTCTGCCAACAACAGTCTCGACCAGACATTTTCATACAGTATTTACATTGTTCTGCGATGTGTTCTCTTGTCACGCTGTTGTATAATCTATTTTTGAGCGATTATTCTGTCTTTACTTGGTGGTAATACAGGTACAATCAAGACAATACCAGCTGATTCACAAATAATTTCACTGTAACCATTTCATATTCTCTCACTTTACGGACAGTACAAACCTCTTGCCAAAAAAATTTTCAACTCAGGCAACCACTTCGATGCTACCTTTATACAGGGTGATTCAAAATGATTGTCGGGGTTTCATGAATTTTTTACCGGTTATGTACTAAACATACAAGTATTATCCTTACACGGATCAATAGACAAACACTCAATGTTTTGTTTTGTAGCAGCCGCTAATCTTGTAGTTACGTTTTATTCCGCCAGATTTCAGTGTTTGCAATATGGCAGCTAACGCTATAGAGAAGGCTTTTTGCACTCTAGATTTTCACGTGTGTCAGTCAGTTACCGTTGTCCAATGGAACTTTCGAAAAAATTTTATGGAGGATGCACCTTCAGACAATTCCATTCGGAGGTGGTATGCGCAGTTCGTGGAGAAGGGCTGCTTATGCAAAGGGAAAAGCAGCAGGCGTCCTTCTGTGTCGGAAGTCGACGTGAACCGCGACAGAGAAGCTTATCAACGTAGCCCGCGGAAATCAAGAAGAGGCAGCAGAGAACTGAACATTCCGCAAACCACAGTTTGGCGCGTGCCTAAAAATGAAAGTCTATCGCCTAGGGCTGCTTCAGGCTTTAACACCTGACGACCATCGGAAACGTCTCACGTTTTGCAACATTATACAAGAAAAAATGGGAGAAGATGGGTTTTGTAAAAAACTCATTTTTAGTGATGAAGCGAACTTCCATTTGTGCGGGAAAGTTAACAAGCATAATGTACGGATTTGGGTAACAGAAAATCCCAGTGCTTTTATTGAACACCAGTGTGATTCTCCAAAAGTGAGTCTTCGCTGCTGTTTCCAAGGCGAAAGTGTATAGTCCGTTCTTCAATGAACAGACAGTAACAGGACTATCTTACCTCGATATGGTTTATGAGTGGTTGCTGCCTCAGCTGAAAGAGGTAGATGATTTCATATTCCAACAAGATGGTGCTCCACCTCATTTCCATCGGGAGGTCAGAACATTTCTCAACGAACAATTGCCCCAGCGATGGATAAGACGCGGAGCCGACAGTGACCAAATGCTCATGGCTTGGCCACCTCGCTCACCAGATTTAACCCCATGTGATTTTTTTCTGTGGGGTTATGTCAAGGATCAAGTTTATCTTCCTCCTCTACCTGCGACTATCCCGCAACTGAGAGAACGGATCAGGGCCGCCTTTCTAAACATTTCTGATGACACGCTGCGTCGCGTGTGGGATGAAATGGACTATCGCATAGATGTGTGCAGAGTGACACAGGATGCACATGTCGAACATTTGTAATGGATGTAAAAAAAACTTGACGAGTTTCTTTACATATCAAAATAAGATTCAAATTCGTATCTCAATTGTGCTAAGCGTAGGAATTTTTTGAAACCCCGACAATTGAATCACCCTGTACTTTTTACTCGCTACATGAAAAATGGATAGGTCTACTATAAAAAAATTCTCTTGAAAATGTTCGTATCAAGTACAAATGACGAAGGACGTTTCTTGTTCGAGTGGGATCGTTTGACTGTAGGGGAGGAAAAAAAGACCACTTGTACACCACCTCCCGCACTGCAAATATGAAGTGTCAAAACTTCCCATCTGGGTTTACTATGTTGCAATATTAAAAAACAAACAGCTTTACAAATTTCTCCCTTCAACATCTTGTTTATCTTTAACTGCTACTCCTCGTAGCCGCAGCGTGTTAATGAAATTCCAACAGTGGCTGAATAATTTAATTTATTTGAGACTAACTTGAAGTAATGATGACCAGTAGGTGGTGAAAGAAGAAAGAGGCTGAGATTCTTACCTTTCACATTTAATCAATGCAGTACACAACAAATTCTTATACCGCATAATTTTGTTACATCTCGTGCCTGCGTTTGCCTTTATTCAAAGTCATTTTTGCTCTCCCTGATCGCTTCTTGCTTGCTTGGAGCTGTCCTGGAACACTGCTGCTGCTATCTTGAGAGCCGGGAACAGATAGCCTTTCTTTGAACCCAACCTTTAATAGCTCTATTTTCTTAACGAGGACGTTACTTTAGTTCTCTTATTTACTGACAAGCGACACCATACTGGTTCAGGGAGGTATAATGTGCCTAAGTATAAACGGCTTTCCGCAATCACATACGTGAATGCAAGAGCCGTTTCCAAGGGAGCATCCATAAACCACGTAGCTCCATTTTTGCCTCCTGTTAACCCCCCTCCCTCCCGCGTAGCCTGACGTATCTTTTGTCCCTCCCTCCCTCCACGTAGCAAGTATATTTTTTCCCTATTGATTCCAGAAGATATAAATTACATACTGAGATAGCTAAATGACACAAATAAATATTCACATACTGTTGTGTGTTCTGTACCTTATTTTAAATGTGACAAATAATAGCTACGTTGCTTGACTTGGAAGCAGCCCCCCCCTGCTCAGCGTAGCCAACCCCTTCCCCCCCTTTTTACATAGAGCCACGTAGTTTATGGACACACCCCAATCATTGCATCAAAATACACATTTCGAAAAGAAAAATACTCTCATCATACAGATTACAAACTACACGTTTCGAAGCTTTCATATTACAAGTAGTTCAGCGGAAACCCTAGCTATTTACCGCAGACATCCATATCAGATTTTTCGTATCCACTAAACCTTGACAATTTATGAGATCTAGAACGGAACTCACGCTTTCTTCCGAAGAATAGTAGCTTTTATGATTGCGTAAAAACAGCTTGCTGAAGAAAATTCAGTCATAATATTATCTTGTGCACAAAACATTTGATTTTAAATTTGTGGATGTTGGAAGATGAACAATTTTGGGAACAGAGTTTTCTAAAAAGTTAGGTATGTAAATATTGAATACAATAAGTTCAGAACGAATATTAAAGTTTATGAATCAGTACTGTGAGCATTAGTTCCAATCACACCCTTGTATGTCGTAACTAATATCTTATCCAAAACGAGCAAAGCAAGTGTTGCCATCTATCTGCGAATCATGCTAACTTGCTGGTAATATTTTGTCCGTGAAATCGAATTTTAACATCAAAACAGGATTATTCCATCAGGCGCCTACATGATAACAGAAAACCACCCAAATATCGAAACAAAGATGGCCAGCATGCCTACGTCGGATATTTCTTTAATCTTCTGTTGCAACGCCTTAATCCTCTCAAACTAAGGATACTTTATAAAAACCAAATTAACCACATAGGCTGCTAATTTAATTGGCGTAATAGGAAACAACAAAATTTAAAATGGAAACTTCTGTAGGGTTGTTCCCCCCCCCCTTTTTCATCAAACTTGCTTTGGGTTATACTCAGCTTTAGCAAACTTCAGTCAAAGGTTAGACTTTAATGATCACACAATACGGTTTTAAATAGGGGAATTTTTTTTTAGTTACTGCTTTACGCCTCGTAGACGGCTAAGGTCATTAGAGGCGGGATGGGACTGGGGACAAGGAACGGGAAGGAATTCGGCCATGGCCTTTTTGAAGGAATCATCCCGGCATTCGCCTGGAGTGATTTGGAGAAACCATGTAAAACCCAAATCTGGATGCCCGGATGGGGATTCGAACCCGCGTCCTCCCGAATGCGAGGCCAGAACGTTAACCGTGCACCCACCACGCTCGGTAAATCGGGGAAGAGAAGAAGCAATGTACATTATAATTCGTGACTACTATAATCAAGTCTGCCGTCGAAGGAAGATGAAGTAAAAGTAAAGAACAATCCTTTCATTCGATTTAATCGATTTCAGAAAATGACAGTAGAAATGTTTTCCGCAAAAAGACAACTTTTTTTTCTTTATTGAATAGAAAATTGTCGGAGCCTCCAGTTCGCATGAAGACTTCGAAAATGATACGCCACGAGCGTTTAGCAGATTGTTTACGTGTAGCTAAGACGGTTTGCCGAACTACTGAATATCGATTTATCGCTTCCTAACAATAACGGACGGCTGCCTGCCTCGCTTCTTCCACCCGGACGGCGCCATATTTCAGACTGACATTCACAACCTCCGGCCCCATATGCCATCCCCTAATAAATAAATTCCTGGGAGCTGGCACGCAAAGAATCTGTCAGGGTACTGAAACATTTCCCAACTTCCCGGAGTATTTTTTCTTTACTGCAGCTGCACTGCTTTCGGTGTGATGGCATCTCTGGTTGTCCTGTTTAGTTTTAGCTGCCCTTTAAATAACTGCGCTGAACAGTATGACAAATTCTGTCAGCTCACAATTATTAGGAAGGCAAATTCGTAGCTTACGTTTCAGGCATTTCAAAAAATGTCGTGTTTGTACTGCATTTGTCGTTTGGAGTGAGAATTTTTTGCTTCTAAATAAAAGTAGTACTTTGTAATTTTTATTTTTAAAAAAATTAGCCAAAAAGGATGAAAAGTGGAAAAAATCAATTATTTCATTCTATCCTATTTGATTGGAGCAAAGGCAGAGTAGACTTCTCAAAACATGTCTGTATAGAGGGAAAATGTTATCGGGTACAATACGGCAAGAAAATGGTTTAATCATCTTTCAGTCACTCTGACAAAAGTAATTTTCGACGTTCAGGAAAACCATCGTACTTTAGCGGAGAACAAATAAACTTTGGTCCACACTGAAACGCCTCAGTTAACATTAAAATCCAGCAGCAGTGATGAAATGTGACCAGTTAACTACTTACAGCGACCACTAGTATGAATGGAGTCGAACTGGAGAAGTTTCATGCGCTTCAGAATTTAGCCAGTGAAGCGGCATGAAAACTTGGCGTCCTTAGTCGCTTCTCAGTCTTAGTTCTTACACCGTCTGACAAATTTTACAATAGTTATGTGATAATATTTCAAAAAAAAGGAAGGAAGTCAAATTGTTCCTGTCCAAGTATTTGAGGTTCTAACGATGAGATTGGCAGAGATTAAGCTCCTCACTCTCTCAAATGATATCTGTATCAGAACGCAGTTAGTGAGTTTGCCTAAAAGAAAGTTCAAGATGTTTAACGGACCTTTGAGGTAATACCGTTGGTTTCATTGGTACGTGGGACCAGGGTCCGGAATATTAATATAAAATTAGTTTAACGAAAAACTTTCGCTCGCTAAAAACTTAATATCTAACCTAAACAACGCCAAAAGCTTGATGTGAATCTTACAGACAAAGTTTAATGAAGATCTTATTACCATCCCGTTCATAAATAAACAAACGAAACCATAACTAGTCCCTTCTCCACAAGCAGTTTCTTGTTCCAAAAATTTTTTTTAAGCTAAAACCAATTTTTTTTCATGTTTTAAACAAGTACAAAATGATAAGGTTGACAACGGTAAATAGCATTTTAGGATATTCCTACAAGATTGGAAGTAAGTAGCCTCTTCCCCTCCCCTCCCTCCCTCCTTTCTTGGAGTTTCAGGCATTAAAATTTTATAAGTTAGAATGTGAAACAGTTTGGCAGTTAAACTGAATTACTTAATAAATGTAGAATCCCTTATAAAACATACGTAACAAACGGAGCCGAACGTCATAGCTTCACTGTAAACCGGTTATTGCAATCAGGGTAGACACCTAATTTGGATGCCTTATTTTTGCTTCTGACTTTACGCCTGGTCGACATTGACGTCATTAGAGGTGGGTAAGGACTACAGGCAAGGAATTGGAAGGAATTCGACCATGGCCTTTGAAGGAACCTTCTCAGGATTCATCTGGAGAGATTTGGGGAAGCCATAGAAAACCCAAATCTGTATAGCCGTTCGAAAACTCGAACCCACATCCATCCAAATGCGAGGGCAGAGAATTTGGATGCGGCTCAAGCGGTGGCCCTAAACACTCAACGTCAAGATTACCTACACGGAAACTATAGGAAGACCGAGAACACGGTGAACTGACTATCTCCAAACATATTCAGCAAGTATATTAAGAAGAACAGAAAACAAGCTGCAATGGACGCAATTTCTCAAGGTGGTGTGGTCAATTGGGCCTGATCATGTGAAGAAAATGGCGTGAGGGTGAGGGTTTTTCAAATAAATATGGATGTATGTTGTGGCTGGGAAAGCAATTTATTCAAAATATTACCGTATCTATATTTTGTCTCGATCGTCGATTTTTATAGCCTCATCTTGAAATTTTTATCCGTCTTCAACACTGCCCTCATCAGCCCTCAGCCACCAGCACACGGAGCAGTAAGCTCGCCTGCAGACAAAGATGTGGAATTTAACGGAGTCGTTATTTTGTATCCGTTTCTGTTGGGTGCCCCAATTTTGCGCCCCGTCAGCAGGTTGCTTCCCCCCGCGGCGGGCCACACGAGTGGGTGTGCTCTTCATCCTGGAAGACGCCACGCAGGTCGATAGCAACGTCCCTCCAGAGACAACACAAAAACACGCAACACAATCCGGAAAAGCGCACATTTCTGGTTACCCGATTTCGTAAGCGATTTACAGGTCATGTTTTTATTATAAAACTAAACATTGCTGGTCATAAATCAATTATTTCTTAGTGTCTGTAATCTCATGAAGTTTCGAGACCATCACTGCTAGGCTACTACCCTTCATGACCACAAACTCGAAGGGGATAAACAAATCAGAAAGTTAATTTAGTGAAGTTTCATTTTGACTGTAACTCAAATTCAGTGACAGAGCAGTTTGATAACTAAATACAATTCATCATTATAGTGAAATATCACAGAGCATCTTTTCAGTCTCTGTTCATCAAATTTACCGAGATAGCAAATTAGTAAGAGGTCACACGCCAGAGTGATTCAGCACACTGTATCGGGAAGGTACAATGGAGCCCCCGCGTGCAGGCCAGTGTTTAGGCGGTTTTCCCCTAAGCGGCTAGGATTGGGGCATTCACCTGGAGTGATTTGGGGAAACCGTGGAAAACCCAAATTTGGATACCCGGACGGGGAATCGAACAGGCGTCCTCCCGAATGCGAGGCCAGAGCGTTAACCGTTCACCCACCACGCTCGGTCACATAATGCGAGTATCAGTAGCATTACCATTCTTAAATTCGATCCTCACTTCGGAATATGTTTTACTTGTTTCTATGTGCAATTTATTTTGGTATTATCTACTGCTGGTAGTATCGCATATTAATTTTTCTCGAAAATTCACCAAAATATTTTGTTTTTCTTCGAAGACTTCCCAAATTCTGGATAGTAAGCGCATTACAAACATTTGAAACATAATCAACGAAGACTGAAAAAATGAAAGTGGATGTTACTTGCAGCACAAAAACATTTTTTTAACTGAAAATTACTTGCACATTAAAAGCAATACCTCCTAAATGGACGAATTTGTGTCAGACAGGTGTGTTGTCACGCGATCCTCCAAAAAAAAAAAAAAAAAGGGGGGGGGGGATTCAAATCGTTCCGAAACTGTAGCAAGATTAGCGTGAAATTTCTACAAGTGGTGATGTTTAAATAAATTCCATTATTCACCACCATGCGTCTGTGTACCTCGCCATTATAAAGTGTAACTAGTATGTTTCAAAATTAATGGATAAAAAAAAGATAATTTAGATATGTAAATGAAATATGCTATTCAAAAATAAAAAGTGTTTGTGGTAATAGAAATATATCTTTTTATAAAAGTTTCCTTGTATGGCAGCATTTTATTTTTCAAACGTTTGTATGACTTTTATCATCCAAAATATTGTAAATTCTTCTAAAAAAAAAAAAAATTAATTTGCAACAAACAGCAAAAAGTTAAAGAAAATAAAAAGATGATTTTCAAACAAGGATCCAACGAAAGAAATTTCTAATTCCAAACTCACTCTTTAATCACGCAGCAAGGGGGTTACTTATCGTTTGGTGGGTTCTGTACATCCAAATAATAAGCACGTAAAATTAAACTTCCTTCTAGTGAGTAAATAAACTAACAAATGACAAAAATTCATTTGCATTTATTATAGGTTTATAATATTTTTATCTACAACTAAGAAAAATGGCCCACAACATCCGTTATTTGTTATGCCTTCCTTAAACCTACATTATAGCTTGCATATTTTTTCGTCAATATATCCTAAAACAACTAATTGAACTTATAATTTTGGTCATTCTTATGATCAATTTCTCGTAACTTAAATTCTGTCAAGTGAGCAAAGGTAAGAAAACAAGGATTTTCGTTTTATGTTTTTGTTAAAAATACTCCATATTTTATTCAAAAATTATATTTAAAAACTTTCTTAAGAAGCAATTTAGGCGTATAACAACAATATGTAATATATTTTCAATGGAATCAAACAGTGTATTGGAAAATCTTTATTAAGGATATTTCTTAAAATAATATCCTATTATTATCAAATTCAATAATAATCATTTTCTCTTTGTATTTTCGACTCAGTGGGACCGTTTATAGTCTGGTAATTCACTACTTTTCTTGTGTGCAGTAATTTCGGATGCATGTAAAGTGAATTTTTATTAAGTTGAAAACATCTTCTCAAGTTGAAATAATTCAAATTTTCATCCAAGTTTTTCGTTATGTCGTCTGCATATATTACTTTCCTCTCACACCTTCGAATTTTGAAAATGGAACGAGGGGACGTAAAAGTGCCTTTTTCTGTAAGTGATTGATAAATCATCTCATGACTACAATTCACAGTTTTTTTTAAAAAAATTAAACATTTAGAGATATCTCACATCTTTCACTTTCAGTCGCCCGGTCTCATCTCGCGATATCCGTGTGTGTGTGTGTGGGGGGGGGGGGGGTTCAACGCCTGTCCAAAAGACATAAGTAACTGTAGTGGCACACACCGTAAGCTTGATGCTGCTAGTCGCAATGAGGAAGCAAATTGGCTGGGAAGAAAAGGGACGAAAGTTATGAGAAAAAAAGACAAGCAGCTATTGTCTAACGGCTCTGTAGTCTGTAGAGGCAGGCGGCTGTTACTTCACTGCTATCTCGCCTGCTGGGAACTATCGCAGCCTCTTTACTGTTTACAGGTTACAATACGCTTGCCAATTACTCAACTCAGCTGCTCAAGGACAAACAGAACTACGTACAAAACATACGGACTGCGAAATCTGTTGGAAGGGAGACGTTTCCACAACTTTCGGGACATTATGCGAATTTTCACAAAAGATTTAAGTTTTCTCAGTAAGCAGCGATAGTCACTGTTCCAATTTCGAATCTCGCTACCTAATCTTAGGAGCCCGTGATTAAGTTTTTTAGGCAGGTTTTAGAATTTTTTGTAGTCAAAAAGAAGGTGAGTGCTGAGCAATGGCCTGTAGTCTAGTCACTGTTTCGAGTGTTGGCCAATTTCTTCACGTATTTGTTACTTCCGTTTAGTCCGCATAGAACTAGAAAAATAATCTACAGTAATATACAGATATCAAGAATGATTAGTAATTTAATTTAACTTCTAACGGTTGAGATTTAAAAATATGCTTTACTATCAAATGCGCGATACCTAACGCCATGTTCCTATCAAATGTTTGTTATAATAACTAAGTATACTTTATACGGTGTGCCAAAACACAGTAACATGACGGGATAAAATTAAAGCGTATTAAGTTGCTTCAAGGAAGACAAAATATATCAATACATATCCTTGTTTGTAAAATTTCTAGAAAAGGACAATTTATAGCAAATTAGCACAAGTTTTTGCTTGTGTGATTTCACTTCTCATTATTTATTTTGCTCATTTCAAACATCAACGTTTGATATTCTTTCGGAAGGGAAGGTTTATGAAACCATCGGAACTTCGTAAATAATAACTTGAGCTACTTTCATGTTTATTCGACGAATAAGTAAACCGGCACCACGAGTTAAGCAGCAAATAAACATGAATACCCGTAGACTGTTGAAGGAACTTATGCAATCAATCTTTTATTTTGTTTTGTTTTCTACCTGACTAGCCAGTCTTTCTCCAAGTATAATACTGGAGTCTATTATATTCGGGAAAAAGCCCTACATTGGTAAAAATTACTTAAGTCCAGGAACCATACCAGCATTCGCCTGGCGTGATATCAGGAAAACCGAAATCTGGATGACTGAAAGGGGATTCGACTATGCGTTCTGTCGAATGCCAGATCCGAATGTTACAACTCACACGTCCTATTGTCAACATTTTTTTTTTTTTTTTTTTTTTTTTTTTTTTGTATTTGAATTCAAGATCCAACCTTTAATTTCCTGTAACTGGTATAATAATATTGTCAGAAGCACAGAAACTTCGTGTGCTGCTATCCAAGAAATTGCACCATCTCTCGGCATTTCTATGGCCTCAGCAAGTGGAGGGGGACACAAAATACGAAGTATTGGAACCACTAATTTTTTGTTTACAAATTCCATCTCCTCCTTCGAAATATTAGAATTCGTAATGTTCGCACAAATTCTTCCTCCTCCACCGCCGCCACAACCACCCTCTTCATGGATCATAGACTGCTTGCGAGTGTGGCTTGTAACTGGAACTTCATAATGAGAATTTTTGTTTTCAAACTAACGGAAAATAAAACTTCAAATTCTTAAGGACGCTAATTTAGGGTAAAGCAACTGCACTTTGGAGAACTGCTGGCAGTGATTAACCTTTCATCGTAATTGAATATGGCGTGAGTTGAACACAATCTATGACAACGTAACCTTTTTGTCCGTCAGCCACACTATTCCTTCATGACTCAAGGCAGTTACGCTACTGGAAACAGCCTTTCACGAGTAAGCTCGAAACATCAGAAAGATGATAAACTTTTTAAAAAACAATGTTTGCTTTCAGCTCCATGTGCTTTTGGTTTTTCCAGTCTCAAGCAATTACGTACGTCATCTAAAAAAACAGTTCTTCTTTACTCACTCCGACTTTCAGCAGGTATCAAATGGACTTTCTCTATTTTTATGCCTCAGCATTTCACAACTTCTTCTTCTTCGACGTTTTCCTTCTACTTTTCCTTTCATGATCCTCTTCTATAGACACTTCTACGCATTTTATGATGTAGCTGAAATGATTTCCTTCTTTTCATTACCAGGTACTTTACTCATCAAAAGCTCATTCTGACCATCAATTTCTCTTTCAGAACTTTCCCCTACAAACATCTTTGAACTATTCAAGGTCTTTTCTTCCTTCTTCCCGACTGTCCACGTCACATGCGAAGCTACAAAAATCACTTGGCAAATCTCTTCATTTATTCATTAGGGATCTTTCTGCCTGCTAAGAACCATATTACTATACCAAAAGCTTTCTTGCCCAAAGAAATTTTGCTCCTGACTTCCTTTGTAATGTTTCCAATCGAAGTCGTAAAATCTCGTAAGCACTTGAACGATTTCACTTGTTCCAGTGTCTAGTGACATTTCCATCACAGCTCTAGTTACTTTAGTTTTGCCATTATTTATTTTAATTCAAAACTATTTTATAACTCCAATCATATCCTGCAGTTCTTCAGCCTTACGAAAATCGCTACGTCATCCGCATATTAAGTTTCTTCGTTCATGCCAGAAAACGGTTATTTCTTTTCCCAATGCCTTCTCTGTCAATTTTTCAGTTTATATATTGACTATTGCTGTAGGCGTATTGCAGTCCTGTCTCACCCATCTTCGGATTCTCATCTATTGTGTTCCCTTTCCTTCTACTCTAACCACCACTTTTATGCACAACTGCTTTATCAGTTATCACAGAGCACACTATATCTAATCAAAACCTTCCTTTCCCAGACCGTACTACAACCTGCGATCTCTCCAACGTGAGGTCAGTGCGGTGGCCACTTAACTAAATGACTTAAGCTGCTGGACATGCTTCGCTGTTCTTAGTAGGGACCTGCCAACCATTTCTGTTCGCTTACGTCACATCCTGATCGAGTAGAAATTTCTTTCATCAAGAAAGACACACTGTAAAGGGAGCTGAGAGATATTAAGTCCTTAGATCTCAGTAAATGTAACATAGTTTTATTTTTTAACGCTTTTTAATCATATCTGTGCCACAGCACCAACGACATTATCGTTTCTGGCCAGCAATGTGGTGTAGTTCGACGTTTTGTTAAGTCGTGTAGTCTAGTGGCCTTGCGACAGTTTTAAGTTGTCACGCATTCCACCTCTGTCGCAGACAGACCTACATATTCAAATTCGAATAACGGAGCGTTTATAGCTCATTTCACGGACACAAAGCAAACTTTAAAGTAACACGTCAAGTACTAACGCTCTGGCCTCACATTCGGGAGGACGCCGGTTCGAATCCCCGTCCGGGCATCCAGATTTGGTTTTCCATGGTTTCCCCAAATCACTCCAGGTGAATGCCGGGATGCCCTTGAAAAAGGGTGTGGCCGAATTCCTTACAGTTCCTTGCCCCCAGTCCCATCCCGCCTCTAATGACCTTGACGTAGACGAGGGGGAAATCCATAAATAAACAACAAAAAAGTCAATTGCTCGCAAATTGCTGGCCGGATAGGATATATTCAGTCTCTGGAAGCAATGTAAAAAAGTTACTATCGCTACGGAGAAATGATATGAAATCAGTAACTCAATGCTTTCTGCGTGTTCATTCTTCTGCTTACGTTCTTTGTGTTTTGCAGCAACGTCTCTGACTACCATAACCATGGAGCATAACATAAAAGTTTCCTCCCTGCAGAAGTGGAAAATGAGACGATATCTTCAAGAAGTTCCTACCATGGAGGAATGAAATATATGGAGAGGAAATACCGCTTATTCTGTGACGCCGCCTCTAAACTCTCGGCTGATACTACGCATGCGTTGTAGTGGCAGCGGCCATATTACGTATCCATACAATTGTTATTGGGAGACAGTATATCCCGGAAAACTAAGCAAGATATCGAAAAATATTATTCTTTTAGATTTTTTTCGACGTGTTACATAAGAATCCATCATCAAATTTGACTTTTTGCGAAATTTTTCTTCTGCATTTCAACTCACTTTTGAGACAGTATATCTCGAGAACTAGGCAAGATACCGAAAATTTTTATTCTTTATTTTTTATTTGTCTCGTCTTTCTAAATAATAATCCATCATCAAATTTGACTTTGACCAATTTTTTCGTCTGAATTTCAACCAAAAACATCTCACATTTGAGACAGAATATCTCGAAAACTAAGAAATAAAAAAAAAAAAAATATTCTTAATTTTATTTGTCTCATCCAGTTACATAATAATCCATCATCAGATTGCGTCGTCACGTTTATCCTAAGAGTCCTTTTGAGGTTTTTGCTCATATTTCCCTTGTCTGTATGGATAGGTAATATGGCGGCCAGCCTCCCCACTCCTCTCCCCCCGGCGGCACTTCAATGCATGGTGAAGGTCCCTTGCGTCGTTTCCATATATTTCTTTCCTCCATGGTTCCCACGGTCCAAACGCAAAACTTACTTATTGGAATGGTAATAAAAGTACATTCAAAGTCTCGCTTCGGCAATCCTAACTTAATTTCTTCAGTTTCCTTTCATCACCCAGGTGAATTTCTAGTTTGTTCCAGGAAATAAGCTTCTGGCAAATTGTTTTCCCCAGTCATTATTTCAAGATCCTCTTTGAAGATTTTAAATTCGGTGACATGCACTGTCCTCAAATACTGACGAATGAATCCGAAAGCAACTTTAGACCGCTGTTTAATTAGAAGAAAATTTTATTATTGGAAGATACTTTTATTTTCATAAACAATCCAAAGATGCTCAATAGCGCTCTGCTTCCAGCAGCTGAGCTTTCAGTTGAACACGTAAAAAACAGAAAAACATCATAAAACAGAAAATCCCAATTTAAATATCGAAATATCAACGAATACAATTCTACGGATGTTACATTGACAAATTATACCACGAGCGAAAAATCGACACGAATTCCTTTCCTAACTATCAGACATATGGGACATTTCAAACAATTTTGAAATGTTTTTCAGAATTTTGGGGCGAAATTATATTTACCAATTCATATCACGGCACATTGGGTAATAGATAATGTGTGCGTTTATGATATCAAAATAGTTTAGTGGCGGTTTATACTCTGAAATGGAAAACTGAGACACGGAAATCGTCTGGGATTAGTAAAGCTTATGACAATGTTTGTGCACCATCCCAATATTATCTGATTGCGCAAAACACACATATCCAGAACGCGAATACCAGGGATTTTACAGGTACAACCCACCAAAACACTGCTCGCCGAACCAACAAGATACGGCAGGAAGTAATAACTGGTACCATCTGCTGCAACCAACTTCATATTGCTGCCACACAGTTTATATCAGCTACAAACTTCTTGTAAGCCGCAAAGGCGAAAAGTTTTTACTTTTTTTTTTTTTTTTTTTTGCTTATAGCTTTATGTCTCGTCGACGTCGAGGTCAATAGAGGTGGAAAAGGACTGGGCACAAAAAAATGGGAAGCAATTCGGCCATGGCCTTTTTTGAAGGAAGCACCCCGGCATTCATCCGGAGCAATTTGGGGAAACAATGGAAAACCCAAATCTGGATGCACGGACGGAGATTTGATCGGCGTTCTCCCGAATGGGAGGCCATAGTGGGTGAAAAGAAGCGAGCGAGAAACGAACCAGTATTTTATGTTTGATACCTAATATTCGTGTACACTGCAGTTAGTGGCTCTACAGCTAACATCTGTTCCCTAGCCGATCATTTCTTAGTACACAACTTTTACTATCGTGTCAGATTTTACCGCTCCAAGTTTTCACAGTAATGAAAATACTAATCAATTCTAATTAAATCAAATTAAACACATCGTAGACTATGCATAAAAACAAGCAAGATACACAGCCGTTTGTGAAAATTGAAACACCCAGAATGTCTGAGTCACTCCAAAATCTGAGAATGTGTTGAACAGTACAACCAAAGCAAGTGAGTAAGATTGCAGAGATATGGCGTTCACGTAGGCCTAGCAGTGCCCTCTTGTGTGACCGGACAGGTTATGTTACAGCACGCTCAGACGGTACAGTACAGTACGAAGTGGAAACGTGCAAGCAACACTGGTATGCCTCGTCTACGACAAATGGCGCAATATCAGCATGTGAAGGTTCGAACGTGGTAGGACGATTGGTCTCCGTTCTGTACATTATTCACTGGTAACCTGTGATATTAGGAGTAAATGCTGACTAGATGACCCGTGCGAAATTTTCGCGATTACGATGAGTAAGGTTGGTGGTTTGTAATAGGACGAAAGAAGAACCATCTCATTTGTATCAGTTGTTTATTTGTTAAACGGTACCAAAAGTCGACGCAGTGAAGCAGTTTATTAATATCTCTGTGCTATGTACTGTTGCTATCTAGCGGCGTGGTTTTGAACTGTCTCATACGTGCGACTTTCACAGTTATTACATTTGTCTTTCAAGGGTCAGATTCCGAAAATTTCGATCTTAATTTATAACATTGCCTGAGTGGAGGCAATCTTTTAAATGATACCTCATTTATAAATTTCGGTTAAGTGTCAAGGGAGATAAATGGCATCGTAACAAAAAGACACGTTACGGAAATAATGATACTTCTGCCCCTTAAGGGTCAAATTCCGAAGAATTCCCTTCTGAAGATACGATGTGGCCATAGCCGAGATATTAATATTTAAAATGATACATCATTTATCTATTTTGGTTAGGTATCAAGGAAGATAAATGATTCGTAACAAAAAAATTACAGTATAGAAGTAATGATTCTTTTGCCCTTTAAGGGTCGAATTCCGAAAAATCCCCTTCTTAAAATATGATGCGACTAACACGGAGACTTTAATCCCAAAAATAATATCTCATTTCTCGATTTCGGTTAGATATCAAGGGAGATAAGTAGCTCGTGACAAAAAATAAGCTATGGAAATAATGATACTTTTCCCCTTTAAGGGTCAAATTGCGAAAAATTCTTTTCTTAAAATATGCTGTAACCACAGCGGAGTCCTTAATCTTTAAAATTATACCTCATATATCTATATTAGTTAGGGAGATAAATGACTCGCGACAAAAAAATGCATTGTAGAAATAGTAATACTTATGTCCTTTAAGGGTCGAATTCCGAAAAATTCCTTTCTTAACGTATGATGTCACCAAAGCGGAGATCTTAATCTTGAAAATGATACTTCATTTATCCATTTCGGTTAGGAATACAGGGAGATAAATGGTTCGTGGCACAGAAAACTGCATTTTAGAAATATTGACTTTTTGCCCTTTTAGGGTCGAATCTGGAAAAAATACTTTCTTAAATATGATGTGACCAAAGCGAATACCTTAATCTTTAAAATGGTACATTCGGTTAGGTATGAAGGGAGATAATGGCTTGTGACAAAAATACCTTACAGAAATAATATATATGATTAGAGAAAATTTAATCACACTAGGACCGGTTTTTATTGTTGAACTGAGAATGTGCATAAAGCAGGAATGAACTCGCTATCCAGGGTCGACTTCGCGCATGCGCTGTACGTCAGCCGGCTGTAGACGTGCAATGACGCATGCACAGGTTTGTATTCTATTGAAACTTGTTGATTTTTCAAGAACATTTGTCGGTATTGAGAAACTACCGCATAAACGTATGGATCGTTTATTTTTTAAACGACACGTATTTATTTTTCGGCAAAAATCGTGTGTAGAAGGTTTGTTCAGTATTAGAAGGTCGAATCCCTAATTCAACTCTGTACAATGCTGTAGAGAAGCGTTTCTCAACCTGTGGTCCGCAAAGAAAGGACAGGCGGTCCGCAGACGGAAAATTATGAACTGAATTCTAACTGAACTAACGATATCATGGCAAATGATAAATTTGTAAAAATTGTTCACATAAAATGGATACCACTCTCATAATACTATAAATGAAAATAAACTAAGCAGAACTTTCTAAAACCCAGGAATATTTCAACAACCAGCAAAAATCTGATATTTTCAGGATATAAAGATATGATTGCATTGTTACCATAATATTCTATTCAATAAATACGTTTCCAGTCGATGTTTAAGGACTAAGTTAATGACCGTTTTGTGAGGGCCTTTTTTTTATATAGACGAAGGTGGAAAGAGATGCGGTATGTGATTATAACAATTGGTTATAATCAACACAAAGGGTGTTCAGCTGGGAAGAAATCCAAATAAAATCACCATAGATTGTTTAGCTTTTGCAGATGACATGGCGGTAATTACTGATTCACTGGATAGTGCAAAAGAACAAATCGAAGAACTAGAGAAACAGACAGCCAAAGTAGGATTACATATATCTTATGAAAAAACACAGTTCATGACATACATCAATGATGCTCCTCAAAATCTTAAACTTCGCAATGGAACAATAGTTAAAACAAATTGTTTTAAATATTTAGGAGAATGGATAACGAGTGACACAAAAGAAAAGACTGCAACAGAAACTAGAATACATAAAATGGAAAGAGCATTTCATATGACAAAGAACGTATATAACAAAAAAATCCTTATCATGGAACACAAAACTAAGGCACTATCAAGTAGTGGTTAGACCAGAAACGCTGTATTCGGCAGAAACGCTTAAGCTAACAAGATATGGGTATCTTGAAAAACTGAAAAAAGTAGAAAGAAGAATCTTGAGAAAAATACTGGGACCCAAACCTAATAGTAATGCTGAATACAAATTAAGACCAAACCGAGAACTATATTCGAAAATAGAAAAATTAACAGTTATAATGAGGAAACGAAGACTGAAATTTTACGGGCACATATACAGAATGGATAGTAATAGACTAACAAAACAGATCTTCACCCTACTGAACAAATACAAATCCAAACCCACGTGGTTCACTGAAACTGAAAAGGACATGAAAAATGCTGGAGTGAAAGCAGATATAATAGACAACAGAACACTTTTCAGAGAAGTAATCCACAAGGCAGGTTTTTCAGGAGAGACAGAAATACATCAAGGGAAGGAAATGGACCCAGGAACAAAACTCTCAAAGAATGAAGGAAGTTTGGAAGCAAAGAAAATTAAATACAAAGAAACATAGCCAAAGTTGATTTATCGTACCCTCCAAATGGGTTATTCGGAATAATAATAACAATAATAATAACAATTGGTATGTTTGGTAAAAATATCCACGCAGGTAAAAAATAAATAGTTCAATATAACTTGGTGGTCCGTAGAATTATTTTTAACTTTTTACTGGTCCTCAGGTTGAAGGTTGAGAAAAGCTGCTGTGTGTGTAAAGAGTTTAAATCGCAGTTTATTATTGAGAAAGCTTGTGTCCTGGGCTAAATGGTCGTAAGAGATATTTAATATCGCACACCTAACATTATTACGATTTTTAAAATTTTGCTAATGTTCTTCCGTTGATATGTGTACCGTTGTATACAAGTTGACTTTTCATAAAAATTAAAACAAAAATGTTGTTTTCCAGTGAGTTTTCTTAGTTTATAATTGAAACGGCACATATCCAGGAAACAAGGAGACGTGTGAAAGGTCCAAAACGTATACTATAAAAACCAAACTTTTATTTTTCAATGCTTCTTCAAATGCAGTTCAAAAAAGTTGATTTATTGTGTTTTAATTGATTCCTGTGTAACTTTAAAACAGTGTCATATGGCCTTTCAAAAATAACTGATTCTGTTATACATAAGAACGGACAAACGTTGTTAGGATAACGTCAGTGGTTATTGAAACTTTATTAAATTAGTCCTCAACGACCAAACGCTACAAATTTTTTTTTACTTTGTAACATTTTTACTACATACGGGGTTTGTCATGTCGGTATTTGTCTTACGTTTGTTCTCTTTTTTTTTTACATATGGCTTTACGCCTCATCGACCTCAAGGTCATTAGAGGCGGGTGGGACTGGGTACAAGGAACGGAAAGGAATTCGGCCATGGCCTTTTGCAGGAAGCATCCCAACATTCGCCTGGAGTGATTTGGGGAAACCATGGAACATCCAATTTGTTGTCTCTTTCACACTGTTGTTTTGTATAGTGACAGCTAAAAATTATACTCTTGAGAAAATATATCACCAAAGTCGGCACGACAATAAGTAAGTAGAGCGTGCTTGTGGTTGATAAATATTACTCTAGTTCCACACACTCGTGCGAGGCATTCCATTTAGTAAGAAGCTACCTGTAGTCAATTTTTTTTACAGTAAACTTTTCCTGTCGTAAACGTAAACAAGATATTTTCATCTAGACTGAGGGGCTGTTACCGGTATCAAATGAAATAATCAATTCAACTAACACTATTTAGAAATTACTTTGCATATTCAATTATTATTATTACTATTAATTTCGACTGGGCTAATCCGGTGGCAATTTCGCTAAATACCTAATTACTGTTTTTTCAAACATATTTTCACATTAAAATCCTTCACTTACTGAGGTATATTGTTCATAAACTCTTAAGGAATTTGATCCATTCAGTCACACCCTTATCTACAAATGAGAAGTTTCATACTCTTATGTCTCAAATCTATCGACAATTTATTGTCGTGGTCATCTATTCCCTTCCCTTACATATGCAGTTTCTGAATCTTCTACCAATATTTATCCAGGCCTCATTGCCAGTATATGCCGCACATACCCACAATTTCCTTATATCTTGCAATGACTCCCAAAGCAGTTCTTTTATCATTTCAGTTACTGAGCAGGCCCTATATCCTCAAGTAACATCCATAAAAAAAACTAGCCGTCCTCCTCTGCATTCTATCCAACTCCATTAATTGATACTAATAATGTGGGTCCCATTATCCCATATGAACCCACAATAGTAAGGGCTCGAACCTATTTCTGTTACTTCCCTGGTACATCCTCGTATTATCATCTGCGATAAATGTAGTACTTAAATCCTTTACTTAAAAGCTCACCCATGTGCTCTCCCCAGTTTAGTGTACTATGAGCTAATATTTCCAAGTATTATATTTTATTTTTGTAAAATAAAACTTTTGTTTATTTTACACATATTTGGTAAATTTCATTGAAAGACACCAGCTACGTAAATGTACTCGGTATGGATGGTGAGTTTACAAATATATAATAGATCCAGAAATTGTTTTATCTGAATGTAGAATTCCAGATGCATAAATGACGTCAGCATCAGTGCCACACTTCATGGAGGCTTTTTCCTTCCCGCACTGATACCCGAGCTCAGGAGAATCTTTGATTTCACTGTTGCGGAGTCACACATTATTTACCTTCTTTTTAAGTTTTATAAGTCTTCTAAGGAATCACGAAACGTACTAACAGAGGAGAGACGTCCGTTCGCATTATTTGATCTGTACCCAAATTACAGTTTCAGAACAGACTCTGGCGAGACGCATCTACACAAGCGTACTATAATCCACATTCTTCGATTCGTGTAAACTCGTGTGTGTTCGCAGAGTGTGTGGAGCTAGTCAAAGCTATTTACGAATACAGTCGGGGCATCCCTGAAAAAAGAAAGACGATTGATTCTGCTGTGCATCTAGCGACATGATTTTGTTCCTTATCTTTAAAACCATAGTGCAAAATTTGAGGTGGTCTTCACTGTTACGTAGTACCGTTCTGTTGGAACGTATGTATGTATGTATGTATACTAACATTGACCCATTACCTAAGCAGTTAGGTATCTTAGTATTCGATCGATGTGAGAGTTGGCGGGACGAGCTAAGGACCAACCACAAGCTTTTATTATTCATGTTTACGTTCGATAACCGACCATTTCCGTGATCGTTCCACCGGCCGAATCAACAGGAACCGGAATATCGGAGGAAAGAACGAGGCAACCTATTGGCCAGGCATCGTAGAGTCAGTTGCACTAGGAGCCAGCAGCCCGCGTTTTAGTTTCTCCTGTGGATGCAACCATGAAGCAGTCTCATTACATCTGGCAATATCAACAGCATCAAACAATTAAGTGTCCACAACGAACAGTCACCCTATCGCTCTGATTTTTGTTTAATGCTCCAGAGTTATTCGGTGTTGTATTTGTTTGAGTTTTATGACTTTGAATTTTACAACACAGACATTTGTGCGTATCTTCAAGAAAGTTCATTCCTTTTGATTATTTTATAAAACCTTGACACTTCAGCTGCATTCAGCTGTAGTTGTGTTCAAAATACATTCAGTCCTTTGTATTATCCAAGTACATGTTGTGTCGTGCATATTAATATCTCAAGGTCGTAATGCAAACAATTGAACAACCCACAAACGCGAACACTGCAACAGAAATGATGCTTTCTCAGCAAAGACACTAAATCTGTTAAAGTTCATATTTTCCGGCGTGGATCAGAAAACTTTAAAAAAAAATTAATTTCGGTTACAATTTCCCCCAAAACCCTCCATTTACATTTCACGAAATTTAAATCCGTTCACTATTTTAGGTAAATTTCTCGGCAGCTCTATCTATAACTTTCGGCAGTTTTCACCTATCTTCCAATCAAATAAAAACCATCCCATTCTCTAAAGCCTGAAATTAAGGACCAAGCTTCCTCCCCACATAGCACTTACTACTAATTATTTGCCTAGTGTTGATTCAATCCTTCTCTGACACACGCCATATACACACGCATGCGATTCTCTTCTGTCTCCAGTCACTACTAGCGTACTTTTTTATTTTATTTTTCCAAATCAGTTATGTTCTTCGATAATTTCTACAAGAGATCTACCTTCATATTGTACACTCCAGTTTCTGTACATGGAAACCACAATTTAGGTTCCATTCTATCTCAACACACTCTAGCAAGTGTGCGGACAATGTTTTGTATCTGTTCCATATCTTCCCTTGTATATCCCTCATAGATTCAGGACTTGAAACAATTCTCTACCATCTTTCCAATATGACCCTCCAACGAGTTTGTCGTCAAAAGACATAACAAGATACCTTTTAGACCTTCAACAACCAATTCCTTCGCCATCACATGGTCATGCAAACACTATTTTCCTTTCTGGTTTTAATAAGGCATTTGGGAAGCCGACAGTTATGTAGATTGGCCGTAGTTGACCAGCCCCTGCTTTTCTGGAATGGTAAAAATTCTTCAACGATAGTTGCAGCGGGAAATAAGTTTGCAGTAGTGCGAAATCACTTTACTTTTCAACAGACGTCACAACCAGTTCTTCCTTAAACTTATTGTTAGTATCTGCGTTTTCACGTAATGCTTATGGCTCTGACAAGAGTAGACCGTAGATAAAAATCTAGGAACAGACAATTACGCACTGTTTGTTTAAAGGAGTATTTCCCTCCTTATGTAACAAAAAGATTACATAGGCAATGTGTTTTCGCTTCTCAGAACAGAATGTTTATGGAATAACTTTGGATTTAATACAGTTAATTTTACTTTCTTCTGAGCGAAACGACTCCGTAATTAAGATAACCACGTCATGAAGGCAAATTAGACAGAACATAGTACAGAGCAGGTACGGAAAACAGTTATTTTTATTTAGTATTTTAGTTACTTAATGCACCATCCTCTTCTTCATCTTAGTTCGTCTGTAATTGATTTCGTTGTCATCGAGACGTTTGGTGAGAATATTATTCCAATTATTCTGTGGATTTGGCTTTTGCTGTCCCTTATACCCAAAAGAAATTTTTTCTTTAATTTTCTTCTTTGTGGAGGGGGGGAGGGGGGGAAGGGCGAATGAGAGAGAAAGAAAACAATTGGATTTCGGATGCGTTAATTATTTTACATGAAAATATGTCCCGGTGATAAAGTTCTACTCGGCACCTCTTTCACGATTATCATTTAATTACATGCAACTAAGCTCTTCTATAAGAAAATTCAGATACCATTCCTAACAAAAATCTGTGTGCATATATATATTACCATCTTGTTTTACTCTAACACAGTTACAAACATAGAAATAAAAGTTATTTAAGGGCTATACACGTGGTAGGCCTAAAGATGAGACCGAGTAGTTAAGCAACTATTTTTTCAGGAGGCCATCAGCATGGATCAAACCTGTAATAGAGGGCAAAATATTTAAGACTAATATTAAAATAACTAGTTTAAACGCCTGTTATAAATGACTGGTATTTGGTTAGGATGTTTTTAAATAACCGCATTTGATTTTTGAAGGCGGAAATTTTTATTGTTATAAAAAAGTTTTTAAGAAAAATATAATTTCGTGTGAACTTTCTCCGAGTTCTAATAAACTTAACTGTTTGTTATCTTCTGTCAAAAATTTCTTAGGTTACTTTTTTTTTGTTATGGCTTCACGCCTCTTCGAGGTGGGAGAGGACTGGGGGCAAGGAACGGGAAGGAATTCGGCCAACCCCTGTTGAATGAAGCATCCCGGTATTTGCCAAGAGTGATTTGGGGAAACCATGGAAAACCCAGATCTGGATGCCTGAACGTGGATTCGAGCCCACGTCCTCCCGCATACGAGGTCAGAACGCTGGATATTGTCGCTTCATTCCAGTAACTGCTACAGGGAATACATAGTAAACATAGGATTCTCTTCTCCTTACATGAATTTCTGCATCCAGTCGTCGTAAATAAATAAAAAGCAACATATTAAACGAACGTCACATTAACTATGTTACACAACATAAAATTACATTTTAGCTTCACACTTTCTTTTAACAATATAAGTGCCAATAAAACCAAATTTGATCATGTAATTCAAATTTACACTACCACTTAGCAATATATGCGCAAATGAAGTCATTTTAATTATTCATTTGAAATTTTCTGGTTAACCAAGCGTAACTAGCACTTCGGGCATTATCGAATTCGCCAGAGGTTGCCGAGCCATTAGGCCCGTTTACACGCACGGTTTTTCCGACGGTTTTGGAGCGTACGCTCCAGGCGCGCGCATCAATCCTTTACGTGTAAATGCTCGGTGGTCAGAGAGGCCTGGCGCGCGCTCCGAATGCGCACATCTGGCGCGCAGGTCTAACGGGACCATGTGTTTACACGTGCATTGGCGGTCTGTAGTCGTGATGCGTCAGTACAAGTTCGTTGTTGGTTCGAATTTCTGGGTGACTTTATTTAACTTTACCCTGCTTTAAGAGATAAAAATCTAAATCTTGAAAAATGTGGTCAAGAGATAATTTGGAAGGATTTATAGAACTTTATAAAAATTTTCTATGTTTGTGGAAGGTTAAATCAAATTACTACAAAAATAAGAATTAAAAAAATCGGAAATATGATTAGTTAGTAGAATTCAGCAGGGTAAATGTATGTGAAAGTGAAAACAAAGATTTCGTCACTGAAAGGATTCAAGAAACTCGGCGGCAATTCGAAAAGAACTGAGAAAAATATATGCAAGCAATTTCAAACCTTGGAGGGATATTCCAGTTGCCAAAAAACGAAGAGTAGGAGGCTAACATTACTCTGCAGTTATGTTCTTCCTCATGACTGTGTCTTGTTTTGATATTTGTGGAGATAATAATTTTAACTTCATCTTTTTAGGTAAAGGTGTCAGGTATTGGAATAAGCTACAAAGGGAAATGATGAACAATTTACCAAAAACGTTGAAAGAATTTAAAGTTAAAATTTGTAGAGGGCAAATGTAGGCGGGTGCAGGAAAGGGGAGAGATAGTTGTGTAGGGAAATTGCCACAGGAGCGTGCGCTCCATTGAAATTTAATGAAATATTATTATTATTAAAATGTAGTTATATATTATGGAACTGTCGTTTCGTAGACAATTTTTTAAATCATCTGGTTCATTTATTTTCCCGTTGCTCTCACTAAAGAGGCATGTGTCCATATAGATCTCTAGTTTTGTGCCATCTTTCCGCCCATATACATTATGTTTATTTAATTCTTTCTGTAACCCCCCCCCCCCCAAAAAAAAAAAAAAAAGTAAAGCAGCTCTCATATTCCTCAGTTTATGTCATTTCTTTTGGAGGTTATTTTAAATACACTTATAAACACAAGCACAACTAACAAAGACAACAACGACCTGAAAACCGAATGTTGAAAGCTGGACCGTCTACAAAACTTTCCAACCCGGCGGAAAGTCCACGCGCCACGGGATAACGGTCATTTTTGGCGCGTACGCTCGAACCCGCAGTCCTGGCACGCGCAACTGGAGTGTTGACCATTTTTCGTCGCACGCTCCAGGAGCGACAGTCCAACCTCACGCTCCGGCGCGGCAGTCCGGAGCGCCGTTCCAAACCGCCAGTTTGGCGCGTACGTGTAAACGGGCCTATTGAGGCAAGTTAAGTCTGCATACACAACGCGTTTTATGAAATTCGATTCTTTTGCTGGACCGCTTCTATCTGGATGGAGACTTAATTTCGGAATAAACTTAATAGGTTGATTTGTGTTTACACAAGTCTTCGAACAAATTATCGAGGGACATGCTGAACAATATATCTCAAATAATAAAGGAATTTAAAAATGCATATACAGCTTGAGAGATCTGTGGGTGAATTGCCGTTGGCACATAACCTCTATTACAAGTCAAGCAGCATACAGTATCAACTACCATTACATGATGTATTAAGGATTGAAGAAAAATTGTTGTATTCTCCATTATTAAATACTGATCACGTCTTATTTGGTTCTCCATAATAAACTCTGAGTATGTACACAGTATTACTCTTTAGAAGTTTGTAACAGAGCTGTACCAGCAATGCATCTACAGAGGATTACTGGAGATCGCGAGTGGTTAAACGCAAGACTCCGCTAGAAATACGTCCTGAAATACATTTAACGGTTTCAGGCTGGTCCAGGCTGTATTACAATCTACTTACTGCTTGAAATGAATGGTCCAGAGTGTATTACAACGGAATTACTGATTTAAAATTACACGTCTTCTGTTTGAATGCAGCAATATTGTGACAACATTACTGAATGTTGTAACGGAATCGCGATCCCCAGTAGACCCTATCTACAGATATAAAACGTGGAACATCAGGTGGAGAAAGCTCGAAGCGCGTCCCAGACCCACATACGGGACGAAAGTGATTCCCTGTGTTCAGCAGCCAACTAGGTGCCCGCGGGATGCTTAACAAAAGCTCTTCCTACATCCTGTACAGACTCCCATCTGGAGTCTACGGAAATTTGTTTTCCTGATAGCTTTACGTCCAGTACACGACATGGGTGTGAGACGCGGGAAAGGGCTAGCGGCCAAGGAACGGGGAGAAATTCTGTCATGGTCTTTTTAAGGGAACTATCTCGACATTCGCCTGGAATGATTTCGGAAAAATGAAATCTGGATGACTGGACGGAGATTTGAACCCACGTCCTGCAGGATACGAGGCCACAGCGTTACCATTTATCCATCAAGTTCGGTGGGGAAATGTGATTTATCATTTTTCACTACGGATCTCTTTTTCGTTTAGATAGTTTCTTTTTCAGTAACAGGAACCAACGACAACTCCAGATTCTGCCGGTCTAAAGCGTTTTTTTTTAATTTATTGAGCCGAATGGTTTTATGAATTGTTAATAACTATCATTAGATGTTATGTCGTTGTGATAAAACCTAATTCTACCTGAGAATATTGTACCCATGTTCTAGAGATGACGAAAAATGTTTCAGTTACCTAGACTGATGCCTATTGAAATCCTTATTCTACCAGCTTGCAGGTGATGGGATTTGAACCCCTGTCTCGTTCCTTGTCGCAGTGCTGTACCGTCACATCTTAAACTGCAGTAATTATTCTTCTTCTTTAAATCACCAACATTTATTAATGCTCACAATATTGTACCGAAGACTGTCCGTTTAATTCTAGGTGGCGATACCACTACAACAACTCTTCACCTAATTCAGCCATCAAATACTTCTGCTTTCGTTCGAGATGAACATTTACCCACTATAGCCATGTATTTTGGGCATGTACAAGGCATATACTGGTGATGAGACATGAAGAAATATTGTGGGAAGATTTTTTATGCCTCGTCAGGATTGGTGTTGATAGAGGTGGGATATGACGGCGGGGGAGAGGACGGGGCAAGAAAAGAGGGAATTCGGTCACGACCTTTTGAAGGAACCATCCCGCCGTTCGCCTGGATTAATTTGGAGAAATCATGGAAAACTCAGATCTGGATGGTCGTACGGGGATTCGAACCGGCGTCCTCCCCAATGGGAGGCCAGAGCGTTAACATCCGGTAGTAAATTTCCAATTATTTTCAGACGTAGGGAAATTTTCATTTGAAGGTAGGGGAGTGAGGGACCGGAACAAATTACCTAAGAAGTTAATGATTAATATACCTCATACGGTGAAACATTTTGAGGTAAGAATATATAAGAATCGCAATTAGGTATTTAGGAAAATTGCCACCGGAACATTAGCTTTATCGCAAATAAAGCGGCATACTTTTCTTAACACTTTCGTATATAATCGGCACTTATTTAAGGAGCACGAGAGCAGTTAAAAAATTGCTAACGAATACAGAGAAATTTTAGTATCACTTGCATACGTCTGTTTTATTTTCATTTTGTTGTTAGAAAACGGAAATTATTCCGATTCTGGTTCTCCAACAAGTAGTTCAAAATGTGTTAATTTCAGAAACATATTTATCTAACTATTAGGCGCATATTTAAACACATAATAAGCACATTGATGTAAACAATTTAGAAAGTGAATAGTTTATCACCTCAAAAAATCTTTTTCGTGTACAGCAGCCAAGTAAGTTCAGATTTTAAATTTATTCGTAAAAATTTAGCAGTCTCTAGGGTAAAATTCTTAACACACTTACTACGTTTAATCATAAAACTGAATTAGTGAGCCCTACGCCATGGTCATCTTTCTTCTTTCGTGTACTACTCCTAATATTCTTCTACCACTAAACTTTTTTAAAAAAAAAACAACTACTTAACGTCTCTTAACAGCTAGGTCTTTAGCGACGGGCACCGCTACCCATCTAGGCGTCGTCAGCAACATATGACTTATATATACATCCCCTTACTCGAGCAACAGTCCAACCAACGTTTTGTTCCCGAATCCTCACTTGCCTGGTACATCAATATTTAATCACTCATTTTGCACACCAGAAAATTTTACAGGCTTGAAATTTCTTCAGCCATCAAAAATGACAACAGGCTTGTAGTTCCTTGCACATCGTCCCATATGCATTTTTTTTTTTTTTTTTTTTGTATGTTTTACGTTCGTAATGGATTATGTTAGCAGTTGGTCATCTTTCGGTGTAACTGACAGACTCAAAGGGAATAGGATAAAAGAAATACTGCGCTTTGAGATAATATAAATATGTGTGCGCCGAGATAACCAGACGAGCTATTACTACAATTTATACGTTTATCAACAAATGTAGTCTATCTTTTTCTAATCATTGATAACCGAGAAAGTATGAGAGGGTATTTTAAAAATCATCCAAATAGTTTTAACAAATACTTTTAATGAAGTTGATGAATTGGACTGCAAAATAATAATACCGTAATAAAAATAAAATCACAAAACAAATCCAGATACTGTTTTGATGATATGAAGGTCAATTTATTCATCAAACCGCTGACATACGTACTTCCCTAAAACTCACCTGTTTCTGCAGAGGAACAACGTCTTCAAGTCTTTCGAACCTCTCGAACTTGAAGCTGTTACTGCGATACAATTCATTGTCATGCTTTTTACCACCACACAAACGTCTTGTAAATGCCCGTGGTCGAAATTCCATCACATGCGAATCCAAATAATGAAAATTAAACATTCGAAGCCTTCGCGGCCTGCGTGCCGGTTCTTCTCCCGCCAGCTGATTTTGACACTCGCCGATAGGCCCGCATACACTTTTGAAACTTAGTAAATCGCACCACTGATGATCGCCACTACTCGTCGGACTCCTATCTCCGTCGTCAGCATTGCTACCTCCGACCGCTTCACTTTCTTCCACAGACTGTTTTTCAGTGTCAGCTGTCTTTCTGCCGCTCTGCAGCCCCACTCTCTTCAGCATCCTCTCCATCATTCTCGAGCTAACGAAGTTGACTAGAGCTACCTGTCGAGACAGCGTACAACTAACATCTGATGCACCGCCTTTGTGATTAGCTTGTTCTAACGCTGCCATTACAGAATTAACGAATATTTGGTCATTTATAATTTAATTTATACTAAAAATAATGGTATTATAAATAACATAGAAGCATAATCACTCATTTAATTTTATTCAATTCCGTCGAAGCAAAAAAAAGTTACAGTTACAAATAACGTCTCTGAGATCGCTTGGCCATGTGATAATTTTGACAACTTTGTTTGTTGACAAACATTTTATCTGAAAGCAATGTGAGGATGACTCATGTATTCTAGATAATAATGCAAATATGATTGACTAACTTAGGAGAAAAGTGGTTTCATTTCTTGCTGAGAGGTTACTGAATTGGTCTTTATAATCTTATTTTTTGCCGACATGTTATTTGATTAAGCAGATCTAGCATTCTTGATACCAATGTTACGATTTACGTAAGTATTTTTCAGTTAATGAGTATGTTAAAAAGTTAGAAGTGACATACTATAAAACAATAAAAGCTGCGTGAATATAAGTTATTCTCCCGAATTCAACAAATTGTTTGCTGTGAGCTGGAAATCCACTTCTGCTTCTTAAGGTAAAATAAATACTTATTTTAACATGAATTATGTCGAAGTGATATAAGTAATATGGGGAAATAAGTTGAAGTTTCTAAAAAATGAACTGATTTGCTGTAAATTGTGGTTCGACTGCATGGTCAGGGATAAAATTTGGTACTCACATTCCTTGCTTCTGAAGACCTGTTTCGGTTTAAAAAGTATGTGTGATACAGGAAGATTCCATTGTTCCAGAAATATTTGTATTGAAGGATATCAGATATTGGCGGTTTTGAAAACATTGTTCATGTGAGAAAAGTCTAAGTAAACTTGTAAACTTTTTACTGCTAAGGCACAACTGAAGTTGCCTACTTTGGATGTGGTGTTTCATGTAACACATGAGGGAGTAGACTTTCAGAGTATGGAACAATACGTAATAACAATTTTCAGTTTAGTATTGTATTATACCTTTACACTTAATGAGAGAAATAATTGTATAGGCTATATATTACAGTACTGAGCTGTTACTTTCATATTTGAAAATTATCCATTTTATAAAGTTATTCTAATTTTGTTTTAAATTTCGTTTTAACTATAGATTGTGATACCGCTACAATACTGTTAACTCCTTGTGCCAATATAATTGTTGGTAAAGGAATCTTATCAATCTGTACCATTATGATTAGGTTGAAATGCAATGTGGATCAGGAGAAAAATTTGATAAAAGCCATAAAAATGTGGGGGTTTGCATCCTGTGATTCAGTATGGCAGGACGTTTCTATCACCATTCCATGGACTATATTTTGCTATCGCAAATTTCTTGTGACTTCTTGCAACAGCGAAAAGCTGAAATGTCAAGAATACATTACAACAAAGGAATCAACCAATATTTCAAGAGGTTTTTGTTAATTTTGTTGGGTTGGTGCCATAGCAGTGTCATCATCTTGAATGAAACCTAAATTTTTTCTTATTGTCCTAGAAACGTTTTAATAGAATCAATAAGGCGATATAAACATTTTGTATTTATGTTAACATATTTTTCCAGCTGGTATTCAATGTTGCAGAGGGTAACGTAGGTCAATCTTTGTTAGAGTGTTGCTACAAATTTTGGTTATTTTGATGTTCACCATATTAAAGTGAAACTTTCTTCCACACTGGTAGTGACTTAATAGACTTGAAATATGTGTTATATGGTTTAATTTATATCTTCAAGCTATATTGTATAAAATTCCTGGATCGGTTACATGCATACAGTAATTAGTGGTTACAATGGGAACACCATGTCTGTAGTGACTTTTCAAATGCTATGCAAAGTAGAAAAAAAACTGCTCTCTCAGGATGAAAATTTGATTAAAACATTCCTTAGACAATACTATACAAAAAAAAAAAAAAAAAAGTACACGAAGCTGATAAAACAGGTAAGACAGAAGTAATACAGTTCAAATTGTGAGACTATAGGCCTATGTGGTATTAGCTAGCTTGTATCAGTAATCATCATTGTGAATGTTCTAATCCCGTATGCAGTACACGTATTGATTTTCAAGGAGCTGTGTTGCGGAGGCTGTGGTTAGGTTGAAATGCAACCTGGGCTAGAATGATGGCTAATATTCCATGGTGTATAGTGGATTTTGAATGAAGAAAGTGGCTGCCATGTCAAATTCTGACTATAATGACATCAATGGTGGCTGAAGACATGTATTGCCACAATTCAATAATGTGTATAATCATGTTTCAGTTAGGCTGAAATGCAGCCTGGACCAAAATTACTAGTTGCTTAGTGGATTTTGGGTTAAGAAGGTGGCTACCATACCAAATTCCGACTATAATTATGTCACAAGCAGCTTGAGATGTCTATTGATGCTGTCAGCAGCGGGAATAAACCGTATGTTTTGGGATGCATTACACCTTTGTCACCTATTTTATGGCTTTTGGTACACTTTTCCTTGAAGAGTTAATGCCAAAGAAGCAGTTAGCCACAATTTCAATCCAAAATAACAGGGCCCTACCACAGACTTTTCATTTGTCAGATGCATCATCTGATGGTTTAGGATTTTACTGAGGAGAAGTGCATGCTTCAAACCTCAGCATTTTTATAGCTCTTCAGTCTGACCTTCTGCTCTGTCAGATCTTTGCTTTGTTTATTTGAAGTGCATCTAGACATTCCGAAATTTGGATTCTATGCAAACCATAGGTGAAAGCATAACACATGGAATACACGACAAAAGTGAAATTCCCTAAGTCAGGTGGCTGAAATATCCTCTGGGATCTCCTAGAAAGTAATGCCCTACACATTTATTTTTACGTTTCATCTATGAGGTGTTTCCATGTTGAATTACAACTTTGTCTTTGTCTTGGACAGCTGGCACAGAAGAATTCTAATGGTGTCACATATTATCCCAATTTCATAATTGTTTTGAGAGAAGTGAGCTAGTTGTTTGATCAGCAACACCTGTTATTTCTGATGAGTATATATATATATATATTTATCTGCTTAACGTCTCTCTAACAGCGAGGTCTTTAGAGACAGGAATGGATGGGGGGCAAGGAATGGGAAGGAATTCGGCCATGGCCTTTTTAAGGAAGCATCCCGGCATTTGCCTGGAGTGATTTGGGAAACCATGGAAAACCCAAATCTGGATGCCCGGACGGGGATTCGAACTGCCATCCGCCTGAATGCGAGGCCACAACGCTAGCCGTTATACCACCATGCTCGGTGATGATGAGTGAATGTCTTATTTTAATGTCAACAAATGAAAATTTATGATCTTAATAGTTTGATGTTGTAGAATTTGTAAGGATTGAGAGATGCTGAAATGTTTTGCTTTGAGGGCCCGCTTAACAACTAAGCAAAGTAGGGTTCCTATGGGCCTTCTGGTGGCACTGCAACGGCATAAATTAAAGCAATGTAAGATTTTATGCCTTTCACTACTGTCTTACCCCGAAAGTAATATCGATTTGATCTCAACACAAGAATAAATTCAAACAAAATTGTTTGAAAAGGCTCTGGCCTTGCATTTTGGAAGATGCGATTTCGTATCCTCTTCCGGCCATTGGTTTTCCATAGTTTCCCCAAATCACTCAAACAAATTCCTTCCCATTCCCTGCCCCCACTGCTTCCCAGCCTCTAATGACCTCTGTTTTAATAAGGTGAGAAGGAGTTTCATACAGTTGTCGAAAATAAGTAGAAGCAGCAGACAATTAGGATTAAAACAGTTGAGATCAGAAACCAAATAGGAGAAAGGAAGTCTTGCTGCTAGGTAGCAGTCACGGGGGAGGTAGCGGTCTGGTGGTTACATTGGCTATGGCAGGTGATGGGGATGGGAAGGTTCCCAGTTCAAATTTCAAAGTTCATTGGAATTTTTATGGGCCTTAAAACTGATCTTGACCTCTGGCAAAGTTTTGATTTGCTCATATAAATTTTGGTAGGATGCTCTGTGGTTTGAATTACATGTGTAGGTACCCCTTACCATACTAGGTTAGGTTGACCACTACAGAGGCGCATGCATGGCAAATCAAAACTGTCACTTTGCAGCCGAACTACCCTTCAGGGTCTCCTGGCCAAAAATGCCATATGCATTTACTTTTTTATAGGCCAGCTGATGCAGGACAAGCAAGGGAAAGGATACTTGGTCACAAGTACCTTTAAGCCAATTAGGCTTAGCCAGTTTGTGTGAAATATAGGACCACTCTGCAGGGACATTACAAAAGAGAATCATGGTAAAACAGCGAAAGCCTGGCTGTGGATGAGTGATTTAATGTAGAAAATTACCTTGAGATGATAGGTGAATCAATTGAGTATACAAATGTGGGTTTTGTGGTAGTGTCACAATCGGCACAGGATAAGTGCAACTGTGAGACATGTTAACTTGAAACTTGCAGCAGCGCCGCTGATGACCTCAGTGTCTCATATCTATACTGACCCAGTTGGTGCAATTAAGAATGGGATTTGTCTAGGTACGGCATGAATGTGAAGGTTAGATTACTTCAAGAACTAGCACAAAAATTAAGGGAGATGCCGTCTCTCATGACTTGATCCCTGTTATTATTGATGTCTTTCCTTTACTTTTTTTCTTTCTAGATTAAAAAATAAATTTGAAAGAACATGTTGCATGGAAAATTTCGAAAGATACAAGAAAATTTATTCATTGTTTAGGCTAGAATCTGTTTACAGGCCATCAGCCTTGCATGAAATTACTGCAACACAAACATTTCGTTCAGTATCAAATCACTCTAAACAGGATAGTAATGTAATTTGATAGAAAAGTGTATATTTAATAAATAAAAATGACTATAATGGAGGATTGTATAAAAAAGAATATTGAAGAAAAAGAGAGCATATATGAGGTCTGTTAGAATAGCATCTGACTTTTGCAAAAACCTGATGGATTTGAATGAAGCATGCTTGCATGAGCTGACCTTGAACCTTCGTGCTCATGTTTGAATTTTTTGCTGCCTGTCAATAGTGTCAGTTGCTGGTAAGCAACATTTGAGTGAGGTTGTGTGTAATGCTGTCGTCGGTTTTAATTGCAAGATTAAATGATGGAACGACTAGATCAGCAATTCTGCATCAATTTTGCCAGAAACTGGGTGACAGCCAGTTGGAGATCATTCAGAATATTTAGATGGCTTTCTATGGGCATCACACAGATTAAGGTCTAATAAAACGAGTTTAAAGTGGCCACACATCGGAGGAGAGCGAGTCACACTCTCCTCTGCCATGAACAGCATGCTGAAATGACCATATCATTGCCAGATTGGATGCTGTGGTAACCATCATGCGACTATCCGAGAAATTGCAGAAGAGATGGACATCAGCACTTTTTTGGCACATTCCATTGTGACCGAAGATTTGGACATAAAGAGAGTGTTGGCAAAATTCGTGCCAAAGTCGCGGACGGTGACGCAAAAGCAACTTTGTTATGAAGTCTTGCAGGACATGTTGGACTTCACAAACAGTGAGCCTGGCTTCATGAACACCATAATCACTGGTGACAAGTCCTGGATGTACAGGTATGACCTGGAAACCAAATCCCATTCTTCACAGTGGAAGCATTCATGTCACCAAAAACAAAGAAGGGATGCCAAGTATACAACAATGTCAAAGTGATGCTGACTGCTTTCTTTGACTCCCAGAGTGTGGTATACCATGAGTACGCACCATGGGGTCAAACAATCACCAAAGAGTACTACGTCATGCTGTGTGGCTCAAGAGACTGGAGTTGTGATCAACAGGAAATTGGTGCCTCCATCATAACCATGCTCCAGCACATTCCTTTCACTTGATTCTGACTTTTTTGACAAAAAAACAAGACTCCAGTGGTTCAACAAGCTTCTTACTCTCCTGATATGGCTCCCTGCGACTTCTGGCTGTTCCCCAAACTCAAGATGCAAGTGAAAGGAAAGTGATTTCTTACAAGAGATGACATTATGGCTGCAACGACAGCAAGGCTAAGCTCCATTCCAAAAGAAGCTTTCTCAGAATACTTCTAACAATGGTGGCACTTCTGGGACAAGTGTGTGGAGTCTCAAGGAGACTACGTTGAGGGTGATTAGATTTACAGCGCTCCAGGTATGCCAGTTTTTTTCCTGGCCAAAGGTCGGATACTTTTCTAATAGACCTCGTAAAAACCAGGATTCAAGTTTTTACTAGTAACTTATAGGAGTACAACAAATAAGGTTTTAGAGTTTGGTAGCGTATTAGAGATACATCAACCACAGGTAAATATAGTAGCTGAGTCTTGGTTAAAGGAAGGAACTCTACACAATGAAGTTTTTTCTGAGGCTTACAGAGTATACTTTAGAAATAGAGGAGGAACTGGTAGAGTAATATTTATACTGATTAACAATGACTATTCTAATTCACTTGTATTCACAGATTATAAGCATGAATTCCAATGATAGAATTTTGGGGGATAGAATGGTAATGATAAGAGTGACAGGAGAGTTTTCACAAGTGGTGGAACAAAACACATGGAGACACAATATACTGGATGCATTCTTAATAAATCCCAATGATAATTATATGGGGTCTCAAATTACAGAGGGAATAAGTGATCATGAGGCAGTTGTGATGGACATAAAGGAGTTCAGAAAATCAGTAGCCAAGGAAGAGGGAGGATGTAGGTATTATTAAAACAAGACAACGGTTTCAGAACTGAGCAGAAATTTTAGGGAGAGGTTCAATGTATGAAAGGAAGTAAGTGGTCACAGTTCCCAAAACAAAACAAAAATTAAAAGAAGCACAGAATAGGGTTGTGGGCTGAAGGGGTTGGTGAGAAGGAAACATAGTGGATTAAAAAAGCAGCACAGTAATGGAGAATGTATGAAACACCTAAATATGGAATTAACAGCAGCGAGGGAAAGAAGGTTGTCACAATTGTCCAATGTACTGAGCATTTGGTTTGGTGAGACTAGTATGAATTATCACAAAGGAACATATGAGATATTACCTGTTGAGAATAATTCCCATGTTAGCGTAGATGAGCTTACTGGCAAATTAGAAATAGAGGCACAGAGTATTATTGGAGATTTGCTTATCTTTTTTTTTTCTCTCAAACTTAAATTGCATAGTATAATTTATATTAGCACTGATATATCAAAGGTAGGTAGCAAAGACATTGTACCATACTTAGAAGTATTATATAGTTTAAATCCTGAGACTTGCTGCATTTTAGAGGGTTGGAAATGTTCCATGGTAGTACCATTACCAGTTACATTAGGAAAATCTGTGGATCACCAGCGTAGATTTAAAGAAGGTAAATACAAGCTATTTATATTAAACAGACAGTGGAGGCCAAGTACATAGTGTGGCACTCGATCTCTTAAGGTCTTTGACAGAGTTAGGCACAGAATGATGGTGAATAAGGTTAAGACCACTGTGATAAACCAAGGTGTATGTTGTTTGGTGTAGGAATTCTTAAGAGGTAGGAAAGAAAGATTCAAAGTGAATAATGCAATATCAAGGGAAGTGGAAGTGAGGTGTGCCACAGGACAGTGTATTGAGACCATCATTGTTCATTATTCTAATAAACAAGTCTGCTGTTGCTCTACAATCAGAGGTGAGGCTGTTTGTGAATTACATAATGAGACAGGATTGTGAGTGAATGAAAATGGATCTTGACAGATGCCTAATTGGGTCGATAAGTATGAAATGAAGGTGAATTCCAAGAAGAGTCAACTTATTAGGTATTCTGAAAGTAAAATAAAGTTTTTGTATGATTACTCATTTAAAGTTGAATTGCTTGTTAAGAGCATTATATGTAATTATTGGCAATATTATTGACATTAAGCTAAACTGGATTTGGGGGATTGTCAGGAATGGCTCAGAGTATTACATCTATTCGGGAGGATAGTAATAGAGATATGTTACAAAAAATGTGAACTGATATGGGAAATGCATTATGTGTATTAAATCCTGGAGTCAGAGGGAGTGCAAAGGAGGGCATCAAGATTTGTTGTGGAGTTACTAAAGGTTGCATGTACTCAGTAACAGAAATGATAAAAAGATTTGGGTTGGTAGTCATTTCAGGATAGAAGGCCAGTGAAGAGAATTGTCTGTATATACAAGGTACTGATAATAAGACTTAGGAAAAGCGTGTCGAAGGGTACAGAGACCGTGATTATAAATCAGTGTTTAGTTTCAAGCATAAGGCAGGAGGAAAATTTTCATCCTTAGACCGAGTGTGGTGGTGTAATGGCTAGCGTTCTGGCCTCGCATTCGGGAGGACGGCGGTTCGAATCCCCGTACGGGCATCCAGATTTGGGTTTTCCATGGTTTCCCCAAATCACTCCAGGTAAATGCCGGGATGCTTCCTTCAAAAGGCCATGGCCGAATTCCTTCCCATTCCTTGCCCCCCATCCTTTCCCGTCTCTAAAGACCTAATTGTTATAGGAGACGTTTAAGCAGAGTAAAAATATGTATGATTGTAAGTAGCTGTGTAGTGAAATTATGACTATACTATGAGCTCTACTGCAGTTAACAATTATAACTAGCTGACCCGTGTGAAAATTTTGCTAATAAAACACGATGAATAGTGAGGTTAAATGCTTGTAATATAATAAAAAGTAGAACTGCACTTTTGTAGCAAATATTTATTTCTTTATTGTAATAGGTACACATCAAAACACTTACAATATATTCCAAAACAGTTAGGAAACTTTAAAACACACATGTACGTCAAACTGTCATTGACCTTAACAGAATTCAACCAACCTGAACAAAATGCACGCAGCATATCAACATCTCTGTGATATGTGTTGCTGTGCAAATAAAATGTTTACATTGGAATTCTACAGGTAAAAAATATGTTTCTGTAACAGAAAAACTATTTATTGTATAAAAAACAGTTTATTGACATCTCTGCTGCAATTTAGGGACTTGGCACTGAACTGTCTCATACGTGCGACCTCTTTAAGCATAAATTTCGAAAAATTCTTTCCTAATTTATGATTTTACCTAATTTGAGACCTTAATCTTTAAAATGATATGTCATTTATTGATTTCGGTTAAGTACTGCAGGACATAGATGGCTTGTTAAAAAAAAAAAAAAGTTGTCGAAATAATATTGATGCTTTTTTCCTTTAAGGGCCAAATTCCAAAAAATTCTTTTATAAAATATGGTGAGACCAAAGCAGACACTTCGGTCTTTAAAATGACACCTCATTTATCGATTTCGGTTAGGCTTCAAGTGAGGTAAAAAAAACTTTTTGAAATTATGATTTTTGGTCCTTAAGGGCTGAAATTGAAGAAAGTTCTTTATTAAATTATGATGTGACCAAAACTGATACTTTAATCTTTAAAATGATACCACATTTATCGATTTCAGTTAGGTTTAGGTTAGGAGATAAATGGCTCATGACAGAAAAATAGGTTGTAGAAATGTTAATACTTTTGCCCTTTATGGGTCAAATTTTGAAAAATTCATTTCTTACAATATGGTGTAACAAAACCAAAGACCTCGGTCTTTAAAATGATACCTCATTTATCAATTTTGTTTAATTATCAGTGGAGGTAAATGACTCGAGACACAAAAAACGCATTTTAGAAATACTGATATTTTGCCCTCTAAGGGTTCAATTCAGAAAAAATCCATTCTTAAAATACGATGTGATCACAGCGGATACCTTAATCTTTAGAATCATAACTCATTTATCTATATCGGTTTCATATAAATGGAGATAAATGGCTCGTGACACAAAAATGCGTTGAAGTACCATTGATACTTTTTCCCTTTAAGGGATGGATTCCAAAAAATTTCTTTCTTAATATATGAAGTCACCAAAGTGGGGACATTACTTTTCATAATCCTACTTCATTTATCATTATGGTTAGGTATTAATGGAGATAAATGGCTTATGACACAAAAATGCATTTTAGAACAATTGATACTTTTTCCCTTTAGGGATTGAATTTAAAAAAAAAATCTTTCTTAGTATATGATGTCACCAAAGCTGAGACATTATTCTTCATAATCCTACTTCATTTATCGATTTCGGTTAGATATTCAGGGAGATAAATGGGTCGATACACAAAAAACGCATTTTAGAAATATTGACATTTTCGCCCTTTAAGGATCGAATTACGATAAATTCCTTTCTTAAAATATAATGTGACCACGGCAGAGACCTTAATCTTTAATATGATACCTCATCAGTCTATAGCGGTTAGATATCAAGGGAGATAAATGGCTCGTAACACAAAAATGCGTTGTAGAGATATTAATACTTTTGCCCTTTAAGGGTCAAATTCCGAAAAATTCCTTTTTTTAAATTAGACCAAAGCGGAGACTGTAATTTCTAAAATAATACCTCATTTCTTGATTTCAGTTAGATGTCAAGGGAGATAAATAGCTCAAGACAAAAAAAAAATACATTATGGAAATAATGGTAATTGTGCCCTTTAAGGGTCGAATTACGAAAAATTCCTTTCTTAAGATGTAATGTGACCACAGCGGAGGCCTTAATCTTTAAAATGATACCTCATTTATCTATATTGGTTAGATATGAATGGAGATAAATGGCTCGTGACACAAAATTGCATTGTAGAAATATTGATACTTTTGCACTTTAAGGGTTGAATTCCGAAAAATTCCTGTTTTAATATATGATGTCACCAAAGCGGAGATCTTTAAAATGATGCTTCTTTAAATGATTTCAGATAGGTATCTAGGGAGATAAATGACTCTTAACACAAAAAACAGCATTTTTTTTTAAATATTGACATTTTTTCCCTTTAAGGGTCGAATTCCAAAAAATTCCTTTCTTAAAATATTATGTAACCAAAGTGGAGACCATAAACTTTAAAATGACACCTCATTCATTGATTTCGGTTAAGTATGAAGGGTGATAATGGCTTGTGACACAAAACACCTTATAGAAATAATATATAAGTAATGGGGTGCAATTAGGTAGGGATTTTAACTACTTGTTCTCTCCCCCTCTAAATAATATAATCCAGTACTGGTTGAATTAGAACACTGTGCCTTCTAGTTTAAATCATTATGATCATCTCAAAACTCCAGTCTAGTTTTATCTACAAATATTATTTTCAATTCATTTATTACAGTATATGAAGTACAGTAATGATATTAAGGAAAAAGAAAATGACTTTTAGGCAATATACATAACAAAGGGAAAATGACGCATCACTCATCAAAGTTGAAGACTACAATGAGTGAAACACATTTGAGACAAACAAAAACATTACAATATTTCAGTTTTACACCTTATTCATGTGCATGGGCAACCTTTGGCATATGCTCACTCGGTCTCTAGCACATGAATAATGTATAAAACTGAAATATTGTATATGTTTTGTTTGTCTCATACGTGTTTCACTTGTCGCAGTCTTCAACTTTGGTGAGTGATGAGTCATTTTCTATATCCTTTGTTTAGTATATGTAGCACAGAAAATTCCATTTCCTACAAACTACTTTAGTACTGTTCCATAGTCTTCATCATTATTTCTATTCATAACAAAATTTCCATTGGAAATTTTTATTACATTACATAGGTTTCCTGTCATGTCTATAATTTATTTATTCTTGAGTCAAAAACATCAAATACACAGCTAAAAATTTTACAAATTACTAACTTAAAACTCATTTTGTCCAGTTTTTCACATCAATTGCATTCGGAGGTGCTCAAAATAGATCACCTTCATTGTATGGATATGGGTACGTTGGGCACTGTAGCATATGTTTCATGGTTTGGTCCTCACTACATTCAAACCTAATGTTATTAACATCAAAATAACCCCATTTCAGAAGATTTGTCTTAGACCTGCCCACTTGATTCAAGGATCTCCAGACAGGACAGTAACCCTGATCTTATATTCAGCAGTAATCACATCATCCAGCAAAATGTGAAGTCTACCTGTAGCCCAATAACAAACACACAGCACAGACCAGTAAAATGTGAAGTGTTTGCAGCAGTGAGACACCAAAGAGATCATACAAAAAAAAAAGATAAGAACAGACACAACCAGAAAGAGAGGAACAACCTGAGCCCTTCAGTATGTCAGAAGTGTACAACATTGTCCATGAGTGCAGAACTGGATGACATCCAATCAGAAGAAATTAAGAACGACAGGTATAAAACTAAAGAATAGGTTCTACAGCTTTTCAACAAATGCATGAGTACATATCAAATTCCCAAGGTTTGGTGGATGACCAGAACGGTTGCCCTGCTGAAACCTGGAAAAGAAGGGACCGATCCCAAAGATTTTAGACTGATAGCACTTTTGTGAAACCTATATAAAATTTTTGAACAATTAAAACTGAATCATATCCAGCCTTTGATTGATCCAAAACTTATTCCACAGCAAGATGGCTTTCACCCAGGTATACGTTGTACTGGACAACTACTGTGCCTCACAATTAATAGAGGATGGATTTGAGACCCGTAAAGCCACAGGTGTGGTCTTTGTGGATCTGTTAGCAGTATACGATACTGTGAACCATCAACTACTCCTTGACAACCTGATGAAGGCCACCAGGTTAACCAAATTCGGTCACTACTCTTCTCCAGAGCCATTGGTTTTTCGTTGATTTTCATTGGTGCTGCAACCAATGGAGGGAACAGAAAAATGGTTTACTTCAAGGAAGTGTACTGGCTCTAAACCTTTTCATCATATATACCAACAATCAGCCAGTAAATCCATGCACCAGGAGCTTCTTGTATGCTGATACCTTAACTCTGGCCATGCATAATGCAAAGTTTGAAGCAGTAGAAAGAAATTTGCCCTTGAATGCGTATCAAGCTGTTATAGGGAAAATCACTTAATACATAGCCCTTCAAAAACTGAAGTGTGTGCCTTTCATCCAGAAAAATATGAAAGCTAAACATAAGTTGAAAGTAATGTGGTCATGTATCGAACCTCAGGTGTGCAGCGCCTCAAGCCTTTCATCCAGAAAAATATGAAAGCTAAACGTAAGTTGAAAGTAATATAGTCTTGTATCGAAATTCAGGTGTGCAGCACCTCAAACTACTTAAGAGTGACACTCGACAAAACTCTCAGATATAAGCAGCACTGCATGAACTGCAAAATGTCTAGAATAAGATCACATCTACATAATCAGAAAAAAATGGATCGCAAACTGAGCCCAGAGGGATTGTATGGGTCCTTATGATAGATATCAAATTAAATTATGTTTAAAATAAAAACTTATGCACAGTAAGATTTACATATAAATTATAAAAAACAACTCAATCTTTGAAACAAAGAATATGAAAGCCTTTGGCATTCAAATAGATGAGAACCTCAACTTGCAACAACATATTACATTACTGAAGAAATTAAATAGTGCCATCTTTGCAACAAGAACACTTTATCTAACAGCTGGTCCAGAATCAATGAAACAGTTGTACTTCTCTTATTTTCATTCAATCAAGTCATATGGCATAATTTTTCAGGAAAACTCTTCAAAAGTAAAAAATGTTCATAGCACAGAAAAGAGCTACTAAGATCTTATGTAGTGTAGAAGCCAGAACTTCTTGCATAAAACTCTTTAAAAAGCTCAATTTTCTTACAGCGCATTGTCAGTATATATTATGGTCATTCAAATATTAACCAGAATGTTTTCACACAGCTTTATTGGTTGCAAACAAAAACACAAATCAAGTAATCAACAAATTTTTCTACATAATTTCCTTAAACAGAAACACATTTTTTCCACCGCATAGGTAGTTTCCTCATCCCATCATAGAAAACAGAAGAAGGCTGCGCCAGTAGCCAATTGTGCCCGTACTGTTCGACTGCCGTGTCTGTTTCAAATCATTCTCCTCCTAACGCCTCCTTAAGTGGACCAAACATATGGTGGTCACATAGGGCAATTCTGGACTGTAAGGAGGATGCTCAAGAGGTTGCCAGTGCATTTCAGTGAGTTTATTCGAATCCCCATCTGGGCATTCAGTTTAGGGTTTTCCATGATTTTCCCAAATCACTCTAGGTGCTTCCATCAAAAGGCAATGGCTGAATTCCTACCTGTTCCTTGCGCCCAGTCCTTTCCTGCCTCTAATGATCTCAATGTCGATGAGGCATAAAATCACAAGGGAAAAAATGCAGGAGGAATTGCCTGGTTGTAAAGCTGTCTTGGAAACTAGGAAAAATAAAATGTGGCGGAAATGTAGCACACATAGGAGAATTATTGGAATTATTTTTTTTAATTTTATCCTGGAATCAAAATTTTAATCTTGTGTGTCCTAAATGATCTTGAGAGTTTCTTTTTGTTTTTCATTCTGCTTCAGTTTTGACTTAGCCTAGCCCTGTAGTATACTGTAGGTCCACTTTAACCCATAGTTTAACCAGACCACAGAGTGTTCTAGTATATATCACATACAAAAAACAAAACTTTACCAGAGTTGGATATCATTTTAAGGGCCTACAAATATTCTTATCATGGCTGGAATACAAACGAGAGACATCTCGTACCTCATGCAGGCAAACTAACTATTGAGTCATTGCACTGTTCTGTGTATTTAATTAATCCAGCAGCTGAACATAACTTCCGTACCATCCATAATAATTTTCCATCATTTCAAGTTCAATTATTTGGGAACACAATTTCTACCTCAAAAATATATGTGCAGTATCTTAAAGTATATGTATTTTTGCAGATAAAAGATTACATTTACTTTCATCCATAAGTCTACATCATAATTTATAACAAAAAATTAATAAACAACTAATCCACTAACACCCAGGTGATGCTACGATTGTTTCCAATTTAGTTTCAGTGGAGTGCATGCTCCAACAGCAATTTCTCTATGCACAAAGTTTTCCCTTTCTTGTACCCACCTAATTTCACCCTCTACAAATTTAAACTATAAATTCTTTCAGAGTTTTTGATAAATTTTTCATCAATTCTCTTGTTAATTTATTCCTATCTGTGACTCCCTTAGCCACATAAGAAAATTTTCCCACACCTTTATGCCTGAAATTGAGTGCCAGCATGTGGTCATGAAAAGGCAGTGGCTGTCCTGCCATACGTCCAAGGAGTGGCAGATAAGATTGGTCGGCTGCTTAAAAAGAAGAACATCTGTCCCATGTACAAGGCCTCTAGGAAATTATCCAGCATCCTGACCAGCATTAAAGATAAGAAAGAACACCAGGAGTATATGAAATTCCTAGGTAAACATTGGGGAAACAGGACACACCGTTAACGAGAAGCTCAATGAGCACGTCAGGCGTTTGAAAAATAATGATGCAAGCAAGTCCACTGTAGTTCTACATTCAGCAGATAGTGGCCATTCAATTTTTTATTATTTTTTTATTTTTTATTTTTTGATAAGACCAGCGTTATAGTCATTGAGAGCAGTAGTGGCCTAGGCATATAAGAGAAATGTTAGAAAAACAAAAACGGCCGAACATCATGAATGCTGACAGTGGTTTGCAACTTGACAATATTTGGTCATATCTGCTCAGGAAAACCCAAGACTAACGACCCCATCCTACCACGTACACTGGGCATGGTGATGTCACCATGGATGGTTAGTGCGCAGCTAGCTTCCTGCTACTAAATAAGGCGATAGTGGAAACTTGCAAAGCAGTCCTTTTGTGAAAGCCACAGCACGATGGCAGAAATGTTAGGTTTCAATAAATCAACGCGGCTCCACCCGGAGAACCAAAATAATACATCAGTAATGGTTGTTGAAACTTCTAGATTTATGTACTAAGGGGTATTTAAAGTGAAGATATATTAGGATTTATTAAAGCTTATTTCGTAATGTATGTTTCTGCTTTTAGATTTGTCTGCATCTCATTACAATGGAGATCAATGAGGCAAAAGGGATTGTTTTGGGCACTGTTTTCATACTTACATTTCTCTCAATCAATGTGCCAGTTATGCTCATGAAGAAATTACATGGGACAATTGATCCAATAAAACGCCACAGGTAAGAAAAATCTAGCAGCATTGAAGCTGATTATTATTTTTAAAGTGTATAATTTACATGAGTCTCATAATTATTCTTCGTTGAAGGTATGCAATAATAATCAGCCATATGAGTTGCTTTGCTGCTGGAGTTTTCATGGCCACTGGACTTTTAGACTTGTTTCCTGAAGTAAAAGAAACAATTGAAAAGGTATGGACTTCAGACTGTTAGTAAAAGTGTTAAGACTAAATTAATACAAATTGAAATTTGACCTGTGCTTAAATCAGATAACATCATTGATTCTTTCAAGTAAATAAACTTATAAAAAAAATGTGTCATATTGGCTGCCAGGCGAATATGCTTCACAATTCATATGATCCTCGGTAAATCAGTTGGTCACTTTTATTTCTAAAAAATTTTATATAAATTAATAAAAACATTCCAAAAAATTGTATTGAGGTTTCAGACTATTTTGTTACAATTAAAAGTAACAAACTTATGCAGGAAATAAACCATATTATGGCCAGAATATGACTTATTAGCTTAATGGCACTCACATGATAGTTTTATATTAATAAATTCATCATAAATATTAACCTACCACTTAAGTGGGATATTATGTGTAATGTAAATCCTCTGCAGCTTAATATCAGTTGTCATATTTAGTTACCATTAGTAACGGATCTACAAATATTCTGAGCTGGGGCAGAAACTTTGAGATCGCTGCCCCGTCAAACACCACCATGTGAATTTTCTGCTCCTAGAAACACGATTTTGCTGCCTGGGGCAGTAGTGAAGCTAAATAAAAAAAAAATATCACTGCCACATGAAACTGCCACCCCTAGAAACATGAATATACCACCCCAAGAAACATGATTGTGCCACCCCAAGAATCATGATTTCGCTACCCAGCGCAATTGCCCTGGATCTTCTCTTCCACCTACCCCCCCCCCTCTCCCCCTCGTTTCCAGATGTGACAGTGGTTACCATTATGTGCCATTAAGCATGAGTATAAGATTGTAACTTTTATAAGACTTATTGTTTTGTAATATTTCACTATTATTCAAGCTGAAAATTTTTTACACATATTTGTCACAAGTGAATAGAACATTAAAACAATAATAACCATTATTTTTTAAATATAATGTAAGAGTAAATACCAGAGTAAGTTTCCCAAAACCATAGTTGATTTCCCTAAACCACTGGTTACGCATTATACAAATTTTTACTTTAAATTGTTTGAGGCAATATAGATAACAAAGGATAGGAAAAATGACTCATGACTCACCAAAGTTGAAGGCCGTGATAAATGAAAAACATTAGTGATGAACAAAAACATATACAATATTTCAGTTTTACACCTTATTCATTACAGAATGAGCCATATTTAACTTTGGTGAGTGGGTAGTCATTTTTCCCTATCATTTGTTATTTATTTTGCCTAAAAGCTGTTTTATTTTTCCTTAGTATCAACACTATTAACTGTTTGAGGTAAATTGTACAGTGACACCTAGGCAATCTCCATTTTTTCATATTAGTTGGTGATTGTGTACTGCAGCAACTTCAGTCAACAAATCTGGCTGTCCTTCTGTTTTAGATTCAAACAAGCTATACCACCATATTCAAGCAAGTGATTTTGTAGCTCAGTTCTCTTGTCACGTTCTCTAAGATGCAATGTATTATAAAAAGTTATCTCAATATATTCACCTTTTGTGCCTTCATCCAGCAATTACCTTCCACAATATAATCAATATGAAACCATCATTTTCCTTTCTTGATCATATGAGGTGTGCAAGGGTGCTCCGTGTTTCAGATTCTATATTAAACTGTAGGTCCAGTCATGACTGGGGCAGAATTCATGGCAAATCGATACTCTGTCATGAGGTTGCAAGACCATGCAAATTTACTAACTTCCTTACATAAAAACTGAACTTTTTTTTTTTTGTGATTATCTTCATTCCACATTAGCCTATTGTAACTTTCCCTCAGTTTTAACAACTCTTTTATTTTATTTGGGTGCTCTAAATTCGTAAAATCTCTTCTGTTAGGAATATTTTTTCTCTTCTTCTCCTATCATACTGTATTCGGGTATATCAGAACCGGGACACTTCTCTGAACTGTGTATGTTCATCTCTTTGATTCTACTTTGAAGATATTGGACTAAGAAAGTAGATCCAACTTAAAATAAATGTATGTATTGATTATTAATACACATTTAAACTAATAAACTTTGCCGTGCATGTCAATTATAATTGATTCAATCATTAAAATGTTAGTCCACAATAGTTATTAATATTCAACAATGTGATGATGTTTAGCAATCGTGAATGTATCCATAATTGTTATGTTAATAATTCTACCAGAATAATTGCACTTCAGATAGGACATATATCATTAATAGTAATACCTTACAGTTCATCGAGAGAAAGCAGGACACGAGAGAGACAGCAGTCTCTAGTTAGTCTTGGTGACACCATGTCACGATGTGTAAGGCCCTCCGCACACGGCACGATCACCGCTTGTTTTGTGGGGCACGCGTTTAATGTGTCCTGTGCATCACGAGCATTTCACGCAAACTGGAGTCCACCAACGAAGCATTTGAAGTAACCAGTCTGCCTGCAGAAATAGGCGGGATGGGTTGTGTACCTAGGTTTCATCTGACATATCCTTAGGAGGATATCCTGATTTTGAAATATTGAGTTTAAATGAAGAAGAGGACAAAGTTATGTAGGCTTACTATTATTCACTTAAATGCAAATGAGGAAGAAGGGGAAATATTGGGTGCATCCTACTTGAGAGGAACATCATCTGCTGAGTATTCGTCGCGGCCACTGAACTAAAAGAATCAGACACCAGATTTCATGCATTCTAAAAAATGTTAAAAGATTCATATACCGAGCTTGTGGAAATTATGTGTTCCGTGATCCACCAGGGAAATACAAACATGAGGGAATGTGTCATAGTGGAAGAAATGTTAATTACATTAATGTAAGAATTAACATAATATTGCACAAATGTTTATTATATCAGTATTTTACACAAAGATTTATATTTTTAAACAATAAAATAAAGTCTAAGCAGAAATTAAGTATTTATAATAGTGTTAAATGTTTTTGGTTGTTGCTCAGTTCATTCTGAGAGCCAACTGACAGTGAGGTCTCGTTTTCAGGTTGTTAACTTTAATCTTTGAAAATTTCATTTGCTGCCCCAGTATATGTCGGTAAAGGGCTATGACTTACATGTTGTAAATCCATTCCTCGTGTTGGGAAGTCAATAGGATTAACTCCAAGTGTTTCATCTATTAGGAACAAAGTCCTTCATTTAAATGTTCCGAGTTGTGCATCTGTCATAAGTAACATGTCAGAAACAAGACCTAGTGCAAAATGTTTGATACCCTCTTTTCTTTCATTAGCTGGCGAGTTTGTATTAGCTGCACAAAGTTTATCTTTTTTGGCCTGCAAATATTCAATGAAGACAGTGTCGACTGCAGCACAGTTGTTGCTCATTTCTCCTCTCTTTCGTTTGCTGGTAATATGATGAATTTGAGGTAAATTACTATTTTCTAAAACTGATCCCTTGAAGAATGGAAGGGCAAACTTCATTGTGTCTTTCAGATAATTTGCTTTTTTCCCCTCTTGATCCTGTTCTGCTTGGGGGAGGTTTGAATTTTTTAACAAAAGTGCTCCTAAAATTCGTCCACTTCTCCTTGCGTTCAGCCACTAGAAAGAAAAGAAGAAACATATTAATTACATGTACCTGTATCATTTATCAAGTTACCAATCTACAGTGATCAACTGCAACATGTGGTGTGGTGGATTTTCAGTTGTTCGTTATTAAAGCCCATTCACACTAGAGGTCAGGTCAGCTCAGCTCAGCTCACAATCCAGGGTAGCATTCACACTAGCGGTCAGCTCAGCTCAGGTCAGGCCAGATCAAGTCGTAGACGAGGCCATTTCATTTCAGTTGCTCATAGTGAACAATGCCGTTTTCTACCCCAACATCAATTAAATCGCAATGATTTTGGATCAAGAACCTAAAAAGATGACAAGATCAAAAAGAGGATGGTTCTGAGTGTATCCAGAGTTTCGAGTGCAAACAGATAAAGAGAAAGAAGAATGCTAACTACCAGTTATGCCGTGAGAGACGAGTTGTGCGAAATACTTTTGATATTTTAGGGCTCAAAGATTACGAATTTATTTTAGAAAAATTAATTCTGCTCCAGGATTAATTGATAACATCATTTTAGCAACGTGTATTATGCACAATTATTTATGGAAGGATAAAATTTCATGGCATGTAGAAAGTGAATTTCAGGATGAGAGAGAAACCCTACTTTACAAATATTATTTGTTTTTGTGCCAACGCTGATAAAGAAGCATTTGATTCAAAAAATATATTCACAATATTTTTTTTAAATTCGGAAACAGGATCTGTATCTTCACAGTAGTAAAATGTGTAATAATATTTGAATTTGTATTAAAGTTTGCCGGCTTTATAATAAACAGAAATAACATACCGTTAAAACATTTATTTTTTATTTATTCCTCTTTATTTATTGCTCACGAGCATAGTTTTCAGACGTTCGCCGCCCATTTGATCTGATCTGACCTGACCTGACCGTTGCATGTTCACACTAGCGGTCAGCTCAGCTCAGCTCAGGTCTTGACCGTTATTGATCACTGGCGGCGCGATCTTCTGTTTGACCTGCCTTGCCCTGACCTGAGTGGACCGCGTAGTGTGAATGCTACCATTGGATTACGTATATAGCGATTTTTGACCTGAGCTGAGCTGACCGCTAGTGTGAATGGGCCTTTATTTATCAAAGTCGAGACGACAAATGGAACAAAGACCCCAGATACCGTACCACCTCCCCTCATTTAATGGCATCAAAACATCCAGTATAAGCATTTTCTTTATTACGTTACCTGATGAGACCCTACTCAAAACGGGTTCTTTTAATGTAAAAAGAATATTCAACTACGGATTTAGCCGAGGGAAGAAAAGCATCGAATGTGCTTTTGAAACGATGACAGAAAAATTTCAAGTGTTTAATATTCCGATACGTTGCTGTGATGTGAATAAGGTCATTGACATTGTGAAAGCTACATGTGTTCTACATAGCTACTTCAAAAAAATAGAAGGTATCCAATACACAGCCCAACATGATGACAATTGTGACTTAAATGTTACTGTAAACAACATTATTTCTACACCCTCAGCTCCACACCCAGCAATAAACTACCAATCAACAGCTAATTCTTTGAGAGAATATTTAGCTAAGTATTTTGTCACTCCACAGGCTTCAATACCTTGGCAGTAGAAATTTTGGTTTCAACAATAATACTAGCCAAATTAATTTCAATTTTTGTCACGTAATTTTTCTATATTATAATGCCTACTAAATATGCATTGTAATAAAATTATCATAAAAAATGTAGTATTAAAAATAAAATGAATCTACTTACATACCTGTTAACTTTACTGCAGTTGCAGCCTCGTTCCATGCTCTTTCAAATGCAGTCCTTCTTGAATACTCAGCAAGCGTGTAGTTATACGGAACATGTTTTTTTCTACTTCACCATCAAAGAAAATGTTAAACGCCTCCAAGGTCTGACTCGTCTTGAGCATCATGCAAATCCAAACTGATCGCATGAGTCACACGCCGCTCGAGACGAGTTCGTGCCGAGTACTGATCGCACGTGAATCGCTCCATTGGTGGCTCCCCACTGCCTTCTGTAAGAAGTTCGGACACGACGAGTACGAGATGAGGACTCATCACTTGGCGATCGCGCCGTAGGCGGAGGGCCTAAAACTGACACTTTGGCCATCATACTGCAGTCTTCTACTTGAGCAGTTCTGACGGTCGAAACATGGGCTTTACACATCACAGTGTAATGTTACCTGGACAGCCAAGAGACAACTGACTCTGGCTGTGGAAGCCTGCAAATATACAAGAGAGAATACACGGTATAACTTCCTTTTTCATAGCAGAATTGTCGCATTGCAATTTCAATATCACCAAGCATACGACTTTTGCTTCACAGCACGAACATATTTATATGAAAAGGAAAAGTAACATCGGTAACAATGGAAGGAAAGAACTACCACGGGCAATATTTATATGGAAAGGATAAATTACACCAAAGTTGAAAGGAGGAGTCAGCAGCAACAAGAAATAATACACAAACTCAAAAAACACAATGTTTTGGGGTTAACCCTTTGTCAAGTTAAAAGAAACAAGTGGCTGAGTTCGCACAAGCCTTGTGGTAAACACAACCAATCATAGGATGAAACTGACCATCAGAGGTGGTGAGGGGAGCAACAATAATATAACTGCAAGAATTAATCACAATAAAGATTTAATAGGAAAATAATAATAATGAGAAAAATAATCAGAAATTTTGAAATAAGGTATGAATCTATTGTGCTGTCCAGTGATGGGTGCACAGGGTGAGGATGGAAGGTATTTTCAGAAATTAAGGACTGGGGGATTTCTAATGAGCAGAATGTGTTGATAAGGCAATTCCCACCTGAGGAGTTCAGATTGGGAGTACTCTAATGGCTCTGACTGTGAAGCAGTTATTGAGGTCACGGGTGTAGTGAGTACTGGCATGGTGAGCAACAGGTCTAGGTTTTAGGAGTTAACTGTTTGTCTGTTACCATCCATTCTGATGGATAATGAGTTCATGGTAAGGACAATGTAGGAACTTTGACAGTGGAGGTAGGTGAGCCAGTAGTAGGGTTGCAATAGTTTGTGGTAGGTGGATGAATACTGCATATTTTGCATTGGGATCAGTTGCACGTGAAGCTTCCAAACAGTGGTTTAGGAACATCAATGGGTTGATATATATGTACAAGTGTATTCTTAGGTTAGGTGGTCCGTTGAGGGTGACACGAGATGTGGTGTGAAGGATAGTGGGAGGAATGCGGCGCATTTCAGGAACAGATCTGAGGAAGTCATAGCCAAATCGTAGAATTTGGTTTATTGATTTCAGGCCAGGGTAAAACAGAGTTCTGGTTGGTTTTGGGTTGTGTGTGTCGGTTTGGTGGACAGTTCTTGACTCTTGATATCTGTTTTTGGACTAATTCTGGAGGATAATTGTGATTTATGAATACTGGGGTCAGGTTGTGGTAGTAAAAGGTAAGGGATTCTTGATTAGAGCAGATGCGTCTGCCTAGGCTAGGCTGTATGGGATGGAACATTTTGTATGATATGAATGGCAGCTATCAAAATGGAGATATTGTTGTAGGTTAGTGGGCTTGATGTGTACAGAGATGTCCACATCAAAGAAAGTGATGTGTCTGACTTGGCCAGATGAAGTTTAGCTAGGAAATGTTATTCAGTGAGTTCAACAAGTCAAGAAGGAGGTTTTCACCATGAGTCCAAATCATAAATATATCCTCTATATTCCTGAACCACACAGTGGGTTGTAGGGTAATCTTTTGAAAAAAATGTTCCTCTAGTCTGCCCAGGAGAAGGTTGACATAGCAAGGTGCAATGCAAGTGCCCATAGCAGTGCCTCGTATCTGATGGTAAACCTGAGGCTAGAAGGAAAAGAAATTTTTGGTAAGGATGAACTTGAACCAATGAATTAAGGAAAAGTGGTAGGGAAGGTGTGTGGGGAGCAACTGTTGATGTAATCTTTACCTCGAACTCATTATCTATCAGAATGGATGGTCATAGTCAAACAGTTTACTCCCAAAACCTATACCTGTTGCTTACCATGTCAGTAATCACAACACCCACGAGCTCAATAACTGCTTCACAGTCAGAGCCATTAGAGTACTTCCAGATATCACCTCCCATTCTGAACTCCGCATGTGGAAATTGGCATATCAACACATCTGCAGACTAGACATCCCCCAGGCCTTAATTTTCGATAATACCTTCCATCCTCACCCATCACTGGACAGCACAATAGATTCATATATATTTATAGACCTTTATTTCAAAATTTCCGATTATTTTTCTCATTATTATTATTTTCCCTTTAAATCTTTCTTGTGGTTATATTATCGTTGCTCCCCTCACCACCTCTGACAGTCAATTTCATTCTATGAGTGGCTGTGTTGGCTGCAAGGCTTGCGCGAGCTCAGCTACTTGTTTCTTTTAGCTTGACAAAGGGTTAACCCCGAAATATTGTGTTTGTGTATTATTTCGTGTTGTTGCTGCCCTCCTCCCTTTGACTATAGTGAGTGTTATGTGTATTTTATCTAACTGCTTATGTCGGGCCTGCATGGACACCCTGACAGTTGGGGGGTTGTCCTGGGATGCCCGCATGACCAGAGTCATATGGTTCTATTTTCATGAAGAAGGGCATAGTCCAAAATGTGTGTGTGTGTGTGTGTGAGAGAGAGAGAGAGATGTTTTTTGTTGTTGCTATCAACTTTGGTGAATATTTTGTACCTTTCCTATGTATATAAATATCACCCTAACGGATATCTTTATTTTTATTAATATTCTTATTTCCCATTTTAATCTTTCTTTCGATTAATACTTGTGGTTATATTATCGTTGCTCCCCCCACCACCTCCGACGGTCTATTGCATTTTATGAGTGGCAGTGTTGACCGCAAAGCTTGCATGAGCCCAGCCACTTACTTCTTTTAACTTGACAAAGGATTTACTCCAAAATATTGTGTTTTCTGTGTTTGTTTATTGTTTTGTTTAACTACCGCCCTCCTCCCTTTAGGCGAGTGTTGGGTGTATTTTATCAATACTTTCAATATAAATATTGCCTCACGGCAGTTCTTTCCTTCCATTGTTACCGATATTGTGGCCTTTTGGCGTCCCTTCTGTTTTTCTCCTAATTTTCCCTATCTGTGTGTTCTTTTTTGCCCATCTTTTCCTGCTCTCTTAATTGCTGTTTGTTTCTATTTTTCCATCTCATATATATCATTATCAGTCAGTTCAATCATTTTCTGAGGTGGCATCTTAAAGTCATGATTGTTTCAGATATAACTTGAGCAGTCTTCTCCAATTCGCACGATCTTGGGCGATCCTCTGCCAGTTAACTCCGACAACGCTGCGCATGTCCTTGTCCCATCGGTCTGGTGGTCTTCCTCTCGGTCTGGGGTGTGATCTCTTGGGCTCCATTCTAACACTGTTTTTGTCCATCTCTGGTCTTTTCTCCGCACAATATGGCCGGTCCATTGCCACTTCAGGGATGCTGTCTTCTCTAAGATGTCTGTGACCTTTGTAACTGACCTAATGTCTGTTGCTCTTTTCTTGTATTTTCTAATTAAGCCTAGAATTGACCTCTCCATAGCTCTTTGGGCAGACCTTAGTTCCTGGTATTACAGCCGTATGTCAGCACAGGAAGAATGCACTGGTCATAAACTATTTGGTTTAGATTTGTGGGCATTTTAGATTTCAGGATAATAGAATGCCTCCCAAATGCTTGCCATTCCAGCTTGATGCGACAGAAAATTTTGGGTCTTACATCACCTCTCACATTTATAAGCTGGCCAAGATAAATGTACTCTCATATATATATATATACATATAATCCGCCACCACCGGCCTAATATAACCTTCACTTCTGGCAACTTTTATTGCTTAGCTTTGTTGTCGGCACCAAAACTAATTTCGGCATTTGTCTTTTCCGCCTCTGACTTTGTTGTTATGTTGACGAAATTGATTTTTTTGTCTGTGACTGTTATTTAGCCCAACAGGGCCGGCATTTTGTGTTAGGCCCGGGTGGTTAGTCAGGCAATGGGGGGATGGGAGGTACTTCCCTGAATTATTATTAATCATACAAACATGTTCATAACAGAAATTCATAGGGATGAAAACTACAAAATGAGTTTATAGAATTTATTGTGTTATTTATTCAATAATTTTAATTGTATACAAAAATATTTTTTTAAATTTAATATTCAGTATTAATTGCACAGTGAAAAAAACTGTACTGCGCTTTGCGTGGACGGAAATGAACTGATTCAACAATTTTTCCAAATCTAGTTCGTCAGTGAGATTACCATACACATGTCTATCTCAAAATATTGTCGATCTTGGGTAAGTCTTGAGAAGGCGTTAGACCAAAAACTTCGTTCATTCGAACTGGATGATCCAGCAATCGTGACGTGTAGTCGAATGAAGAACACAAACTCTGGTACGAGTTCCCTAGTCCATTTGTACTTTTTTTTAAAATCTACTACCCCTCTCAAATTTTTTTCCTGCTCATCTTGCCTTTTAAAAAGTTGCAAAACATACCTCTTTCACTCAGCAATATTTCTTGCTCAAAATCATGGTTCTAAAAATTCTTTCAACATTTGTGGGCTGTTCAAAAGTAAATGATTTGAAGAAGGGGATGGAATCAACTTTTAAATGACATGTGTACTTGATCATAAACTCCAATATAAGATTTACAGAAAAAAATCCTGAGGTGTTTCATATAGGAGAATTTTGTTTCTACCTTGGTCGAGGTGATGGGAATTTTACACTGATGTAGGAATTGTGGTTCGTTAATTTCAAAGTTAGTACCTGGCTGCACACTTTACTGTCAAATTTCTTTGAATTTCGGGCTCAGTACAAAACGTCAGTGATTGCTTCTATCTTCTTATATGGTTCAATTAACTCGTGGTTTCGATTTCGGTAGATCTGCATTCAAAATTTAGGTGAAATAAAAATTTCTTTCATCGTTGTCAAATAGAAAATACATTCAAACGAAGTAAAATCCAGAATCCTTAGCTGTGGCAGTACTATCTACTTCTCTGGCTAAAGAATGATCATATAAAAATTGCATTAGCAGCTGATAATTTTCTCTTATTATTTTAAGGGAATTGATTCTCACTAACCATGTGTAAAAAATTAATGAATGTGCTTAAAAATTCAAAACTATAATTTAAAAAATGGATTAAACTTTATAAAATAACTTGACCAAGACTGCAAGAGAAGGCAAATTATCATCAGTTCCTTTTCTATTCCGAGTTGCTGTTCCTTAAACTTCCAATTCGTTTCGGTGCGTCTCACACGAAGTTTATCAAATCTTTAACAGTTCCAATGAATTTTCTTACTATTACAACTCTGTCAGTTCCATCTCGTACTACAAGATTTAGATTATGAGTACTACAATGCACGAATAAAGCTTGAGGCTCTTCTTGATTGAAATCCTGTTATTTTTCCTGAAACATTAGACACCCCATCATAGCACTGGCCTCTTTAGTCTTGAGAGCACCAATTTGTGCTTGGTGAAAATGCAATTAAAAACAATCCAATAAAATGTTCACTTCAATCAAATCTTCCGAAACGATTCTTAGGCAAGATGCTCCTATTTCTTCCAGGATTCCAGACAATAGTGTAGTAGTCGTCAAATCAAGAATTTAACGCTGACAGTCATGATTAGAGACTGGATTATAAGCAGTTTCATGTTTGCATATGCATCTGCATATTAAGCCCATTTTCACCGGTTATTGCATATTTTACCTAAAACCTAATGATGGTGCATATTTTTGCTATATTTACGTACATAAAAAATAAAATCTTACATTGTAGCCGGCAAAACCTACTAGCACCACAGCTCTTAGTCTACGACGATTCGCTGAAGAACTACAACCCATGTTTAGGAATGTAAATAAACTGATTTTATCATCAAAAAAAGCATTTCTTATAGCACGTTCTCATAATACCGTAATGCCTATAAAAATAGTTGCCAAATGTGCCTTTACCTCCGCAACCAGTGGTAACTTGATGGGCAATGTGGGTTGAACGTGCACTGTTTTACCATGAACATTTTGAGGAAAGGTGTAGTAAACGACTTAGATAGTGGAGAGGCTATCACAGTTTGTCAGTACAAGGAAGCATTTAACAACTCTAGTATTAAAACCATAGCTGTGATTAGCTTTCGTTTTTCCCACATACCTTCGAGTATTAAGGCTTGAAACTCAAGGTTTAACATTGACTGAGCATATTCAGTTAATAAATAAAATCCACATTGCCAGAGATATTCCTGTGAATACTTAAAGTTTGAAAATATTTTTACCAATAACCTAGTTTCAATAATGGGAAGAGTGAACTTTTTTCAGAAACCGTGACTGGTAACACAGCGCCCAGTTTCAAATACTGCCCAGTTACATCAGTGAATGTGGAACGGCCGATATCCACTTATAAAAATATTTTGAGAGATCGAAGAATCAATCTTACTATTGAATATTTGGAACAGTACCCGATTGTTTACGTTAAAAATGTAAAAAAGTAATATAATTGTTAATTATCGAATTTGTAAACATTATTCAACTACTCACTAATTGAATGCTGATTTTAAAATAAAAAATCTAAAAATTACTAATTTTATATTATATAATGTTGCATATTTTGACACTTTTAGTGCTTATTTCTAGCTTTTTGTGTTGAATATAATCCGGTCTCTGGTCATGATGAAGCCATTTCTGACCATCTCTTTGCAGTCATGATTTTAATAGTTACATCTGCAGCTCGAGCCTTTAAAAATGCCATTAAATTTGAATTTTAATCAGTGTTGGCTTGTCTCACCAAGGCCTTCAAGGTACTAAATATTTTCAAAAACTCTGTACCGTTATCGAACATCTCTTTTGTATGAGCCGTTGATATCGATTGTATCACATTGAGATCAGTTGATATTATCAAAGCTTTTTAACCCTTCAGCGCAACTGATATGAAGAGAACTGCTAAAAATGTATTTTGTTATATAACCAGTAGGCTAGTGTGTATCAAAATTAAATCTAAACCAAGTTCAATCTGGAGATTTTTCGTAGATAAAATGGAATCTCTGGCAAAGTTTACATTATGTGAAAAGGAATTATTACCATACTACCATTGCTTCAAAAGTCATTTAAAATATGTGCATCCAAAAGAGTTTGAAGAGAGTGTAAAACTAAAAGCAAGTCTTAAGTTGCAGGAAGAAAAAAAATTCAATGTCGGTCTAGTCCAATGGCTGAAGCAAGTAAGACTCTTCAAAAGAAGAGCCTCCTAAGTGGTGGAAAATGAACGCTCACAAATATTTTATGTTGTTACAATTAGTCCACAGGTTTTTGTCACCTCCACCTATCAGTGTTGCTAGCGGAAAATTGTTCAGAGAAGCAGCTTTTGTTTTTAAAATTTAACTGGCCATTTTTAACTTCCAAATATTAGTTACAGTAATTTTACTTAAAATTCAGTTCCTGATTATTAAAATAAACATTATTTCACTCGACATCTTTATTAAAAAGAAGTAATTAGAAAGTAAATGAAGATCTGTGACACCAAATGAAATTTTCATATAAATTCTGCTTTTGTTTCCATTTAATCGCTAGTACATGAATAATCACTACCTATATACTTGATTATATAGTGAAAAACAAAAATAAGAATTTACTTTTGCTTACTCTTACGATTTTGACTGTCAGCTGACTGAACGATTCATTTCTCCTTTACAGCTTGTTTGCGAATTTATCCATTTGAACTTTCTTGTTGATAATACACACGGATTCAGCAGAAACATTTTAAAAATACACTAAAGCGGTTTTCACACATGACAGTTATGGATATATTTTACTGTAACATTCTTGCTTTCACACGTGGTAGTCCGTTTCAATCGAGCTCAGCAGGCGACATCTGGGGTATCTCAAAAAAACATCAAAGGAATTTTGCACTTCGCTCATGGTGTTGTTGTGGGTACAGTCTACTTTACATGCATTTTGAATGATTAAACTAATGTGTTTAACTGGCCTGTTCTCTTTCCTTCTTTTTTCTTTCATTTCTTTCCTGGACTCACCCTCAGTCGCTCTCAAATTCTGGGTGGGTAAAATACCAACCCAGAATTTCCCGGGCGGGTACTGCTGCTCACCATACCCACCGGCCCTGCAGCCCAATAGTTGTACATTTTTGTGTGTCAATTTACCGCACCACTTTCAAATTTTATTTGGTAACGTAATTTCTTATTTTATTTTTTGTGTTCCACTTACAATATATATTTTTGTTCACCTCTTATCCTTTATATTTCAATGGACTAGTTGTCCATAGCCACAGCTGTCCTAACATAACCTTTCACTTCCAGCCGTTTTTACTACTCGGCTATAGTGTTACATTTTTCTGGGCCGTTTTACTGTGCTGCTTTGGTACTTCATTTGATTTTGATTTTCTTATTCTACTTACGGTATATATATTTTTGTTCCCCTCTTATCCCTTATATTTCAAGGCAATAGCTATCCACTTTTGATTCACGTCCTTCCACCCAACTTTCCTGCCGTTCTAGGTTTATACGATACGATCTGTGAAATCATATGGCTTAAATTCAATGTTGCTGGGTCAAAATTCGTAATAGGCACCTTCTACCGTCCACCCGATTCCGACATAGCTATCGCCAAGAAGTTAAGAAATAACATAAATTGTATAGCTAGCCATTTTCAGGATCATGCTATGATCCTAGGCGGTGTCTTCAACCTGCCTTATATCGACTGGTGTAATTACGTTCACATTACTGGTAGCAGAGATAAGGCAGCTTCTGAAGTAATTCTCGATCTGTTCTCTGAAAATCATCTCGAGCAGCTAGTTAATGAACCTACACGGTGTCATAACGGTAGCAAAAACATTTTAGTTCTGCTGGTTACCAACAGGCCTGAATTATTCACCGAAATTTTAACGACCACTGGAATAAGCGATTACAAAGCGATAATTGCGGCTATCAATTTAATGTCCAAGCAAAAAATAGGAAAATAACGGATTGTATTCAGATTCAGTAAGGCCTCAAAGGAGTGTTTTAGAACTTACCTGAGGAATAATTACCATAACTTCAAGTTAACAAGGGACACCGTTGAAGAAATGTGGCATTAATTTATACATATAGTCAGGGAAGGTATGGAAATACACATACCGAAGCGGACAATAAAGAGGGAGAATGATCCACCATGGTACACACGCGAAGTCAAAAGATTACACATACACTCAAGAAGAAAGGGGTGTCGTAGCAATTTAGAAGCCCTGGCTGAGTTAAGAGGATGTGTCAAGAGTGTGATGAGTGAGGCCTTCGATGATTTTCATTCCAATTCTCTCTCTAAGAGTCTCACAGAAAACCCAAAGAAATTTTGGTCGTATGTACGAAAAGTCAGTTGTACCAACAACAATGTTCCAACACTAATTTGTGAAGGTTCCAAGGTTAATAAAAGCTGTGATAAAGCTAACATACTAAATACTGTATTCAAAAATTCATTTACTGATGAAAATAAGGATAGCATTCCCGTTTTCCCATGTTGTGTCGAGTTGACGGAATCATTATGAATAGATACTGCAGATATCATAAAGCAATTAGAGCTCCTGAAGTCGGGGAATGGACTGGGCCCAGATGGAATACCAATAAGGGTTTTTTCAGAGTACGTGGCAGAAATTGGACCATTTCTGTCTGATATATTCAGTAATTCCTTAGAAGAGCGAGAAGTACCTTCCGAGTGGAAAATCGTGCAAGTAACTCCGATTTTCGAGAAAGGTGATCCTAGAAACTACCGTCCCATATCTATAATATGTCTGTAGTAGAGTTTTTTTTTTTTTTTGCTGTCATCAGTCTTTTGAATGGTTTGATGCAATCCTCCACCCCTTCCTATCCTGTGCTAACCTCTTCATTTCTACATACCCCTTACAACCCACGTCCTCAATTATCTGCTTCATATATTCTAATCTCTGTCTTCCTCTACAGTTCTTACCTTCGACTGTTCCCTCCCCCAGCAAATTAACCAATCCAGCATGTCTCAAAATATGACCTACCAGCCTGTCTCTTCTTTCTGCAAGCTTCTTCCACAAACTTCTTTTCTCACCCATCATTTCCAAAACTAGTTCATTTCTTACTTTGCCAGTCCACTTAATTTTCAGCATTCTTCTGTGGCACCACATTTCAAATGCTTCAATTTTCTTTATTTCCGGTATTCCTAAAGTACATGTTTCACTACCATAAAGTGCTGTGCTCCACACAAAGAGTTTTAAAAAGTTCTTTGTAATTCCTAGATCACTATTTGAAACTAAAGGGTTTCTCTTTTTCATGAAGGCTCTTTTTGCTAGTGCTATTCTACTTTTAACATCATTCCTGCTTCGGCCATCGGCTGTGATTTTGCTTCCCAAGTAACAGAACTCACTTACTTCTCCTATTACATCCGATCCTATTTTTATATTTAATCTACTAGTATTGGTATCATTTCTGCTACATTTCATCACTTTTGTCTTGCTTTGATTTATATTCAGTCCAAAATCTTCCATCAGTATTTTGCTCATGCCATTCAGTAACTTCTCAATATCCTCAACCCTCTCTGCTAACAAGACAATGTCATCAACAAATCGTAGCATACTGATTTTTCCTCCCTGAAAACTTACACCACATGGAAATTTTTCTTTGACTTTCTTCATTGCTTCTTCTACATACAAGTTGAATATTAACAGGATAGACTACAACCTTCTCTCACACCATTTTTAACTGATGCATGTCTTTACTTTCATTATAGCTGCTTGATTCTTATATAGTTTATAGAGTATTCTTCTTTCTCGATACTTTAAACCTTACTTCTTTAAACTTTTGAAAATCTTGTCCCACCTAACATTATCAAAAGCTTTTTCTAAATCTACAAATGCCATAAAAGTATCTTTTTTTTTTTTTTTTTTTTTTTTTTTTTTTTTTTTTTTTTTTTTATCCGACCTACAGGTATTAATCTTAAAGACAGAATTGCTTCCCTTGTACCGCGATTTTTGCTAAACCCAAACTGATCTTTACCTACTATCTCTATTACTACCCTTTTCATCCTTCTGTATATTATTCTGGTCAGTAATTTTGAAGCATGTGATGTTAGACTAATGGTGCGATAATTTTCAAATTTGTCGGCTTGTTCTTTCTTTGGAAGTGTGAAAAAGATATTTTTATTAAAATCAGTTGGAATTTCTCCTGTTTCATAACTTTCTGATATCAGCTTGAATAATCTTTCGATTCCTTCCTCTTCTAGGGATTTAAGAAGTTCTGCAGGGATCCCATCAATTCCAACTGCCTTATTTGCTTTCTAGTCATTCAGAGCTTTTATTAAATTCTGTCCTTAAAACAGGATCTCCTAAGTCATCAATGTTGACATCCTTTTCCATTACACTATTGTTCAAGTCATCCCCAACATACAGTTTCTCAATGTATTTCTTCCATCGGTTAGCTCTATCTTCTGAGCTTAAAAGAGATTTCCCATCTGCAGCTTTAATGTTCATACCTCTTTTCTTCATTTCTCCAAAATTCTGTTTGATCTTTCTATATGCAACATCTACTTTACCTACGACCATTTCCTTTTCTACTTCTTCACACTTTTCTTGTAGCCATTTTTCTTTTGCTATTTTGCATTTCCTGTTTATTTGATTTCTAAATTGCCTGTTCTGCTCTCTTCCTGTTTCATCCTGAGCATTTTTGTACCTTCTCCTCTGATCCATCAGCTCCAAAATTTGTTCTGTGATCCAAGGTTTTCAGGCAGCTTGTTCCCTAAACCCTAATGTTTCTTTACCAGCTTTCATTATTTTGGTCTTTAATGCATTCCATTCATCCTCGGTTGAGTTCCTTTCAGAGTTACTTCTTAGACCATTTCTGCAAATTTTTCTCTCGAGCTAGATTGTTTCAGTTTCTTCACTTCCAGTCTGTTCTGCTTATATTGCTTCCTTATTCGCTTAAATTTCAGCCTGTACTTCATTATCAAATTATGGTCAGAGTCTATGTCTGCTCCTGGGTGTGCATTACAGTCTAGAACTTGATTTCTGAATCTCTGTTTGACCATGATATAATCTGGCTGATATCTGCCTGTATCCCCAGGATGTTTCCAGGTGTATATTCTTCTTGCATGGTTCTTAAACAGTGTGTTTGCCACTACCAGCTTATATCTTTCACAAAATTCTAGCAACCTGCTTCCTCGCTCATTTCTTTCTCCTAGACCAAAACTTCCTACAGTATTCCCCTCTTTTCCTTCTCCCACCATTGCATTCCAATCACCCTTGATTATTAGATTTTCCTCCCCCTTCACATATTAGATTAATTCTTCAATTCCAGCGTATATTTTTCTCTATTTCTTTGTCGTTTTCCTGTGACGTTGGCATGTACACTTGTACTAATGTGGTTGGGACGGGCTTAGTTTCTAACCTCATCAAAATAATCCTGTCACTAAACTGTTCATAATAACTCACCCGTTTCCCTACTTTCTTGTTCATTACAAATCCTACACCAGTGACTCCATTTACAGCTTGTGTGCTAATTATCCTGTGTTCCCCAGACCAGAAGTCCTGTGTGTCCTTCCATTTAATCTCACTAATCCCAACAACATCTAACTTAAGTTGTTCCATCTCCCATTTTAAGTTTTCTAACCTACCTGCCCTATTCAGACTTCTAACATTCCACCCTCCGACTCATAGAATGTTACTATCCATTCTGATGACTCCTCCCTCAGCAGTCCCCACCCGGAGATCCGATTGGGGGACTATTTTACTTCCGGAATATTTTACCCTATCATTCAGTAAACTTGAAATGGTGCAAGATTGATTGAAAATGGCAATATTTTCAATAATGTTAATGATGTTTGTTTTTTTAATAAACTAGCTGGTACCCACGACTTCATTCGTATTTGTAAAGAATTTGGATTGACAGCTACCGACATCTAACCACCATAGTGCACGATGGGAGACTCGATGCTATTACCACACACAAACGCCAGTCATCTGCACTATGTAGTTCAGGCAGCAAAGTAAAATATACGGACATACGTGTCTTTGGTCGAAATACAAAAATTTCCTTGAACGACTAATTTCAACCACCATAACTCCCACACTCTCGCAGTTACCGAAAATCAGGCACCATTGTGATCGTGTGACACATGTCTTTGGTCGAAATACGAAAATATCCTTGATCGGCCACTTTCAAGCACCATATCTCCCACACTACCACAGTTACCGAAATTCGGCCAATGTTGTTATAGAGGGGTGACTCTGTGCTACTACCACACACAATCATCAGTGATCTGTGTTCGATAGTTTTGGCTGAAAAGTGATACACCATGACACATACGTTTTTGGTAGAAATATGAAAGAGCCGTAGGTCGAACAATTTCAACCACCATATCTCCCACATCCCCATAGCTACCGACATCTAACCACCATAGTACACGATAGGAGACACGATACCACTACCACACACAAATACTAATGGTCTATGCTATGTAATTGTGGCAGCAGAGTGACATATACGGAGACACGTCTTTGGTCGAAATGCGAAAATGCCCTGTAGTGACCACTTTTAATTATCGTATCTCCCACACCCCCACAGCTATCGACATTCGGCCAACGTTGTGCACGACCGGAAACTGCATGCTACTTCCACACGCAAAGAGCAGTGAACTGTGCTAGGTAGTGGTGGCTGAAAAGTAAAATACTGGAAAACACACGTCTATTTTTATATATATATAAGATTTACTTAAAAGTATGTGCATGTGGCAAAGTGCTTGGTGCCAACTGAAAATTTGTGTTAACTGCTTTTATTAAAATTATCATCCACAAACATGTTCCAAGAGAGGAAACCAAAAATCTAAATTACTTCTGTTTCATGGATGTGGCACAGTAATAAAAATTGTACTGTCATAACTATTGAATGATAATGTGTTTTGTTTTAAATATTATTTCACACAGCGGAAGATTTTATAAGAAGTTTAAATAAACAATAATTTATGAAGTAATATATATATCAGTAGTAAGTGGAATAGAACCAGAGACACCAAATTACAAAGCACAAAAACTTACCACCAAGATCACAATGCCCTTTATGATTGTAATACAATAATTCTACAATTTCACAAGGCATCGGAATTTTTCAAATGTGGATATCTGAAGAACTAGGCTGAACAGACACTAGTATATGTTGAAGAGTATTCAACCCTTGACACATTGAAATCCATCTTTAACATGTCAGACGGACTCCTTGTTTATGTTTAATTTTCTGATCTAAAAATAATATTTACCACACATTATTGTAAATCTGCTTTTAACAACAGTGAGCTTAAGCTCTCTTGTCGAATTCCTTCTGCTTTTCATATTGCTACATTTTCCATCCATTCTAAGAATTGCTTCTAAGTAAGAGTCATGAACATTTTTTATTGTAATTCAGTTAGTTAACTCTTTGACTGCTGTTGACGAGTTTACTCATCATGCTGCCTGCTGCCCCCGTGTGCTAATGACGAGTTAAGTCGCACCCGCCTGCCGCTACCTGAGTGCTGATGACGAATATACACGTGCCGCTACCTGAGTCATACAGCGGACTTCACGCCCCATTTCTCAGTAGCCTTTCGCAGTTCTGGTCGCTAGCTTATCGTCCGAATATGTGTCTGTTGGGAGCCTAGGTTTCACTCTACAGTTCACTGTTCAACGGAAATTACAACAGTCTTCTTTGTGTCCTGTATTTTATAAAGAAAAATGGCAAGACGTTGTGGGTGCATTAAGGAAGGAATCATGGAGATTCTTACGAGGAGCGACACTGAGGATGAACTGCTTGATTTTGATGGAAGTGATAGCTTTTCCATAGAATCGGAAAGCTGTAGTCCTAAACCATACTCGTCAGCAGGGGTGACAATGCAGTCTCATGTTTCAATAAGAAATGTTAGTTGTTCTGAATCTGGAGAATCAGAAAATGATAGTGAAACGTCTACGAAGAAATTTCGTCTTGGCGATAATTCTGACTTGAAAGAAAATAATTTTCACCCAGTTAGTCACGCATTTGATGATACGCTATCGGGACGTGTGTGTCAAATAGGGAATGTGCCAAGTATTCTGTTAGGTTTCATTATATTTTTTATAGAAGAACTGATGAAATATATTGATGAAAAGAATCTGTCTTATATAACCACTATAGAAAATGCTCCAGCATCAGTGCATTCTCAAATATCAAAGTGGAAAGATACTGGATATGATGAATGTATTGTTTCATGGCTATTTGTCTTCTGATGCTTCGTGTGAAAAAAATTGAAAATTAGCGTATTTTGGACCAGAGATGTTCTAAATACTCCAGTTTTTAGTAAACTTATGTCCAGATACCGCATTTTGTTACCCTGCGTAAGATTTTGCCGGACACCCCCCCCCCTTCCCCCTCACGTAATTAATGGACAGAAACTTAACAGCTTTGAAATGTTGAAAAATCTGTTGAGTACTAATGTGGAACAAATTTCATCAAAGAAACAAAATTACCTATAATCGGGTAATTACAAAGCGCAGCAAACATTCAGTCAACATCGATATATCTTGGGAATCTACTAAGATATTCCGCAAGCTAAATTTCGGTGTGTGGGGGAGGCAGCTTGTACAATTATCGTTTTCAGGTGTCTTTTTATATTCGTGAATAGCGCGAGGAAAAATAGGATTCCTTTAACTCTCTGTATGAGTTCGAATATCTCTAATTTTACAGTCGTGGTCTGAACGCGGTATGTAAGTGCGGAAGTAAAATATTTCTAGCATCTTCTTGGAATCTACGCTCATTAAATTTCAACAATAACACTCTAATACAGTAAGGAACCTATGGAAAATTGCAATTGATATAAACGGATATGCAAGAAAGAACAGTAAAATATTGAGGTAAATTTAAGAATCACGACGCTTTCGACATAAGCCGCAAAAATCAAGTAAAAACTACAAGCAAGATATAATTATTAGTGACGAAAAATAGGGTTAATGTTTCAGTTTGATTCTGCAGTAATTTATTTGCAGAGAAACTATGTAGTGAGAGCATTTATTGTGTATCAGCCGTGAGAGGTCACGCCAGGAATATTCAGCACTGGGCAGGTGGGGCAGCGCGAGCCGCTCCATCCCCAGGAATAATCACTTAGCACAGGTAGCAGGCCTCAGCGCAGCAGGTAGACGATCTGCCGTCAGCAGTCAAAGTGGTAATCTTGACTTTCAAATATCACTACCATTTATTGTATTTTTTATATTAAATAAAACTGTTGTTTAAAAGAAGCACATGTTTTAAGACTCCTGTAGACCACAACTTTTAAAATTATTCAAAGGAACAATGGCACAGGGAAAAACTCTGCTATAATAATTTGAAGGAAAAAACCCATCACTTACCAAAATTGAACGAAGTGGGCTGCAGTTGCCACAACCCCCTTCCTTCAACTTTGGTAAGTGGTGGGTCTACTCTTTTTTTTCGGACAAATTTATTTATTCATTTATTGTATGATTAACAAGGTACACAATAGGAAATGTACATATCACAAGCTTGTACAATTTCGTATCTCGAGATCTAATGTTTTAATCCAGTTAACTGCACTGATCGACGCATCATATAATTCCGCGATTGTTCCCTTGTAGGCCCGAAGAGGACACTCAGAAACGATGTGATTGATTGTCTGTAAGGTGGCTCCACAGTCACAATTTGCAGAATCTACCCAGCCCCATTTGTATAGTAAGTAGGCGCATCTGCCTTGTCCTGTTCGAATCCGATTGATGATACTCCACTGCCGCCTGGGGAGATCGAAACCTTGTAACCTTACTGAGGGATCCTAAACTAGATTTTTATTGGCTACTGATGACTGCTCCCATTGAGTTGTCCACAGCTTATTGATGTTAAAAAGAGGACTCTGTAAGGTTGATTGCTGCGCGCCATGGTAGTTTTCTTGATTTCAAGTGTTGATGTTTTGCTTGAATCATGTCTTGATGTATAGGCAGCTGAGGGTTTTTCAAGATATTTTTCCAGATTTTTAAGAGAGCTTCTGATCTTCTTAGTGCTGGGGGTGAGATGCTGCATAGCACTGGAAGCCATATGGTGTTCGTGCTGTGAATACATCCCGTAATTATTCTCATTGCCTGATTGAGTTGCACATCTTTCTTCTTTGTATGGGCACTATTGATCCAGGATGGGCAGCAGTATTCAGCAACAGAGTATGACAGAGCTAAGGCTGTGGAATCCAAGCTTTTTAAGAATACTATTTCTCGTTTTAGAGATGCTGTTTGAAAGTTAGAGTTCTGTCTAGTGTTATACCCAGATATTTTGGTGTGCCGCAATACGGCAAGAGTTGGCCTCTGAATTTAACTTCTGGTTTATAGTGTGCTTGTCTGTTGCGTAAATGAAATGTTGAAATAACTGTTTTCTGAGGATTTAGATAGAGGCACCATTTCTAACTTTTCCAGATCAGCTGATAAAGTTATTTCTGCATCAGAAAAGTTGGGGTTCTGGTTCACCAAACAAATGTCATCAGCGTAAGTAAATTTTCTTTAAGATGTTTCTGGTAAATCATGAGTATACAAATTGAATAGGAGGGACACTAAAACAGATCCTTGGGGTAAACCATCATTTAGTATAAATATTCTGCTTCTGTCATCAGAGTATACCTGTAAGTATCTATTGCTCAACATGTTAAGTAGTTCCGTAAGTTTTCAACATGGGATAATACTCACAAATTTCAGAAGAAGTCCTTCTCGCCAAACAGTGTCATAGGCAGCTGACAGATCCAAAAAGGCAGCCACACTTACAGATTTCTTCTCAACCCCATTTTCAATATGAGAGGTGAGAGTGAAAACCTGGTCATTACAACTTCTCCCTGGCCTGAATCCTGCTTGTTCTATGGAAATATGGTTGATTACTTCAGAAATTCTATTGTAGATCAGGCACTCAAGGAGTTTGTATGTTACACTTAGAAGTGCTATTGGTCGATAATTTGCCACTTTTGTGGGGTCCTTATTTGGTTTCAATATGGCTAGTAATTTGTTTTCTTCATTAACGGTGGAAGGTTTCCAGTTTGTAGGATATTTGAGAAGAAGTTGGTAAGCCATCTTACTGTAGCTGGTCCACAGTGGACCCAAAGTTCAGGATATATACCATCAAATCCAGCTGCTTTTCCCAGATTCATTTGTTTGATTGCTTCTTTGGTTTCTTCTTCTTGGAACAGAATGGAGAATTCAGAAGATTGTGGGGCTCCTTTTTTTCTTGTTGCGTAATTTTAATCTGATGTCTCTTTTGTTTTGCTTATCTTTTGTGTTCTTAGAAACTGATACTAGGTGTTTAGCAAAATCATTCAGATTGATGGCAGTTTTTGATCTTCTGATCACAGGGATTGAGCAGTCTAATTTTCTAATGACTGACCAGGCTATTTTGCTAGAGTGGGTGTAATCCAAGGATTCTACTGTGCGATGTCAGATATTTCTACGACCCTCATCTAGTGATTGAAGGAGGTGTGTTGCATTATCAGAGGTTGGATGTTCCTCATATTTCATCCTCTGATAATGCAAATGAAGTAAGGTTACAGATAGAGCTTTTGAACTAAGGAATTATTGAAACTATCATTCGGCAATTTTGTGTGCCATGTTCCAAATCAGAATGATATATAACCAAAAGGAATTACTTCTAATCACACATACAATCTTAGGTGTAGTGTCCAATTCATACTGAAAATCAAATCTCGCCATACAAGTTAAGAGAAACTCATTCTACCAAATGAATACTGTTAGCAAGAACAGTAAAGCAGCAGCTGAAATTGAGATGGCATGACCACAATAAGAGGGATTTTGGCTGAAGTACGTACTGTATTTGTAAGATCACTTATTCTATAATGGGACCTATGTAGGGAGAAGGAACATTGTTGGAAGTTAACTGCTAAGCAAAATGGTTGTTTCTTAGGTAGCAAATACCACGACAAAGTATTTCACTGTGGATGGGGTTTGTAAAGATGGCGGAAGCAGGAGGTGTGCTAGAAGTCTCATAGCATGATCTTTTGCCTGGGGAGGAGCCTTTGAACTGTCTTCCTGAATGACTAAATTGTTATTTTTTTTTAATCAAGATTGGTGTCAGAGAGTTACCAAAGCAGATTTTTGAGAGGGTAAGGGAATCTCATTTCATAGCAGTATTGAAGGAAATTTTATAGATTCAAGGACTAGACTGTTTGGTATTAAATGGTGCGAGTTGTCTGTTGCATCAAGTATAACCCAAAGCCATCTGTTTCAGCCAATGCGGAAGTTCTGCATACTTTTTCATATCAGTTTCTACTCCGCTATTTTTATAATGGAAATTTAATTGGGAGGTGTGTCAGATGAGGCACTTGTGGAAGGAGTGTTCCAGCCAGCGAGCTAACACATGTCAACATGTTTGATTTTAGGTTACATTTTTTATTATTTGTCATGCCGTGAGTGCAAGTGCGTAAGTCTTTCTGTTATTGTTGTATTTATCATTTTTGTATTATGTTAAGTGCAATTGTGAAATCAAAAACAAGTGTTAATTGACACTACTTTGTTGAGATTGACAATTCAAATGCCAGATGCAATCCCCGTGAAAAATTGTATTCACGAAAAGGGCTCACATTGAACTCAAATTTAGAATGAAGACCAGCAAGTCTCAACAACAACTGATTGTGACGCTACTTTTGGAGTAAAAAAGAGATAAGCGATTACCTTTACATGAGGATATCCTTATCAAATGCCATCATTTTTTGTCAATATCAGCTCACCCCCAGCAGCGTAGCCAGTAAACAGTTACTTACCATAGTTGGTATAATATATGAGATATGCGGCCGAACATTTTTTTTTTAATATAATTTACTGCAACTTAATTTTAATCAATTTAATAAAAAGTATTACTTTTTTTTCACGGTATTTACACTTCTGACATCTATTTCCATTTCTGCTTCAGTTGCACCATTCTCATTGCTGTAGTATGCGACAGTCTTCCAATTTACTTGTACTTAATATGCAAACCAGGTTTTTTGTTTCCATGAGATCTCTAGTTTACCATAAATGACTTCCATACCAATCACCACATTATGTAATTTGATTGTTAGTATAGATGTAACCTTTTTATACCACTACAAGTATATTGATTCATGTATCTTGGCTGAGTGTTGTAACTCATTCTTGCATTTTAAATTATGAATTAACATTTCTGCATTCAAATTGAAAGACTTTGTTTCAGGGAATCATTATTGCTCAGGTTTCGACGACGTTTCCCATTGCTGAATTTGCTGTCTCCATGGGCTTTTTCCTTGTACTGATCATTGAACAAATTGTCCTGGACTACAAAGAAAACACAGCTCAAATAACACTGATCCCTCCAGCAGAGGCAGAAATTGAACGCAGACAGCTTCAACGACAGGGAAGTGTGGAGGGGATCAGTGATCATATACATAATCATGAAGATAATTTAGCTGATGAGCCTGTAGCTCATTCAACATTGCGTTCCTTACTTTTATTAGCAGCATTGTCTGTGCATTCACTAATGGAAGGAATAGCTATAGGGCTGCAGCCTAATGTTCTGACTGTATTGCAGATTTTTCTTGCTGTAGTTCTCCACAAAGTTATCTTATCATTCAGTCTGGGACTTAACTTAGTACAAAGTGTAATGAAGATAAGTTCCATTATGAAGTCTAACCTCCTGTTTTGTATATCTACCCCCATAGGAATAGGAATTGCTATGGGTTTGGAGGAATTTGGACATAGTGTGGATTCTTCTGTTATAAATGGTATCTTGCAAGGTCTTGCTTGTGGCACATTTTTTTTTATGTCACTTTCTTTGAAGTACTTCCTCATGAACTTAATCATGGAAGTAATCGATTGACTAAAGTATTAGCATTGCTTTTTGGGTTTTCATTTGTGTGTGGTGTGCTTTTATGGAACCCAGATGAGACTTTACCATCTCAGCATAACTGTCAGGACATTCTGTAACTATACAGATGGATTTAAACTGTTTGTAGTTAACAATAAGATCTGATTTGAACATAATATATTTTTGTAATTTATACTTTTGTATAACTGATTGTAACAAAGTTCATGAAAAAGATATTCAAGTGGATACAAGTAACAATTTGTTTAATCTTTTTACTTCAACATACAGTTCACATATCTATGACATACACATTTTTCCCAGGCTTCTTGTCAGCCCATCATATCTGTTGGAAACTAAAAGAATAAAATTTCACAAGTGTGTTCAAAGCTAATAAATATACAATTAGTCCACAAAACATTCAGTACCAAAAACCTTTTAGAACAGTAAATATAAACTGGAAAAGTAGCAACTGGTAATGAACTATGTTCAGCAAATGCAAAAAAAATCTCATACTTTATGGATTTTAATACTTAATTTTGTTGGCTTTAAAAGAATATATACTGCCAAGTTAAAAAAAAATACAAATCATAATCAAACCATTTCAATTTTTTTCACAAAATTTGGAAAAATGTACATTTTCTTACCTCTCGGTTGAGGGAAGGAACAATAAAAAGTAATACAAAATATTCTACATTCCTCATGTATGCTCTCTCACGCACAAAAGCATGTTTTTCAACCCAAAAACAATCAGAAAAAGCACTGCTTTATGGAATACAGAGAACTTGCAGCACCTACAACATTGCACCCAGACACTTGAGAGATTAAGTGGTTATGCATAGAAGTACATGAAACACTTGGGAGATAAATCCTCCAATCTGCTGTGCCAGAAGATGAAAATACTATAATGCCTTGAAAGCTGGGATCCTATTCAGTACGAACATTTCTCCTATATATTACCAGTCTTATGTCGTTTATTTCCACCTTACATTTATATTTACACAAACAAAACAGACCTTTGGCAATGTTAACACAGTTTAAGATTTTCTTACCAGCTGAATTATATTTGTAATAATGACAAACTATGCCTTTCAACCACCACAGTTGGTAAGTTGGAAAAGTTAGGCCCCAAACTACAATGCTTGAATTAAGACTTCAATCATCTTGGGTTTCACTGCACATATAACAAAAGGCTGGATAGAGAGTCTTAAACGCACTTTATACATACATTCTTTTAATTACTGTACGCTGAGGTGTTATTACATATTTATATGAACATCTACAATACATAGCTTTGTTTGACGAGCTTATTTCATTTCACACCTTTTATTCCAGTAAATTGTTCACCTGGCAGCCAAATTTCTCAGTATCAATATTGAATAGTACCCCTGAAGTTGAAGGGCATCTCTCCAAAGTAGCTAAATAAATCCAGTTCTTAAAGTACACTGAAAAAACTTCATACATAATTTAATAATGGAATATCCCCATAAAATAAGCCCAAGCAGAGATGGACAAGCCCTACTCGGGTGTTTCAGCATTTACATTTCTTCAAGTGATGCTGTTAGCTCTGTGACATCTGCCGGCTCTGCAGTAGCCTCTCAACTGCAGCATTAATATCCCCAAAAGTTGCAATTAAAGCTGAAAGTAAGAGAAATATTTATCAGCAACAACAGTTGAACAAACTTCCTATGACTTAGTAAGATAGCAGGCAACATGGAGTAACAACAAAACCAAACATCAAACCAAGGAGAGGAAAAGAAAAAAAAAAAGAAAAACTTCAAAAATTTAAGAACTCTTTAGAACCTCATCCAACAACACTTAGCTACATTAGATATTTACATACAATTACTGACCTCAAGAAGCCCTGTTTGCCAGTCATTTTACAGCCCAGATAACATGTGTAGCACTTAATCTCCAGTTTTTAGAAAATAATTTATTTTTATTCATAAATACAGGAATTAAGATTACTGCTTGCTATCTTAGGCCGAAACATGGCGATTGCCTGGTAAGCCAATTATATACCACCTTCCGAGTTTACAAAAGCTGTTCTGTTTTAGAGGACTGATAGCACCAATGTTGAAGCAAGAATTAAAATTGTTGGTACGATATTTGGTGGCGTAAACAAATGTGATTAGGGTTCTGGATCAATATCGTTTGTACCATTAATCCTAATTGCCATTGGATTCAAGACCCTAGACAATGGTTGAAGGTTAGCTGGTATATTAAATATGAGGTTTTACAAGTGGAATGTCCTATGAAGGGGAAGTATTCCCCAGTTATTGCATTGTTGAAGGTGGTGGAGCTGTGGTTTGCACTGCAGATTTGGCAACAAGGTCTGTTGGATATAGAAGAGCCTAGAGGCTGTCTAGTAGGTTGGAAGTGACCATATTTGTGGACTAGGAGCTGGCCGAGGTTAGAGAATCTACTTACGCATGTCCTAGCAGGAGCAGAGAGGATTTTGGGGAGGAGGGATCTCATTTACGAACAGGCTCAAAGGAAACCACAACTTAGCTGAAGGGCTTCTATTAATTGATTTCAGAACTGGAAAAGTAGCCTCAAATACAATCCACAGTCCAGTCCTGGTCATTCACAACATAGAAAACAGAAAGAGACTACATTTGCTCCGAAATTTCAACAGTTACATAAATACACAGTCCAGTCACATTAATGTGACCACCTCTCAAAAACCAGAATAACAACCTTTGGCAGAACGGATCACTGCGAGGCGTGCAGGAACAGAGTCAATTAGGTTTCTGAAGGTGTTCACTGGGATGTTGAGCCATGCCGACTCCAGTGCCGTGGCCAGCTGCGCTAGATTGCGCGGTTGAGGATCCATGGCGCGAACAACCCGATCGAGGTGGTCCCACAGATTCTCGATTGGGTTTAAATCCGGTGAGTTTGCTGGCCAGGGGAGTAAGGTAAACTCATCCTGGTGCTCTTTAAACCACTTATATACACTGCGAGCTGCATGACACCTCGCATTGTCCTGCTGGTAGATGCCATCATTCTGAGGAAAAATTATTCTCATGTAGGGGTGGATATGGTCCGCAAGGACAGATATGTACTTGTGCTGATCCATCGTGCCTTCCACAATGATGAGTTCACCCAGTGAATGCCAGGAAAACATTCCCCAGACCATAATGCTCTCTCCTCCACCCTGGGTGTTTGCCTTCAGACGTTTCACGCCGTATGTGCCAACGTCCATCTGTCCGATGGAGCATAAAACGTAATTCATCGGTAAAAGCCACCTGTCGCCATTCTTTGGACGTCCAGTTGCTGTACTGGCGTGCAAATTCCAGCCTTCGTCGCCGATGAACAACAGTTAGCGTAGGTGCATTAACCAGGCGTCTGCTGTGGAGGCCCATGCACAGCAACGTTCGCTGAACCGTTGTTGAGGATACACTCTTGGTAATCCCTTGGTTCATCTGGGCGGTCAGTTGCTCAACAGTTGAAGGTCTATTTACCGGAACGCATCTCCGTAGCCTTCGTTCGGCTCTGTCATCTATCGCCCGTGGTGCACCACATATTCCACGCCGCTGATTTTGAATAGTGCCATTTTGCCATGCACGGTATACTTTTACCTCGGCGAAACGTGAACAGTTCACAAAATTAGCCGTTTCCGAAATGATTCCACCCTTGGTCCTAAAGCCAATAATCATGTCCTTTTGGACGTCGGATAAATCACTACGTTTCTGCATTACGCCAACGATTGAAATGCTTTCCGATGCCCTAGGACATCCTTTATATACACTCCACTGTATTGTGCTGCCACCTGCCTTCTGTGATTGGTTATCTCACGTTGACGTCGAAAGAAGGTGGTGGTCACATTAATGTGACTGGACTGTGTACATGGCAAGTTAAAAATTTAAAATATTCAAAATAATTGATAATTTATAGAAAATAAGGGTGAATTTGCATCAAGAGATAATGTACAAACATTGGTTCCATTGATTACCACTTTTTCTTCCCTCTATTTTTCCACAACTATTTAAAAAATACTGGTTCACTCCAAATATTTCCCATTACAGGAATATTTTTTAAAACTTAAATGAAGTCTATCTTCGACCAGAGAATCTAAAACTTACTTTATTCGCTGTAGCTAACATTGTAAAAATTATATCAACAAAAAATTTGACATTAAGTATTAATAATTAAAATACAAATATGCTTATGACTGCTGGTATGAAATAAAACTTATTAAGAAAAAATAAATAAACTGAATGGAGAACTGAATTCAGATTGGCAGACTACTAGCCTTAAAATCACTTTGAATGCTGTTGCTATATGACTGTTACAAAAATGAGAGGCAAAAATTGGAGGAAGATTTTCTTGAAAATGCTTGAGAGGTGCGCCTTATTGCTGCTTTACAGTTAGCCAACATGTCTGTTGCATAGCCCTTAAATTTTAAAGGTGCACACAATTTGACACTGCAATTTTGCTAAGGTCCACGAATACAAATCTGTATCATACAAAAAAGATATTGCACATAGTGACTAAATCTGACTCTTACTTACCAGGAATGATTAAATATAGGCTAAACACAAGCTTTACAAATAAACACTCAGCTTTGTCTAGTACTAGTAGAGTATGATCAAACCCAAAAAAATCTACCACTTATCACACAGCGGCACTCTTTTCATAATTATTGCCAAGCAAGAATAGTTTCACGAGAGACTTTGCAGGATCAAAACTTAGAAATCAACTCTCACAGAAATTAAATTAAAGACAGACAGTTATAAGGAGAGCCATTTGACTGATTATCAGAATATAACACACAATATCAACATTCAGAAGGCAGTGACAAGTGATAAACATGAGATGAACAAAAACACAGACAATATTTTGCAGTAGGGAATTATGCCTACCTACTACATGAATAATGTTTTAAACTGAAACATTGTGTATATATTTTTGTTCGTCTCATCACAGCCTTCAATTTCGACGAGTGATGGGTTATTTTCCCTATCCTTCGTTCTTTATATTGCCAAACAGCAGTTTCCATTTTCCTTAGTATCAATACCATTATTTTTTTTATTTTTAATTTTCTGACCAATCTTCGAATTAGTTCATAAGAGAGCGTCCATAAACCACATAGCTCCACTTTGACCTCCTTTGAACCCCCCCCCCCTCCCACAGCTCTTAGTTTTTTCCCCTATTGATTTCAGAAGACATGTTGTACTGCTTTTCCATATGTGGATAATTAAATGACAGAAATAAATGTTCTGTGCTCTGTGACAGATAATACGAAAGAAAAGCTACGTGGCTTGGCTCGGAATACCCCTCCCCCACGTAACTTTCCAGCCACGTAGTTTATGGACATTCCCTACATGGAGGCCACCTAAATTTTAATTGATACATCTAAGAAGATTCCCCACTGTGTAAGGGAACATGTAAGTTTTAGGTTCCATATGACTTTGAAAGAATATACATTGTTTGTGCTCAATGCTCAAGAGCATGTGAAATGTATCTTAGTTGGGTGGAAGGATATTCGGGAAAGAAGTCAGCCTTGGCTTAAACAGGGGGAGTTGGAGTTGGAAACTGTTCACAGAAGGAGAATGCAGCGAGTAGGCAATGACATTAAGAAGCAAGTTTTAGTTAACACTCAATAGAGGGAAATGAACAAGTTTAGAAAAAGAAGGGCTGCTGGACCAGTTTTGTTTTTTGAGATATCAGTAGTTAACTTTTAGCCACAGCAAGCCTTGGTTCTGTTCATGGTGACAGCTTTCTTTTCTTCAAGGTTGACCTATTCTGAAATAGCAGCAGCTTGTCAGCTGAGGAAATAAAAGGCTATAACATGCACTGTCAAAATTGTTCATGTAATAGATAGCCATACAGCAAAGCTATAGATAACAGAAAACCAACCTATTATATAACACTAGCCAAAAAACCCGTCAAAAATGACGGGTTTAACGGACTGTGCTGGCAATTGATTTCATTTTGGTTGTTTACCTAGATAGAAATTTTATAAAATAAAGCTCACTATGCTGTAATTTCTCGTCCCTTGTGATGTAGAAAAAGTTTCAGTTGTCAATTTGGTCCAGGTTGTGTTTCAGCATAACTACAATCTTCGCCAATATAGCTGGTAGAAAATCAAAGCTTCATTCACACGCGAATTTATACATTCCCTGAATCGCATGTCAATGTCATGATGCATCTATACCAATCATGCATCATGCGATACAAACTTGATCCAAAATCTTCACAGTTTCTTACAACTTTCTTATTGTCTATGATGAAGATGGAAGGTTTAATGCCTGGCACAGCTTACATTCGGCTGAAATAATGACCCCAGTGAAAACGAAGGATGCTAAAAATAAATCTTAACTTCTTACGTCATGTAACATTAGTTTCAATTGTGGTTTAGGTTGCATAGATCGCGAACAATTTGGAACTTCTTTCATTCAAACCAAGTAATCATATCACTAAAAAAAGCAACTAATAATCAATATGACAATTTAAACAAAATTCATACTTTTCTTTCAGTATTGTAGCAATTCCTTTCTTAGCAATTGTTGAAATAAATTGAATTGTTATAAAATAAATGCAATTCCTATTGCCTGGCGCTATGACAAAAGGTTTCAGTTGCTATCCTGGTCCAGGTTGCACTTTAAAACTAACCACATACGGGAGTAGTTTACATCGTGATTCATGATATCAAAACGTGACATAGTGCTTATGAAACCTGCTTAAATAACTGATAATAGCTAAATTCAACATGCTATTGCTGTGATAAGGTTCTTTATTTATTTTTGTCCAGGCTGGATTTCAACCTAACCACAATCTCGGTTAATACTGCCGCTACAACATGAAAGCTTCTGATAAAAACGACAATTCATTGATGAGATACATTATGCAACAACATAAATTTCATCAAAAACATTCAACAAAAAAGAAAGGTAATAAACCAAAAATCTGCAACGTGATTCAGACCCATATTACAACGTTCGAATAGCTGTCATAGTTACACATTGCGGAAATATAATAGCCTCAGTATTACTCAGTGAAATCAAAGAAGATTAAAATAAATCTGATAAACTTACATTATATATTGTAGTGTAGGCTGCACAATTCGAGATGAGTGGGCAACTATTTCGGTTCAAACGAATTAATAATTTCAATAATAGGGTACAGTTTAAATTATTTTTTTAAAAAAGCTAAATTAGTCATGCCCTCTGCCATAGCGTCAAATGCCAGTTGTAATTCTGATCCATTTTAAGTAACACTTTAACCAAATTTTTTTCTACATTGATGCTCGAAATACAAAGCTTTTATCTTACGATTATCTATGGACAAAGAATTTAAGGAATACTTGAATATATCAAAAGAATATTACGTAAATATAAGCATCTAATGATTGAAATATCGATTTTAAGTTTTTAACGCAATACATACTTTTATTTCAGTATTCTGTGAGTTAATTTATTCACTGTTGCTTGGAAATGATATTAAATAACGCGCACTCCCACAAATAATATCGTAAAGTGTGACGTTATAGGCAACGTCATAGCTTGACGTCACCGCGTGACATGACGTAGGTGTGACACCGCTACATCTTGTCTATTATACTAATAGATTGTGACCGATGTCAAGATTGATATTGAGTAGAGCTAACAATAAAAGAGAAGATAGGGTGTGTCCAAAAACTACGTGGCATCATTTTGGCCTCCCTTGGACCCTCCATCCCCCCATATAGCCCCCACTGTTTGGCTTGTAGTTTTTTCCCCTAATAATTTCAGAAGGCTTTATCACATTTTCTCTTGACAAACTATCATTAAAATTAATGCGAATATAACAAAATTGATATTTGAATTATGTGCTTTTCTATAATCATAAATATTCTGAATGAAATGTTTAATTATTGGGAAAACATTTTCCTCAGTTACAGTCAGGGATCCTTTCCTTCAGGTTTTACCAAAAACATTTCCCTCATCTCATTCATCATTTTTCATTAATTAAAAAGTAGAACAAACTACACCTGCCACTTAAAAAGACGAAGAAGGGCTGCATTTTTTGTTTTCTTTTGATGCAGTTTTGTCACCCTTCAGGGAATGATCGTCTCATCTGTTTAAAGATTTCTATAACTCACTGGATAATGAAAACTCATTGAGAAAACATTTTTGATAAGCCTGAATGTTTGTTTTACATTGCTACTTTACACCATACTTTTGAACTTGAAATAATACTTCATTGAGCATTATAATTCAAGTGGCACTTAAGCTCACTTGACAAAATCAAATTAGAATTATTTTATCAGTAATCGATGTGACCATACACTGGCGATCCTAATCAAAACAATTTTATTTCAAACCATCAAAACAATCCGAACTGTCACTGCCTTGGAAAATCCCGGGTGACATCTGTAAGTGATTTTGTGCCATCGTGTGTCTGCTGGTTTAAATGTGGCATCTGGGAGCAACCAAACGCTATGACTTCAAGTCACATGCATGCAAGATATCTAAATTGCACACAGAGATAATTAAAAGGTGGAAATAAATATCTACATGTGGTTGTGTGTTCTGTGCCTCATTTTAACTGTGGCAAATAATATGAACGAAAAGCTATGTAGCTTAGCTCAGAAACACCTCCCCTCCCCCCACATAGCTCAGTGTAGCTTTCTACCCCCCCCCCCCCCCAGGCCATATCATGAAGTTTATTGACACTTCCTTCGCAGTGATTACCTGTGGATAGAAAGTAACCACAAGATGTTTAACATGGCAATTGTGACAGGTAAACAGATCAGAGCCTGAACCAGAACGGGTTTAACAACTGCCATGTTATAATTTAAGACTAAATTTAAAATAGAGGAAATGCTTTAAGATAATAATTTTATGATAAGAATAATAGTACCTTGGAGATTAGCATCCCTGTTAACAAAGCCCATGGCTGTAAGCTGCTCCAACTGAGATCGATATCGTTCCTCTGGCGGTAAGTTGCTGTTCTGTGTTGACATGCTTGAAATCTACAAAATAAAGTTGATCATAAACAAAATATTTTCTTAGACTACAAAGAATTTAAAATGACTTTACAAAACAATCCCAACCACTCAACTTGGCAACTGCAGGTACCATTAACAAGAGCTCGGAGATAAATGCATATAAAGTAGCATACAGAATTCTTAACCTAACAAGAAAATCAGCAGATACTGTCAGCAAAAAATCTTAAGGAAATCCTAAATGAACTAAAGCTCAGATTGGATCAAAAAATTCTTCAGCAATACCTTATAATGCAGTAAAGTCTCAATCCTTCTTAAGTGAATTAATGTAATAACTATACTGAAAGAAAACAAAACTGGCTGCAGACCAGTAGATTGCAGACCAACAGCCCTCTTGTGTTCATGCTACCAAGCTGCGGAAGAGTCATTTACAACAGCTCGTCAAAAATTTGTTACCTCCTTATCAACAGAGCAGGCAGGATTTTGACCAAGATCAAACTTCTGCGACCAAGTAATGACACTGGCAAACCACATCGAAAAAGAATTCCAAGATTAGAAGACTGTGTCAGTGTTCATTGATTTGACATTGGCCCAAAAATCTTGAGGATTATCACCAAAATGATTACCTCTCTGCTGAATAACATGCTATGTAATTGAATAATTGAAGCTCATCTGAACGGAAACAGAAGCAAATCCTATTGAGTAAACAATGGGCTACCACAAGGATCAGTCCTTGCTCCTCTACTTTTCAAAATCAACACTGCAGATTTGCCATACACCACTGCTAGAAACAGTCATGACAGTACAAGCTATGAATTTCAAAACATCTGAAAAATTCTCACAGGCGACTTTTACAAACTGAATGAATACCTTAACATGTTCATCTCAAGTTGAACATAAAGACAGGTCAGTTATTTTCATTTAAAAAAATATACAAGCTTACTACACACCTCACAATTTAGAAACCAATTACTGAAGTACAAACCTCAACCAAGTTACTTAGGTATGTTTCTGGACCTGTCACTGATATACAAAGAACCTATCCATAAAACAGTGGCAAAAGTCAAAACCCAAATTAACATCCTTTGCAAGCTTTCAGAAGTGGCTTGCTCTTAGAGCTTTCATTAGCTTTTGACCTAGTATACTCCACTGATCAATCAGGCTTGTAGTGGAGGTCATTGTGGATGTGGAGGTTCAGTGGTTGACCTTCGCAGAAGTGGGGGTTGAAAAATAAATTTGTAAGTATTTATATTTTAATATATTATTTAGGTAAAAATGAAAGGAAAGAAATGCTGCGAGGCAATATTTACATGGAAAAGAAAGGGAAAATACACCCAACACTCGCCAAAGTTGAAAGGAGGAGGGCAGCAGCAATTTTTTATTGTTGCTGCCCTTCAACTTTGGTGAGTGTTGGGTGCATTTTCCCTTTCTTTTCCATGTTAATATATTATTTAATATACTTATGTTGTTTTTAAATTTATCACAAAATTATACATATTGCATAGGCATAATCTATTTACATATAATATTGCCATATTGATTTATTTTTTATTTTAGCTTTCAACAAATGTAGGGTGATTTCACGTGCGAATTTGTTTACCAAACTACGCCGGCACCAACAAAACAATCTTTGTCATTTGAACTTTGCGGAGTTCGTGGCTTAGAAAATTTGACCGTCAAGGCTAAGGCCACACCACCCACTGTGCCCTAAACCAACCTTTTCATCATTCTAGCAGCATATTCACAATCCAACTTGTAGGACCTACAATGGTCTAATTTTCTGATGTAGGACTCTGCTTGGGCCATGAATGCATTTGCAGGACTACATGTAGGATGTGTTGAATGTTGTTTGGTTTCCAGACCAGCCAACAAGGGTCTTTCCCATTCAAAATCCTACCAGTTTGGATCGTAATTCGAGGAATCATCCTACAAGTGTGTGATGAGGACATTGGTGTGCCATGAGAAAGTAGGAATAAAGAGTACTAGCTGGAACAGCTTGCTGGATCCTTTGTAGTAGTGTAAAATAGCGAGCACATCCTACAGTAGTCCTACAGGAAGGTCCTATATGTTTGATCATAAATATTCCACTTTACATGCAAGTTCAAACTTGTAAATTCGTAACGCAGGTAACAACACTAATCAATTCATTGTTACTCTTATTGCAGGACCATAAGAAAAATCATCCATGGTTTTGCTAGCTAAGTGATTATGGGCAGAATTTTATACAAAGATAAAACAAAACCTCCATAATACCTTTGCTTTTAAAGTTGTGGAGGCAAAAGCGGAGATAGGATTTCATGAGGAAGTTTCGAACTTGCAGATGCAGAGCTCCATTACAACTTTATGCTGAATAATGGCTAGATAGAAGTCACATTAAAAAGGTTTGACAGTCAGCTAAATGACAGAATGGGAATATTTGGTAGTCTAAAATTTTCACCTACAGGATTGTTGCCTGTCCTTTCCAACATCCCTCCTCCACATCTCCAAAGAAAACTGGCGTTATTAAATGAAGACTGAAATGTTTAAGAAACCCACAGCTTCAAATATATCAAGGACTACACACATCAATCTCAAATCAGGTTAAAATCAAGGTATTCACATGAAGTTTGTGAGATGCTAGTCCAAACCAGTTAAACAAAGTATGGTGTGTTTATTGAGCCAATTCCAACCCCTAATGCACAAGTGGTTAATAATACAGAATCCTTCTTCCAACTGTGGAAATCAACAACAAAGTATCAGTCGCATGACCAAGGAATGTTCTCTTAGAAGATTCAGTGGAACTGATACAGCAGCTTCATAAGCAACTACTGAATGGCTGTAAACTCCAAATCTCAGTTTGTAAAATCATCTTTGTATTATTCCATCTATTGAAATTCTATGTATAATAACTATATTTGTTTCCTTGTGTAACACAAATAATAATACTGTAGAGCATCAGTTATCCGAACTAACTGGTGGTCACAAGTGTTCGGAAATCCACTTTATTCAGATAATTGAACTGCGTACTTTTATTTAGCAATAAATACCACATTTATAATAAGAATCACTTTTATTAAATAGTAACAGAAATCAATTACATGCATACGTTGTGCATTTATGCATGTAGGTACAGATTAATGAGTAATTGTCGAATTGTCTATGTTGTATTCAATAGATAACTTTGTTGCAGATTCGCCTTCCTTTAACCATTTATTAATCTCGTGTTTATCTTTCATAGAACAGACAACACTTTTAGATTTACGTGTTTCAAATAACAAGTTCACAAGGCAAATTTGACACAAGCATTAAATCGCAATAGAGTGCAAACAATTATTAAGCAACATCAACTCCACACAGGGGCGGTCATTGTGCTCTCCCCGTGTTCAGTTAGGTGGTCATTCAGTTGACTAATGTCCGGATAACTGACACACTATTGCAACTATAATCCACCATATCTACCACTTCAACCAACTCAGTTTTCTTCTTTTCATATACGGGCCTAACAACCATTAGTTCATCATAAGGATGAAATGTCACAGGCAGATAGTCTATATCCAAAATCTACACCATCCAATTTCTACCTGTCATTTTCCACAATACCAACAACCTCAATAACAGCTTCACAGTGCAATCCGTCACCCTACTGACCTAAACGACATCAACACACTGCGGATTGGAAATAGACTCAAAACATACCCTGGACACCAAGCATATACCAGAATCAAATCACTTAATTGTCTCCAGTCAGATTTTAAAGACTTAATAATGCTGTCCCACTAGGCTTACGTGGACTTTAGTTGCCACATCAACATCAGACTGTATTCTGCTACTGCTAGTTTTTTCAAAGTACTTTGTGTGAAGGCTCCTCTGAAGTATGAAACTAAGGAAGGCATCTCAGGCAGTTTGAATAATGTGTTTAGCACCACAATAAAGAGGTCTCTAGTAAATACCAGCAACACATAGTCCAAGGTCGTCCTTCTACGGAAAAAAACGTGCTATATTTTCATAGGCAGGGAATTGATCTTACTTTATGTTTGACCAGGAGCCTGCCAAGCATGTCAGGAGTAACATCAAAAATGGCAAAACATCATCATAATTTAGGATCGTAATTTTTCACGGCGTTGAATATTAATATATTTTTCTCGGGCTTCCAGCCGTGTTAATATATCATATTTGAGGGACGTTTCGAAGGCGTCCATCTCTGCCTCCATTTTTGGGCCAGCGTTATTACAGAGGCTGTAGAAATAAGATTAACTGATTTATTAGTCAACAGGGACACTGGTTATCAACTCAGTGCGGCCTGGAACCCGGCGATTAAAATGCTGAAACAGTTTCGCGCCGGTAACAAGCAGAAGAGCGGATGACGTAATCGCGTTGTGTTGGTTTTTGTTTTCCACCGTTTCCGTAGCAGCGGCTGAATAAACAAACAGTTATACACTGACATTTGGTTGAGAATGGAGGCAGAGATGGACGCCTTCGAAACGTCCCTCAAATATGATATATTAACACGGCTGGAAGCCCGAGAAAAATATATTAATAATCATCATAATTGTCACAATGAGGTGAATGTTGTAGGTGTTCTAGCACCAAATGAAGATTTTCAGCATCAAAAATCCTCTTGGGCCTGTGGACTAATGTCCAAGAAAAATTTTGGGTCAGGATGGTGGCAAAATCATTTAAATACAAATCTACAACACTTAAAATTCTATATAAACAATTCCCAATTTACCATCTGACAAGATCCATAATTGGTTAACAGCCATCTTCTTCCATCTCTACAAAAAATTTGATATTACGATGGGTGAAGTTTATGTGATGGGTAATTTAATGTGCAAATCCCAAGTCATCACGCACATAATTTAAGAAAGTTTAGCTTTTCCAGGAAGCATTTTTAGAATCTGTCACATGTAAACTAGACACCACTGTGGAATGAGACCCATCTGTTAGTTTCTATCAAAAAAAAAGAAAATAGATCCAGTTCAACATGTGTTGAAATAGGTATATGCTTCTAAGCACAAAAGAAGCACCACACACTTGAAAGTGAATTATGTATGAATGAAAACCACACATTCAGACTTGACCATTTTATTGCACCCAAACTGCACAGACTTCACAATTTCCACAAATACTGTCTAGTTCTTGACATTACGTTCAGTGTACCTACCACAAACTAAGTATTTGGCAAGTTTGTACATTGATGAAACAATAGCACTAACAATAGATCATACTTCTCTGTGCATCTTTGGCAAACAGAATACCCTGGGAAATCTGTTTCACAGCCTCTATCAGTAAATCTGAATGTTTCATAAGATCACTCGTCTAGTAGATAACTTTGTTTGTTAAATCTGTATTGACCAATTGACAAGGGTAAATAATTATAATAACCACTCAAAAATTAATGGGATCTGGTGATAGCATAGTTGTAAAATGGTTAAACAGAATCCAAGAGCCATCCAATAAATGTGTAATAAAAGATATGAAATAAACTAATGTTCAGTATTTTGGTATCAGAGAGATACCACATCATCTGTTTCAATGCTCATGTAGTTAGAAACCTAAAAGCTACTCAACTACAACTGTTGCTATGGAAAAATTCCAGTCAAATAAAGATTTGTCGCTATGACTTCCATTATCCCTTGCATAATTACCATTCCAGCTGCCACTGATATTTACTCGATGTATTTATGTTAGATTTGACATGAAATAAGTATTCTACATTAAAAATAATTGGCGACAAGAGCATAATTACGTCCTTGTCCCTTTGTGATAGGAGTAAATTCGCCTTCAGAAAATGGCAGTGTCTAAATTTTGCATTAATACATCAGATTATATCAGATCCAGAGAATGTAAAACTATCGAAAAACTTACCATTCTTGCCATAAACTGTGAAAATACGTCTTGTTGATTTTGTCCTGAAGCAGGTGTGGTGGCAGTTGTTGATGTTGTTGTTGCTGTTGCTGTTGTAGCAGCAGGAGGAGCAGCAGTACAAGCAGCATCAGTGGAACTTGTATTTTCAGATGCTGTTGCTGCTGGAGCAGATGTTGGTGTCGTACTTGCAGTAGTAGTGCCACCAAATGGTGGGGGTGGATTAGACATACCCATGCTTTAAGGAACACAACATAATTGCACTATTTGTAAATAACATTTAAAAATGTGTAATACACTGAAAAGTGAAGCTACAAGTTTACATACAACAGCAAATTGATCCAAATATAAAGCACACTTTTCTTAACATTTTTGTCCCTGAAATTTGAGATGCATTTAAAGTAAAATGCAGGGCTTTTTTAAATAATTTTTGGCACTAATATAAATATCTTTCAAGGAACTTGATCTTATTAATATAGTGATCAAACAATTCTTTTTTAAGAATGAAGTTACTACTAACTTCCAATATGAGGTAAGTTGAAAAATGATAAAAAAAAACCTGATCATGAAAAAAACAATTATTCATGTGGAAGTATTTCGAGAATTGAGTACGGGTGAATAGTTGCATTCTGCTATCATTCCAAGTAAGATGAACCAGCAAGATGCAGCATTTAATAAAAAAAGGCTGAATATATGTGCAGAATTGATATTTCTGCTATTGTAGCAACTGAAAATTTCTTTTACATCATCCTATGTGCAATAACTGCATTAACTCTCAGCCTTATTGCCAACAAGACACAAATTGCGAAGAAAAATATCTTTTTTCTTGAGTTAAGTTCTGTCAAGAGTCCATCAAGAAAAATTTAAACTAAAAAAGTATACAGACTTTTGCCATCTGTCTGTGAACAACGTAAGCTTTGTGGGAACATGATTTGTATTATTGTGTTTACGAGGTGAAGTGAGAACCATCTCAAATTCTCTGTTGTCTGGGCAACATGGTGAGAATTAAGCACGCATAATAACATCCTCTACACCTACTCACAAGAGGACAGTTCAAGTGCTTTGTTTGATAAACATAGAACACTGTAATCAAATTCTTTGCATACCAATGTTTTCATTACTAAGCCATAATTCAAACTGTTTACATTGGATGCATCCGACACAAAATCTGATGAAACTATGTTTCCGGTTTTGCAGAACTATCTTAAACTATCTGGAAATGATTTTCACAAGGCATCCATCAACTTACATATGATATCATTGGAAAAAATGAAAATTACATTTTCTAGTAAGAAGTCCCATGATCAGTTATACCACTTTGAGCTGATGCATGAAAAGAATGTGCTGTCACAAGCTTAACTGATCGATTGTCAACATAATTAAAATATAATTTTTTACCATGTTAGGATTTTCTGTTTTGAATCTAATCTCAGTTTTGTGATGATTGTCAAAAAGAAGCCAGTCTACTAAATGAAAACAAGGAACTAACTGATTTTGACCAATTATGTACTTACAGTTAACAGTATGACTGTCACAGTATAGCACTTTCAGCTGAAAATGGAAAAACAGTGATGTATATCATGGAACATGGATATGGCTTTTTTTTTTTAACAAGACTAGTTTGAAGACTGAATGCAAATTATTAACAATTACTGCAGTTGAAGGAACACACACACCCCACTGGGCACAGGCCTTATTTTTATAAATCATGTGGCTAGTTTGACCATGTGTTCCCATGGAAACTTGGCGATTTACTGCTTCTTATAGTATAATAAGGGCTGCACCAGCGATATTGTGTTATTTGTGTTTCTGGAATATTTTATTGTCACCACAGCCCTCCCACCTTCAACTTTATTAAGAAAAGCATGTACTTTCCATCCAATTTTTAATATTGCCTTCTGGCAGTTTTTCCTGCTCAATTGTTTCCAACATTTAATACAGACTGACATATGAGGGAAGGTTAGAAAAAGTTGATATTTTAGGACAATAGTGTCGAACTATCAGAAATTCTGAGGAAGCAACAGTTGCAATGGGAAATGAAAATGATTATGTTGTAATAAAATTGATTTTAGAAATATCTTCATGGAAGAACAGCATGAACAGATTTGAAATTAACAAAGAAAATATGAACAACTGAACTCAATTTAGTACAAAATCTCCATACGGAACCTTGAGTGTGTTAGGCTAATCCTCATTTGATGCATGTTTTAAATACTTTATAATTTACTTTTGCTACTTCAAATATTTATTTCTAAAGCGTTCTTACGCCACTTCCTATCCTTTATTCCATTCGGGTACCAAGCTTTGGTGTGTGTGAACTCCCATACAAACCGCCACATGTTTCATCTGCTTTTAACACAAAGGTTTTCCCAAAATATTGTTTTTTCATCCCAGCCTACTTGCCTTCAAATATGACAACTGATGGATTTTTTAAATAAACATCAGAGTCCTCTTACACAAAAATAGCATCTCCGAACTCAGAAGAGGGAAACAGGCTTATCAGTATAACCTGGGAACCATACAGCTGCCAGGTCTTAATTTAAGATAGCACTAGTATTCTTCAATCTTTAGCTCTCATTCCCCATACCCTCTTCCTTTATCTACACAATCGGCACACAGAGCTAATATTTTATTCATGTGTAATATGTTTTCTGCTGCATTTCTGCAACTGGTTCCCACAATTTGGTTCTTAATTTTTGGGTTTACACAATTCCCATCCACACTTCCCATCGTGTTGATTTTTCTCCACCATGGGCCACCAGCCTAAGTTCTGCAAATTCAGTTAGCTGCCAGCGTCCATAGGGCAGCTACCTCATTCTATTGTTGAAGAAGGGTCATGAGCCTAATTAAGATAGGGAAATGAACCACCACTTACCTCAAATAATGACAATGGTGTGGACAAATCAAACAGACAAAAACAAAAAAAGTGTGACATACAGGTCTTGGTCCTTCATTAACAGATGAACATGGCAGAGGGTGGCTGCTAAATGGCACAGGGAAGTTTGTTTTCACAATGGGTTCCCTCAATTCTGAAGTGTATCACCAGATTCATAGAACTGCTATGGGTATCCACATGGCCACATCCTATGCCAACCTATTCCTTGGACATCTGGAGTAACATTTCCTGAATCTCATTCCATTTAAAACCACTGTGTTGTTCACATACAATATATTTAAAATCTGAACCTAGAGTGAAAACCAACATCTAGACTTCCTCAATTCTATTAACAATAGCCATTTCAATTAACTTCATCTGGACTTACTTCCACACACACATTATGTGAACACTGCTGTACAAGAGGTTGACCTTTACACCTCTGGTCACATTAAACCCACAAATTTGCAACAGTATCCACGCTATTACAATTGCCAACCATTCCACACAAAATGTTTTCTTCCTTACAGCCTTGCCATCCATGGCAGATGTTACTGTTCGGATGAAGACTCCCTCTCCTGGTACTCTCTAAAACCCATCGAAAGCCCATTTCTTACTGCTACCCTACGGATCTTGCACAAAAGCAAATCTCCCATGTGAAACTATTGTCCTGCTCCTTTTAGAACCAATCCTAGCCCTTTGTTATAGAGTTCTCTCATGGTCTATTCCATTCACCAAATCCTGGGACATGGACACAACTATATACAATCCTTTCCTGACATGCACACCGTTTCCCCGAAATTCTACCCACTGCCCCCTGCACTTGTTTCAGTAGACCCCTAACCTTATAATCATCTTGATCCACAAATACTCCACTTCGAATTTAACACTACATCTAAATCATAGATGGGAATTAGTTTACCAAAATATCTTGGGTACCAGACATCTACCTGGTCTCTCGTCGCAGCATCATCAGCGACAATCTATTTTAAAATTTACATTGGGTTTACAAACTTATTATATGGTGTTCGACATGATTCTAAATTGATACATTTTCTGCTTATTTACACTTACTATTTACATTAGTGGTTTTCAGGTTTGTAACCACACATCTCTGCTTTTTCTCCAAAGCATGTTTCCGTTACAGCCATTTGTAAACGCGCATGGCAATAAAGATACAAATACAGTTGCATTGGCGTCATTTTATCATTTAATTTACTGAGCAACTGCGTAAAAATGGCCTACAACAACACTGCATAAAATTCAAATTTTTTGGGTTAATATCCTTAGTCAAATAGGAGGCAAGATATATGGCTACATGACTAGGGTTATTAACCAAAATTGTGAATTTTTTTTGTGTTTTTTTACACATTTGTCTGACCCTCCTGCCATCATCTGTGTGACAGGTTATTTTTCCCTATCCTATCTTAATTTCAGTGCCTATTGGCAGTTTTTTTGTCGCCATTATTCATGTGTTGCGAAGATTTTAAACTGGCGCACGACACATGAAACATTAAAACATCCACCTTGTATCTGCCACATGGCAGGCATCCGAGTGATCACATCAAATCAACTTGCCGTGGGTCTCAACTACACACAAGACTAAGGTTCACCACTGAAATACTGCAATACATGTTTTTTGTGTGTTCGTTGCTGTCCTGCTGACTTCGTCTATGGTCGATGTCACATTTACTTTCCCTATCCTACCTCCTTTAATCACATATATATATACCAAAAATGGTTGATGACTTACCTCATCTTTCACTGATGAAAATAATGACACAGTGAAGGAAAATGTTGTAAAAGCTTAGAGAGAGGTGGCTCAGGTCATATCTGATGAATCTGTTCAGACCATTTCAGTTTATGTTTTGTACAGGAGATGCGTTATGGTATATTTTGTCTTGAAGAAGTTAAATTTTCTTCAGAAACAGCACCACAAACATATGCTGAAAATATGCCTGAATGACCACTCAAATCACTTGGAAATCAAAGTCATCTAGACTATTTTTTCAAACTATCATTTTGCTGTTGACTTAAAATTCCTGACACATTGCTTGAATGTTCAACATAAAACATTAATCTGTACGTGTTTGAGAAAGAATGAATGCTACAAAATGTCAGAGTTATGGAAGAACCATTCTTAGATTTTGCACCACAATAATATACTGTATGAACCCTTCTACACATATTTTTGACCAAAAACTTAACAGATATAATTAACCAGCATTGCTTTCACCAGATATGGCACCATGACTTTTTCTTGTTCAATAAACTCAAATTACGACTTGATGGAAGATGTTATGGGTCAAGTAAAGCAGAATTAATGAAAGGAGCTCATGGCCATACTCAGAAAAAGTGAACAATAAGTGTTTTGAAGTCTGGATTATTTGTTCAAATGGGTTTCAGTTTAGAAGGCAACAGAATGAACTCTGACGATTACACCAATAATGGTTTACTGAACAATTCCCAGTATTTGTTGGGATGTACAACACTAAACATTCTCTATCCAACGTATCATATTCCACCGATAACATTTTTACAAATTTTTCTATTCTACTGGCATACCCAATTCTGGGCATAGGTTAACTCTCTTGGAAAGATGAACTGGGTTGATTTCCCGTTGCCTTCCACAATATATGTTCAAGTATGTGATTGTAGGTGTGGATAACTGTGATAGCAAGTGTGTTTTATAAAATGGAGATGAAGAAGGGAGAAGATTAAATCCAGTGCTGTCCCATTCAGGTCTCTTCCAAAAGACGCCAAATGGGGGAAGCACCAGGCCTAACTTAACCCTTACGACAAACAAATCACGAACAGTGTTGTATGCCCTCATTCTAAACAGCCAACTGAGCCAGTGGAGCAGATATGGTTTGGTTAATAGGTTTGGAAAATAAAATTTAAGAATTCAAAGACATCAGTACAAGCTATAAAAAGATATGACACTATAGCACAGCAGAAAGGCAAGGCACACTGTTTTTTTATTATTATTATTATCTGCTTTATGTCTCTCAACAGCGAGGTCTTAAGAGACGTGAAAGGATGGGGGCAAGGAATGGGAAGGAATTCGGCCATGGCCTTTTCAAGGAAGCATCCCGGCATTTGCACACTGACCTTTACATAACAATTGAGTGATACCCACCATGTGTCATTTAGGACAGGAATTGATCAATATAATATTAAATTACAAATTGATTTTTTTCCCTCTCAATACTTAAAAGCCAAATAACATATCTAGATTTATTTTTACTATTTATATATAAAAATGACACTGCAATTTCGTTTACATACCTACTAGCAAGACCAGGTGCTACACTGCGTAACTGTTCCATTCCCTGCTGGATTTGTAGTAATGCTCCAAGAGCTTCAGGATTTGACATCACATTGTGTATTTCCGGGTTCTGCAGCTGCTGGAGAAAGTTTGGCAGCATCAACCTGAGTTGGTCCTGTAATTAAGAATAATTCCATTGTGGATAAAACTTCAGCATACTTGAGAGGATATGGGAAGAATAATTGTATTTTGAAAATATTTTTTTGGAATAAATTTTTGTAACTTGTGACAAACTATTAACAAATCACCCATCTCTGTAAACAAAGGAACACTAGAATATGAGTTATATAAATCCTTGCGACTTTAACAAGACTATCAGTGAAGAAGTCATGCTGAAAGAAATTAGTTTTTCCCAGTGTATAAACTGCATAAAATATTAGTCTCCTGACAAAGATGAACACAGAGAGTGACTTCGCATCATCACATCTACTTGACATAATTCCTCAGTGAAAAGTCAAAAAACATTTTATAGAAAATTCTGATTGTGCTTCTTCACCATACTGTGCCATTTTCTTCATCTTCTCGATTTTAAAGTAATTTCAGTTACAAAAGTGGTTCCAGCCAAATACCAATATTTTATTGTTTAATCAAGTTTCTGGTATCTGAACTCTGAATATAACAATCACCCCTGGCCAACTGTCTCTTAAGAGGTGAAGCTATAGAAAATATACAATTACACTTAGGATCTGAAATGCCCCATAATCTACTGCATTAAAAATCCAACCTACAAAATTCCCTTAAAATAAGTTGTGACTGCAAAGATAATATATAAAAGGCTACAAAATTACTCTATGAATCAAGTGTTGAATATTGCACAAGTTTAAATAATAAGATAGGGTCAAGAATCCAGGTACTGATTAAATAGATCACACGAGGCAGCCATGTTTCTAGCTCGACGATAGAAACCACAGCTTACTAAAGAAAGTGGCAGATAAATACTGACACACAAAACAAAGATACAAAAAAACATTAAAAAGTTTTGGTGCAAACCTTTCATTAGCCTAATTATGTGTCAATGGTATACAGTTATGTTAATCATGCAGCACTTTCTTCCTTTATCCTTGTTTTATATATAGTTAAGGATAGCCCGGCATCTCCAACCATCTATCCGTAATCTTCATTTATCAAATTTTCTCCAGTGCACTTTCCCACCATCACCAATCATCCCCCTCCCATCCCCACACATACACACACACACACTAATTTTATTAGTTCATTTCACTCTTTTCAAGAACTTTTTTCCTTCCAGTTCCAACTATAAAGAAATTGACCTCCACGTCTTCCTCTGCCAAGAATTTATTGAGTTGTCTGTAAGAGGAAATGACCCACAGAATTCTTCACAAAGCAGTTGTGTGGCTAACATACAAAGATTATATGATTATGACCTAGATGCAAAGAAAATTCTATCCTCTCAACTTCAATTCTCAGAACAATAATACCAATATTTTAACTGTAACTGAACCATGTCTCACATATAAATGTGTTCCTTCCTGAATATGTATCGCAGTCCACAGCAATACCATAAACCTCAAAATGCTTCCACTCTAAAAATAAGATAGGGAAAATAACTTTTCATTTACCACAAATGAAGGCAGGAGGGCAAGACAAACACAATTGTCAGAGATTAAGAGCAATATGTTTTATCTTTGAACTAGCAGTTACGCTTATTTATGGACTCTGTTTATAGTTAGTTTCATTGTAGTCTGAGAGATTAATAACGAGTTAAAGCACATTTGTTTATAGTATTTAATATGCTACATTTATGGTGCCGAAACCTCGGGTATAAGAAGCTTATTGTTATAAGAAGCACGACTTCCATACGCTGTCTTCGCGACAAAGATATTTGAGAGGAAGTAAATTAAACGACAGCTTCTATCAGGACCTACAACACGTAAGTTCCAGACGCTATAACGAGCTTACTACATTACAAGCATTCGGTAATTTAATTGTAGCGTATACTTGAATTGCTTTATTTTAAAATACGTATAACCTATGAAAATATACTGTGAGGCAATACAACGCTTATGCTATTTATAAATTTGCATCAAAACAACGTCGCTACCAGCGCCATCTCTTGGCTAACTGTAGAACTATCAGAACTGACTAACGAACTGCAGCTGTTCGTCATGTCAGACGAAGCTGAACAGCAGCTACGCAATTTCAGGCGGAAACGGGCGACAGAAAGGAAATTAATCACGAAATTCAGTACCACAATTAGTGACGAGACTTCCCAAGATGATTGTGCATACAATCTGTGCAGACTTGAACAAGCGTTGAGAGATCTTGCCATCCTTGATGACAAAATTCATAACTATTTGTCCAACGATGAATACAATGAGGATGCAATATGTTGCGAAGAATACGTGGACCTCGCTAAGAGAGCGATCAAGGCAAAACGAGTGATGGGAGAAAAACTAAACGAATCGCCTGTCTTATCTGCAACGCCTGTTCTATCTTTTCCAGCTCAACCACCAACCTCTTCAGTAACTCACACTATCAAGCTACCAGCCATTAGACTGGAACCATTCTCTGGTGGTGTCGAGACGTGGTCAAGGTTCTGAGAACAATTTCAATCCTCAATAGACACGAACCCGTCGGTCTCTGCAGTCGAAAAACATGTCTTCCTGTGTGGGTACTTGGATGGAGAGCCTAAGAATTTGGTTGAAGGGATTCCAGTAACTGCAGAAGCCTATGAGGTGACAAAGAGAATTCTTGTTTCACGCTATGGGGACAGAAATCGAATCATACAAGCCCATCTTGACTATTTAGAAGGGTTGTAGCCCACATCAATTGCATCCCCAGAATCATTGGATACGACATATATTGAATGTAATCGCAGGATTCAAGAGTTGTGGGCCTTGGGCGAAAGGGTTGATGACTACGGGAGAATGTTGGCTCCAATGATTTTATGGGCCTTCCCTGCGGATATCGTCAGATGCTGGATCATCCATTCCAGAAGACAGGGGGTACCCAAAGGCCACATCACGAAGTTGATGGAATTTTTAAATGAGGAGGTGGAGGGAGCAATCACTACACAGAAGATAAGAAAGGGTCACAACTTAGGAATGCTTTCATCCACAGCTGCTGCCCTTCAATTAGCCACGAAGCAGGAAAGGAGAGGAACAAGGCCGAAGAAAGTACTGCCAGTTTGTGTCTTTTGTGAATCTCAAGGACACTGGGCGCAAGATTGCAGAAAAATCTGACATGAATGAACGATTAGAGAAACTGAAGTCTGCATATAGAAGTTTCTTGTGTCTCAATCAAGGACACGGGACGAAGGTCTGCAGCAAAGGGAACAAAGTTGCTTGTGCCAAGTGCAAGAAGCCACATCACGTCTCAATCTGCAGTGACAGTCAGCAGGTAACAGTGGGAAAAATCGACATCGAATCACCACAGTTCACGTATCTTCAGACTGCTTCTGTTCATATAATCGGCCCAACAGGACTTTGTGCATATACCCGCTGTATATTCGACAACGGAAGTCACTCGACTTTCATCAGTATGAAACTGGTGGAACAGCTCAAGTTAGATGTGATTGATCACAAAGAACTATCTGTTACTGGGTTTGAGTCAACGCAGGCAATGACAAGAAGTCGCAGACTTGTCCGCTTCAGCATCGGGGGGATGTGGACCAGTGCGACAGTAAATATCACTGGGTTCGAAAGCGGAAATAAGTATTCATCACATCCAGTAGCTCCACAAGACGTCCTGTCTCTCACCCAGCAAGCAACCTTTTGCATATTTATTGCGCCATGTGCGGCTTGGTGGGGAGGATTGTGGGAGCGAGTAGTTGGCTGTACTAAACGCTTGAACACACCTTAATGGACAAAGAGGGCTTGCAGACGGCACTAACCAGCATTGAAGCCACACGTAACTGCAAACTCCTGACACAAGACCAGGAAACCGGAGACGTAGTTACTCCACCTCATTTCCTATTTGAAGAGCTACTCACATCATTGTTCTCTGGACCAGAACTTGCAACACGGGCACCTATAAAGCAATTTAGATTGCAGCAGCAGTTGGAAGATCACATTTGGAAATGGTGGAATGTGGAGTACCTGTTGCTCTTTAAACGTTTCCACAAAATAGGAAATCACAGAAAGAAAATCAGCAGAATTAAAGGTAGGTCATACTGTCCTTCTTCAGGAAGAAGTGCGTCACCGCCACATGTGGAAAAGGGCAAGAGTTCATCAGTTGAACACCGGAAGAGATGGCTTCATACAAACTGTTGTCCTGTCTACGCCAGAAAGAAAACTAATCACCAGGCCTGTCCAGCTGGTCATCCCTCTGGAGATTGACCAGGGTGGGGAGGATGTCAGAGATTAATAGCAATATGTTTTATCTTTGAACTAGCAGTTACACTTATAGTCAGTTTCGTTGTAGTCAGAGAGATTAATAAAGAGTTAAAGCACATTTGTTTATAGTATTTAATACGCTACAACAATAAAAAAAGACACAAAGACACTTCACAGTATTTCGGTTAGTAACCTCAATCAAGTAGGAGGCGAAGAATCCACAACAAAACAGACAACTACAACAGACTATCACAAAACCACATTTCCTTCAGCTACTACCCCCCCCCCTCCCCTCCCGACCTCAATCTTTAAAAACTATCTGCATCATAACTAGCCCAACCCCAAAAAAACTAGATATATCTGGAACCTATTTACCTCTTGCTCATGAATCCATTACATGAATGCTTCATTATATTTATGACTTTCTAGATTCCCTCCAAGGAATATGAATACTTAATCCAGAATTCTTTCTACTTTCTCCCAAAAGATCCTTTCCTAGTTATATATGTAATGAAACTTCTAATGTACACCTAGCCACAACCACCAAATCTAATAACCAACATCACAAACCACCATGCACACCTTTAATTGTCACAGCTCATACATAGACATCACCACTAACCATAAGGATGAATGGTAACAGGCATACAGTTAGTTTACACCAAACATTTGGACCATCCAGTGACTGTTCTTGACAATTCCAATAACACCATTAACTGCTTCACAGTTGGAGCAATAACTCTTTCAAGTAACCAACATCCCATCTACACAAATAGGAACTGGCTTAAGATGTCCTAGGCACATCACAGGCCTCAATTTCCTATTAAACTTTCTGTTCCCAAATCCTATATCCAGTAGGGCATGCGAGTGAAGATACATGGAAAAAAAGTCAAATTAATGGCTGGTTACTACTAAAAACTGACTGATGTACCAAATGACACGACACATGTGAAACAGCTTCGACAATTTTACAAACAAGTTGAGAGTCATTCTCTCAACAATTTGTTGTTCACTACAGCACGGTGGTTACTGCTAATTGCTTCAGAAATAAACAAGCCAACAAATTGTGAAATCTTGTCTGTGATTAGATTTCTCATTACAAATTACCTTTATGGTTCTAAAATTCATTGTGTAGAATTTATAACCTCTAGCAATAAGTGAAATAAAACTAAGTCAGCAGTGTTGTAACAAAGGAAGTTTTTTCAAAAGTTCAAAGTTAAGGGAAAAGTGGAAGACCTTGATTTGAGATGGATTACCGTAAACTGTGTATAGATTGATACCAAAAGTATTTGATGTGAAAAAATCTAAGGATGGCATAAATTCTTCTTTTTTTTTACTGCTACAAAAAATTGTTCCCTACATTGTAAACAGAGGAGAAATATGGATTCCATACATGAATGTTGAGTCTATGGAAAGTGCTATTCGAGTTCAATGAGTAATTTAAGCTACAGGCTATTTCTTACTACCGACCTGCATCTCATCCTATAGCTCAAAAATTGGCTTACCTATAAACAGTTTACAAAGAGTCAGAAACCAAAAAGAGCTGATCAGATTGAAATCAAAGGTTTATGAGCAGAACATGTAAGAGCTTGTTCCTACATATAAGAACTGGTTAGAAACAAGAGCAAATGCATAAAAAATTAAAGCAGATATGTACAAATACTGAACAGCTAGTAAATTTCTTTTCTTCACCTTTCTCCTTCTTTCCGACTTTGGCCAATTTTAGATCATGAGAAATAACTTTATGATTTCTTCCCCTTTCTTTGTTCTCAATATTATTTATTACAGTATCTACCAGCCCTTATTTCTAGCACATGCGTCTAAACTACTAGCTAAAGCATGAGAAAAAAAATCTTAGATACGTGAAACAAGAGTGTTAAAACCGAATGAATGGGGGGAAAAAATAGTCAAAATTTTGAAAAATAAATTACTCAATAATTTGTTAATAGAGAATAAAACTGAAGAAAAATGTCATACAGCAGAATGTAAGAAGGAAAGAATTAGTTATGCACCTTGTACAAAGATAGATTTAAAAGTTACTAGTATAAGTAAGGGTAAAATGAAATGTGTGTAATACTTTTCAGTATAACTTCCCCACATTGAAGTACATGTTTCATAATGTGGAATTAACAAAAATCACCAGAAAAATATTTTTTGTCTTTGCTTGCAAAATATTCCATCACAGCCCATAGATCTCTTCATTGTTATCAAACTTCAGTCCATAGAAACCAGATTACAGTTTTTAAATTTAAAAAATAAGTAGTAGTACCATACTGCAGGTGCACTGTCATGTGAAAGTCGCACACCTCTTAAAAGTTTACACCCCTCTTTTCTTTAATGGCATACTGGCAATATGCTATTAGGTTTGGCACATATTCTGCATTTACAGTAAATTTTCTTTCATGGAGTATAACAACATGCTATCACAACATTCCTAGTCAACTATAACCCTTTCACCTTCTCCAGCGTGGCACCATTCCATAGACTCATTTGCAAAGAGGATCATAACACAGAACCGTTCTTACTTCTTTACAGCAGAATGTAGTATGGTCACCTTGCTCATGCACAAATGGTCATGAATGGTCATGAATCAAAGCAATATTGTCTTACACAAGCCCAGCCCAAACTTATCTTTTTTTATTTCCATTTAAGAGCACTGCCACCTGCACAATGAAGTGCCCTTCAGTAATCCCTGTTGCAGGGCATCCATTGCACAAGTCATTGTTAACTGATTCTCTTCCAAGTTTTAAGAGTGTGTTATGGATGAATAGGCTTTTCATAACCAATAAAGGGGGTTAACTTGAAGACTCTAACACAGGAAATTGATAATGTGAACATATTCTTAATAATCAAAGACTTTTCAATTCAAAAATACATCAATGTCGTAATTTGTTGAGAAAAAAAATCATACAACTGTGGTTGAAAACTGTCGCGTTCCTTTCCACTACTAATACTGATGAAAACCAACATTTTGGTGCTAGGTTTATATAACCTAAAAGTTTTACTAAATTAGCTAGAGCCATTTGAAAGTTCATTTCACCATATGGTTGGAATGGTATCTGCATACAATCATATAAATCTTGAACAATAGAAAATAAGTCATTTAAATAGATAAGCCAACAAAACAAAATAGTTGCATCGAGGAACATATTTTGACGAAAATTAGAAACTGTAATCAAAAGAGAAGTGTATTTTTTTGAGGGAGAAAGAAAAATAAATTTTTAACATAAAATACTTAAAATATTTCAAAATACTTAAATGATCTCCTCTAAAATAAAATGCGTTCAACCTGCAGACTGTGCACCTCAATAGTTCGACAACCTTCAGAGAATCTCAATAAGGCACAAAGTATTAGTTACATTGGCTGCCATCACAGTGCTGCTTAGTTAATCAGCAAAATTCAAATGAATAATTGTATCGAGTATTCACGTTTATACTGTTAATAGCATATGTAAATTTCAAATAAATAATTGAATTTGATTTTATTTACACTTTCACTGTTAAAAAAAAATAATTATAACGCTAGCTTAAAGGCAATTGTTTGCTCCGGAAGAAACAGTACAAAAATATGAAAAATTATAATGCAAGGTAAAGATTTAAAAAAATTGCAGACCAACGTTCATTTAAATTTATATTGCTAGATGTACAAATTCATGTAACGAGAAGAGCATGCATCATTTACACTGTATTATCTGCAGCAATTATAGGAAACAAGTGACTATTACCTAAGAATTTTTTTGATAAGACTGTAAAAAACAGGGAGGTATATTTAAAATCAGAGAAAGTTTACACGAAAATAAATAATTGGATTTTATTTTATTTACAATTATAATGTCAGAAAGAAGTGCAATACCAGCTAAAAGGCAATTGTCTGCTGTGTAAAAAAAAATATATAATGTGACATTTGTTTAAATCTACACGCTGTTATTTGTTTATTTACGACAGTTAAATCCATAAATTCAAGTAATGATCTCTTTCTTCTCTGTAGCAGTTATTAAAACCTGGTGCAAAATAACCTAATACTTCCTTCACAGTACGTAAGTAACAAGGAAGTTTATTAAGAAGTCGGAGAAAGTTTACAGGAAATATATCAATAAAATAAATCATCAGTCTTGAGTTTTGAAATTACAGCTTCCTTCAAAAGTTTTTCTTAACAATAAAACATCTCTCTGGCAGGCTTTGTGGAAATAATTGCAAACATTACAAACTGAGGGCAGAGATAAAAAACATAACGAGAGTTGGAGATGCATTGTACAATTTCTTGCTGCGAATTTGAGTCAATATGTATTTTCTTTTTCCTCCCATTACCTGCTGTGGAAGAAGCAAAAAATGAGAGGTAAAGCAGAATTTTACTATGTAGAAAGGTAGTTTATCTCAATAACTTGGTTACTAGTATGCACTTTAAAAAATTATCATTAGCCATGAACACTGTCCGCGTAATCAGGCTTTACTCTAGTTTATTAATACAGTAAGTTGGCAGTAAGTTTGAGATTAAGAGTGAAAAATTGAATTTTGGTGTCTAAGCTTGAAAGTGACCTTGACTTGTTTAACTTTCAGAAGTAAATTACGACTAGATGAGTAGGATTATAAGTAAAGTTGTCATAACAAAGATTTTGCAATAAATCATACTATAATGTAACAAAGATTTTGCAATAAATCATACCATACACAACAAAGTTTCAGCGAAATCCAACTAAAATAGTTTACTGTGTGTATGAAAATCAGGAACTTTTACAATTCACAAGAGAAAGGGAGTTTACTGTGGGAAATCACAGATAATTTAGAAGTTTTCAGCTAGAGAGCATAAACAGGCAGCCATCTTTGGCTTTTCAAGTTAATCTATAGGGAGACACAGGTGAAGTCAGTCAATGTTACAATTGGTGGAAATTTGTAATCATGCAGCTGTTAAACTTAGAAAATTTTGAGCCTCGGATATGGTTCTTGAACTTTGATAATATTTTGATGAAGCGGAATTTAGAAAATTTAACATATGAAAGAAGGTTAAGTGATAGAAACTTTTGCTAACAATGTGTTGCCTCATAAATATTCAAAGTGAACAGTTCTTGTATACTCTAAATGGGGTTGCAAGAGTGAATGTTTTTTTAGGTCAATGTGAGTGACTTTAAGAATAACCTGCAGTCTTCTAATGTGATTCGAAGTCTGATCTAGTATTCAACTATTGCTGCAAAAACAAACGCATATAACAGTTAACTTCAGAGCTTTAAAGAATATATCGATTAATTATCAGAGTTTAAAGAATATACTGATTTATTATCAACAGTGACTTTTCATTTCTATGCTATACCTGACCTTTATCTGTTGCAGTAGAATATTCAACAGTTTTGCAACTGTGCGAGCTTGCATAAACTTTCATTTAGGTATGAGATTAACAAACATTTTATCCACGGTTAAAGCTTATGTTAGAATGTTACCTAACCCTAAGCAACTATTTCTCAAGTTTAACGAGTTGTTTCACAGTTGAATACAAAGAACCATCATGGTATGCATTTTGAAGCCTTTCGTTAATTTGATAGCGCAAGGCCTTTTTAAAACTTTGTCACCACACTATACACAATATTTGACAGAGCATTCAAGTTACATTCGCCCTAGTCTTGTATTTGGGAACATGAAGGGAAGAACAACTAGTATCTTGAACGTTTAGCTTCAAAAATTCATTAGTTTTATTTTTCTGCACATGTGCCAAGTAGGTCACACAAGGGATTTTAGAACTATATCTTGTAGTTACACAAAGAGGAAGAGACTAGCAGAAGACAGGAACAGCTGGAAGCATATATCAAATCAAATGAGATTCTGATAGTTAAAAAACAGGTAAGAACCATTCACGCCAGCAAAAGGTAAAATAAACAATGTGATATGGATTCAAATAATGACAGAGAATGAAGATCCACTGCCTACCAAAACTGAAGGCAGAAGGGCTTTTATGACAGAAAAACGACAAAAGAAATACTTTTGGTGACTCTTCAATTGTTTGGGAGAGTAAATTAGATATACACCAAGTCTTACAAAGAACCCATCATCCCACATTTGCTCTGCCAAATGACTAATGGGGCTCTAAGGATTTGGGGGAAGACTACATTAACTTCTTCCAATCAAATGTCCACTTTTTCCCCATGTGGTTTAACCCTTTAGCACAGGTAACGCTCTGGCGACCAGACAATTATGTATAAGGACTAAACTACTGCTTTCAAATTACCTCCTGAAAGGATGATAGATGATTGTGTAATTGCCCAGGCCCTTGGAGTAGAAAATGGCCTCAAAAAAGCAGCATGGGGATGCACAAGGCAGCAGAAAACCATTGCATTAAAGACTAAAAGGGTATTTCAAAATCACTTAATCCACTCATGAAATGGTAGCTTCTTCCCGGGTAAACTCCCAAGCAGACCTCTGAATGGAAACACCTCAGGGAGGCGATGTAACAACTTAAATTACTGTTGAGATTAGTGAGATTAAGTGAAAAATCTCTCAGTGAAATTCATAATGTAATAAATGGGGTAACGGGATAACAGTTGAGTTACTATGAACAGTTTAGTAACAGCATTATTTTGATGACAAACTAAGTACTAGTGCACATTATTATACCAATGTCACAATGTAATACAGAAAACATAAAATGAAATTGAAGAAATAATGCAATATGTGAAGGCTGAAAGCAAATCTAATATTTATGGGAGACTGGAAAGTGTTAATGGGAGAAGGAGAAGAGAGGAATACTGTAAAAAGTATTGGTCTAAGACAGTGTTCCTCAAACTTTTAGATACCCGTATAAAATTTCCCAGGCAATGGCGAACCCCTTTAACAAAAAATTGCTCCATTACTGGCAACAATTGTGCATGTTATATGTTTGAGACAGCCAGTCCACCATTACGTAAATATTGTCGCGAACCCCCCCTACAGTCAATTGGTGAGCCCCTAGGGGCCCCGCTTTGAGAAACACTGGTCTAAGAGAAAGAAATGAATGAGGAAGGACGTCATTAAAATTTAGTTAAAAACAAATTGATGTTAGCGAATACTATTAAACAATCTTGCTTGAAGCATTAACACCTGCAGATGACCAGGGGATACAGGTATATATCAGCATGGTCAAACAGAGATTTTTTAAAAGTTCTGAACTATGAAGCTCACCCAGAAGCTGACATAGGATCTGACCACAATCTGAAATGCAGGTTGAAATTCAAGAGGATAAAGAAGCAACACAGGCAAAGCAGACCTGAAGTGAACAATCTGAAAATCTCATAAGAGGGAAAAGATTTACACAGATTGTAGATGTGAGTATAAGGAACAACTCTGAATGAAATTCAACAGGAGTACACTTACGAGACAGGCAATTAAAGCTTGTAATGAAACATTAGAAAAGAAGCTGACTGAAAATCATGCAGCAAAGAAGAAATTTCAGTGTTTTGTAGTTTAACCCTTTCCTCCCTGACGGTACTTATAAGTACCACTGTATTTACCACCATATAATTCGACAATACCAGTGTCCACTGCATTGATAAGCCTGTTGATGTATTGCTGTATGATTAAATCAGACAATGGCAACATTTATTTTTAAATTTCTGCGTGAAATTGCCGAAAAATTAATTTTCTAAGTTTTCAGCATACAGACAAAAAAAACAAGTGGTACATTACTATGAATACAATGTAAGATTTGGAAACTGTCCCTAAATTGTAAACATCTGATGAAGATGTGAAGTATGTAGAACGAAGAAAATACAGTAAAAACATCATTCCAAATGTTGCACTACAATGTCGTTTGTGTCTACATGAGCAAAAATAATTTTTTTTTTTTAATATCGTGAGGCAAATATTTCATACCAATATGAACATAATTGATTTCAATTGCTATTTCTGTACATCATGTGATACACAAAGTCCCTGACGGTACTTATAAGTACCGGCTTAGTAATTAGCACTTAGAGTTCCAAAAAAAATTTGAAAAAAATATGTGTGTTTAATTTCAAGTACCTTTATACAAATATATAATTGAAATTACAAATTTCCCTTTTTTTCCAATAGCCGGTAGGAAAGGGTTAAAAGGCACAAAACTGCTCAGGATGAAGCAAGAAGTGAGCAGTATAGATATGTTAGAAATCAAATAAATATGGAATGCAAAGAAAGAAAAAAAAAGTGAATGCAAGAAAAGTGCCAAGAAGTAGAAAAGGAAATAGGCCTAGTCATTTGTAAATTAGATGAGGCCTTTAGGATGCTCAAACTGTTTTACAGAAATGGAACAAAGATATGTGGAAAAATGTGTCCAATGGGAAACCTCTTTTAACCTCAGAAAATAGAGCTAACCAACAAAAGGAATATATAGAGAAACTGTATGTGTGGCCTGATTGGAACAGCAGTGTGCTGCAATGTGTCCTGTGATGTCAACATTGACAATTTAAAAGATCTTATTTTAAGGACAGATTTTGACAGAGCTTTGAAAAATTATACTCTAAAAAGGCAGTTACAATTGAGGAGATTTCTTCAATTGTTCTAAAATCTCTAGAAGAAAGAACCCAAAGATTACTCAAACTAATATCAAAAGGTAACAAAAAATTACAGATTTGATTGAAATAAAAGTATAATTCTTACATTCCCCCCCCAAAAAAAAAAAAAAAAAAAAAATTACAAGCTGACAACTGTGAAAATTAATGCACAACAAATATACAGAAATTATGAATTAGTATATCAGCAAGAAATATATAAGGTGATATTAATGTAAAAAGGAAATTTAATATAGTCCTGTCACTCACCATGGCTTAAGGGAGAACTACAACAGAAGACCAAAAAAAAAAAAAACCCTCTACAAAAAATTCACTCTGCCCATACTCAATAGAAACATGTGACTGAGCTCACACATGCACCTACATATTCTTGTCACTGTGTTGACCAAGGGTGCAAGTACGAGCTATCACATTTCTATTTTCATGAGTACAAAATGGGTTTTTGTGTTTGTGTTATGTTTGTCACTGGTGTCCTCCTCCCTTCACCTTTGACAAGTGTTAGGTCTATTTTATCATTCCTTTCCATTTTAATCATCGGAATAACATACAGATGAACAAACAGAATAGCGAGAAAGTTAATGGATGAAAATTAGTATAGGTTCAGGAAAAACTAGAGTACAAGAGAATCAATTCCTGCTTTATGATTACTACTGGAAGAACCAAGGAAGAAAAACATGGATACTTTTATGGCGTTTATTGGTTTAGAAAAAAGCCTTTTGAAAAAAAAAAAAAAAAAAAAGTTCAAAATACCAATTTAGAAGAATAATTTACAATACATATAAGAATCAGATGGCTTTAACAAAAGTAATGTCACAAGAGACGTGCATCAGTTAAAATTGGAAACAGACAAGTTTATTGTATACAATAATTAATATTCAGCTAGCTTGTACAGGAAACAATAAAAGAAGTAAAAGAAAAATTTGAATGGGGTTTAAGTGTTCAAGGAGAAGCAATCAATATACTTCTATTTGCTGGCACAGTACTGTAGTAAAATTATAACTTGCAGATCAAGCAGAAAAGTAAAATAGTATTAGCAAAAAGAGTCTTTTTGGAAAAAAAATAAAGTGTTTTGGTTTCAACATTGATCTGTATATATTTTTTTTTTTTTTTTTACTTATTGCTTAACGCCTCGTTGACGGCGGGATGAGACTGGGGACAAGGAACGGGAAGGAATTCGGCTGTGGCGTTTTTGAAGGAAGGATCCCGGCATTCGCCTGGAGTGATTTGGGTAAGCCATGGAAAACCCAAATCTGGATGCCCGAACTGGGATTCGAACCCGCGTTCTCCTGAAAGGGAGGCCAGAACGTTAATCGTTCAACCACCACACTTGGTCGACATTGATCTAGACCCAGAAAGTATGTTTTAAAGCAGTATACATGGAGTGCAGCACTTTAAGGCAGTGAATAATGAACTTCAGGAATGCAACAAAAAGGAAGCATTTGGGATATGGTGTTACAGATGTTGAAAATTAAATGAGCAAGTGAAGTAAAAAATGAACACGTTTTGGAAATGACAGGTAAGAAAAGAAATTTGTGGAAGACACTTATACAAAGAGGAGACAAGATGGAGGGTTGCATTTTCAGACGTGGGGTTCCTTAATTTGTTGGTGAGAGAACAGTTGGAGGAATACAAATGTTAGTTATATCAGGTAAGGCCAACCTGCGGCTCGCAGGCCGCCTGCAGGTCAACATGAGGCCCACAGAGCTGCATCGTTTTATATGTATAATAACAATGAGCAGGAAAAAGCTTTAAGGCAATAAAACTAAGGAAGAATAGGGAAATATGACCCAACACTTACCACAGATGAAGGCGGCTGGGACGACAAACAAAAAACAAACACAAGAGAAGCGAAATATTTCGGCCTACAGCAGCCTTAAACGTGCAGAAGGTGAAGCACCAGGCGGCGTCACATGTGTACACATAGACGGCCGACTGGTGAATGGCATCTCAGGCGCAGATGGTTGTTTAGGTGGAAGGGGGGGGGAGAGAGTAAGTTCAAATATTGGATCGATACTGATGCCGATATGTTATTATTGAAAGAGGTGAATAATAACTGGGTGGGGATATATATATATAACTATAAGTGAAAAGTAAAATAAATGTAAATAGAATGGATAATAGTAAATACAGAAATACAAAAAATGTTAATGGTATAGATAATAAGTGCTGGGTCTGGTGGGCAGAGTTTATCGGAGATTGAGGCCCTCCTGGTGTCAAGGATATTCTGGTAGGCTAGTTCCCATCTACGAAGTTCAGAGGGAGTCGTGTTGTTAGGGAAAACTCTGATTGCCCTAACTGAAAAACAGATGTTCAAGTTATTGACTTTGTGGGAACTGGCAGTTGCAAAACATGCCATCGGACCGCCCTCGTATGTGCTTGATAACCTTTGATGGGTTCTCAAACAGCCTCGGTGTTCTATAGTGTGATGCTGGTGTGGGTAGGCAATATTTCCAATACACTCCTGTCTTTTCTTAAAGTTTTTGTACCACCGTTTTACCCAAACTGTGGAAATAAATGGAGCCAATTTTTCAGCAGCATTTTCATTTTCTCTGGTGAGAAACTTAAGAACAACATATTGTGAAACTGCACTCACTTAACAAGAGTGCTCCTGAGAATAAGCACATGGCACACCAATGTTATTACTGCCTTCCACATGAACCTCTTCCAATGTCCAAACAGTTTCAGACCCTTCACGCCACCACAGACAAAATTTAAAAAGGCTCTTTTTTTTATCCACCCTCATATTAAAAAAATAAAGGGATGAAGTCCAAATTCTCCATTAGATTTCTATACCTCTGAATCGATCCGCAACTAATCTTTTTTTCCAATAATCAGAAATAAGACTGCAAACAACTCAAACTCATCTCATTTGAACAGATGGCTAAGTGTTTTGTAGTATAATCCTGTGTATACAGTGTGAAAGAGGGGGAGGGGTCTCATGGATGAATTGAAAATAACTTAATAGAAAACTATTTTCCACAATTTTAAATGATATTTATCGTATCACGAACAACTGAAAATAATTACCTGCAAAGCAGGGTTATCGGCAAAAAGTGGGTTGCTGTTGATTATCTGTGAAGCCATATTTGGATCCGCAGCAAAAGCCTGCAGCATTGATTGGGTGTAAGGTGCAGACAACATGCCCTGCATAAGCTGGGGATTCTCCATCATCTGCTGCATAAGACTTTGCATGGCAGGTGATCCCAGGAGACCTGCCATGCCAGTGCCAGTACCAGTACCACTGCCAGTGCCTGGGCGGCGTGTACTGTTGCCTGTGGTTGTGGTTCCACCTGTGGTTCCGTTCCTACCTGTAGTCCCTCCTGTCTCACTGCTGGTAGGTGACCAAGGGTTTGGCAGAGGATCACGGTTCTCTTGCCCCTGCTGAGGGTTATTTCCATCTGTAAGCATCAAACCCCACAAATTCAATAAATAATATACATTTAAAATTAAATAGATAATACGAGTTGACAAAAGCAAATCCAAGAGATTTTCTTATTGCATGAGAATAGTATGAATAATATTTGGCAAGGAAGTATACAAAACAAACCACTATACTGAATCTCATATAATCCATTTAAATTCCTCACTTCTAACAAATCCCACGTTAACAAAGTAAAACAAATTTTGCAGCAACTGAAATCAAATCTAAATGAAACATCTTAATTTACGAAAAGAATCTTCAAAGACAATAACACCGGTGCCCTTAGTATTAACCAAATTAACGTTTTTAAAAAGCAATTGTAATACTACATCAATTTTTAGACTCAAATAGTATTAGAAGGAAAAAAATTATTAGAGTTTGCGAGTACATGACATCAATTTTTCAAAAATCTCTTTTTTCAGAGATGACATTATCACACTAAATATTGTGAATAAAGAAGTTACATCTTAGCACCACAGTAAAATTATGTCAAAGGTGATGTGCCATGCAAACAATTCTGCTTACATAGATGATATTGCCGACATTTCCTGACTTTAGTTAGTGACAGTTTTAGAGGAGCAATTAGTGGAGGGGTATTCATACTGGTTAGCAAAGATTACTACAGTTCTCTTAGTGTTCATAGATCATGACCATGAGTTACCAGGGACAAATTTTTGGGGTGATAAAAAGAAAAAAATCAGGGTATTGGATGCTTACCATAGTAGAAGGATGAATGATGGAGATGAGGTTCTTGGAGAGAAATTAATTCACATTCACAGTTCAGAGGTGAGAGTAGAATGGTTATTATTTACCAGGTGTCAACTGTGCAGGATCTTTCTAATCAAGCCTGATGAAAATCTTGTAGGGTTTCAAGTAACTGAAGAAATAAGTGGTCACTGTGCGATACTGATGGATATTAGGAGATTAAGTAAACCAATGGCCTAAATAGATGGGGGGGGGGGAGGAATAATTATAAAGAGGCTCATAGTTTAGAATTGAAGAGATTTTTCAGGGAAAGGTTTAGCAAATTGAAGGATGGCACAAGTACAGTGGAGGCAAAATGGGAAGAGTTTAAGTAGATAGTAAAAACAGGGTGAGGAAATGTTTATGCCAAAGTAGAAAATAAAAGTACAGAACCTATATATTACAACAGGGAGATGAGAAAGTTAAAGAGGCTAGTGATATGGGAACAAAACAGAATTAAGAGCCAGGAAGGCATTTGGGAATACTTAAAACAACTAAACAAGGAATTAATAAGAGCATAGAGAGAAGCAAAGGATGGGTTTATGAAGAATATTACTGGTGCAGGAGGACCACTAAATGATGCATCTAGAAATTTCTATTGCTATATTAGGAAACTGAGGGGAAGGGAAGGTATTCAGACTATTGTAGATAAGAACAGAGTTGAAGTTACTGAGGATTTTAAAATTTCAGAGATATTGGTTTAGTAAGACAACTAGGGACTATCATCCTGTGGTTGGAGGGAATCAGAGGAAAGTCTCCCTAAAAGTAAATGAGGAAACCACAAAATTTGAAAAAAATTCTCAGTAAATTATGAAGGTACTCAGAAAACTAAAAAACGTAAAGGGACTGGCATAGATAATATTACTACAGATTTATTAAAGATTATGGGATACGATATTGTACCTTACCTTGAAATTTTATTTAAAACGAGTCTGGAGTCTTGCTGCTTACCAGAGGATTGGAAAAGAGTGATAGTAGTACCGGTTCATAAAGGAAGGGGTTACAAATAGTGTTGAAAATTACAGGGCAATTTGTTTTACATCAGTGATAGGCAAAATGATGGAGAGATTGATGTGCAACTTTATCAGAAATGTCTGTAAGGAAAGAAACTGGTTTTCAGATCAACAACATGACTTTAGGCAAGGATATTAATGTGAATCTCAGATGGTGGGCTATATGCAAGATATCAGATGAATTGGACCAGGGAGGTCAAGTTGATAGTGTGGTACTAGATTTTCTATGGCATTTGACAGAGTGAGCCATAAAATGGTTTTAAATAAACTGAAATCTATTGGATTGGATAAAAAAAGGTTACTTGCTGGGTAGAGGAATTCTTAAAACCCAGAAAGCTAAGTGTTAGAGCAGGAAATACATCAAAAGAGGTGGACGTAAATATGGGAGTGCCATACGGTAGTGAATTGGGACCGTTAATGTTAATTATTCTAATGAATGGCTGTGTTGACAGGTTACAGTAAAAAATCTATGTATTTTGCAGATGATATAATGGTATACAATAGGATCAAAACAGGTGAAGACTGAACAGCTGCTGAGTGACCTGGATAGAATATCTAAATGGGTAGGTCAATATGGAATGAAGATAAATGCCAGGAAGAGTCAGCTTATTAGGTACAGAACTTAAAAAAAAATTAAGGTTAATTATGATTATAGGGTAGGGTCAGAATTGCTTGTTGAAAGCTTGAAGTGTAAATATCTTGGCATAACATTTGATAAACTCAAATGGGCAGAACACATTGGGCAGGTGGTAGGAAAAGGCTACAAAATCCTTCATTTACTATAGAGGGTGATGAGAGGATGTACAAGAGAAGTTACAGAGTTGTGTTACAAAACTTTGGTCAGACCACTGGATGAATATGGTGGTGTAGTTTGAGATCCACATTTTGATTATCAAATACAGGAGTTAACAAGGTGTGCAAAGAAAAGCAGCTAGTTTTGTTTGTGGAAAGTATCGCAGGACCCAGTCAGTAAAAGAGCTGGATTGGGACTCATTGAAGGAAAGGAGGAAGGTGAAGAGAGTGCTGGGAATGTACAGGGCATGTTGGTGATGGGGCTTGGAGGCATATTGCCAAAGAATTAGGAATAGTGCATGGAAGGGGAAAGGTGACTATGACCACATGCTTGTGCTTGATTTCATGCATAAGAGAGTGGGAAAATTTTCCTTTTGTTGGTAAGGGTGTCAGGGATTGGAACAAATTACCAAGTGAAGTGATGAATAATTTGCCAGGAACGCTTAAGGAATTTAAAATAAAAATTTGTAAATAAGAAAAGTAAATCGGGGAAAAATTTAACATTCCAATTATATAAAAATTAAAAATATATATATTTATGAAAAGTAATTAGATGAATAGGGAAATTGCCACTGGAGCATTAGCTCCATTGCAATTAATAATAATAATATGGTAAAAAAATTTCAACAGTCAAAAATTAAAATTTCTCGTATAATTCCACTTTACATTCTTTCTCTGCCTCATCAATCATTTTCATACAAAATGCAAATGATCTGCATTTATCTCCAAATTCTCAGTTCCAAAGATCTGTCTATGAAGATTGTAAGAAAACATGTGCCAAATGCACATATTTTACTGCCTTAAGGATAATAATAAATAAAAAATCGCACAGAACATAAAGAGATCTATAACATTAAATACAGTTATAGGTAAAATTAATCTTTTTGAATCAATAAATAATCCATTTATATTATATCCAAATTATAAGGATTAATTTTTAATGGTAGGGATAAAAAGTTTTTCATTACTTTTCCACCTAGGAAAGAAGAGTGAAGAAAGTCCAATTAATTTTCCTAATACAAAAAATTAAGAGCTGATGCAAAATAAATGACCTACCAGTAGAGTTGTCAGCAGTTGACGAGTATGGGTTTCTCCCAAACTGTTCACTGGCTGCTGTCAGCATAGGTTCTTGGATATCACGATACATGCGCTGAAGGGCATTGTAGCCACCTATGTAACAATATAAAGAATGGTATCACAAACACCAAATTATACAAGTCTCTAACAACCTAAAAGATTGAATCACATACAAACATTAGCAACTTAGGCTATTTAGTTCCACAAACACAAAGTACTAGGAGACAGATTCTTCAATAGAATGGATGTCTGCAAGATGCAGCTAGGCTTTACGGAAGGGAACATTTGGCATGGGAGGAATGGCAACTGTCAACATGGAGGTATCGCTATAAATTTATAGGTTACATGTGTACCTTTACAAAGGGAAATGTTGATATTCAGGAAGGTGATATTTAAGGAGTAAGGCCATGTTAAATTGATAGCAGGGTCTAGTAAGAGAACTGAAATCAAGATGCTGGTTCTAACCAAAGATTCAGATAATACATTTAGTTGTGTATCAGAACCAAACAAGTGGTGTAAATGGGATATTAACAAAAAAAATTCCAGACCACCCTAGCAAAGGTTGTCACAGGAAGAGGATCTTCAATTAGCCATGGGAACACCATTAATCTCATGGGAGTAACTGAGGATCAAAATAAAAGTTTTTGGAGAAAATAAATATGGCTACAAAATAAGAAAAAGTATTGGGGAGGGTATGATGGTGGCATATTCGTATGAAGTTTCAAGGGCACAGAGGCCTTGATAATGGAATCTGTTAGTTTAAAGACAAGTGACACCAATAGGCATGAGGAAGATGTTCAGAGTGTTGGGAACAGTAGTGTCTTTAATGTATGAGTGGAGGTTATATAAAAAATGTTGGATATGTTAACCTAATAAGGACAAAATCTGCTCCGTTGGTGTCCTGTCGGTATGAATAGGTCATCCAGGACTGCCAGTCTTGTTGACCTTTAGCAGAAATTACAGGAAGGCGTATCTCTGAACTGTGGAGAAAAATGTAGCGTTGGAGGACTTATGAAGGGACAATAAAAGATTTGGGATAGTATGCATCTTCCTGGCTAACAGGGACAGCAGAGTCTGTTGTTGGAAGGGAGTGTCCAAGAAATGCCTTGTAATCAGTGTAGATCATAGCCACAGTGTTTGAGGCCTTGTCAACTGACTTCTTAAGGTAGCGCCACTGTCTATCTCCATGTTCTACAAGTTACCAGCCATGTTATTAAAATTACAATATTTACACTTTCAGGAGTTTTCAATTTCACATAAATACTGAGTACACTGAACAGACATTATTTGCATCACACTAACACACAATAAAACCTAGGAAGGCCATACACGACAAATAAAAATTCAATTCTGATACCACAAAAACTGTCAATTGCCAGAACATCAGAATCGTTCTTGCCTCTGTTTTACAGATCCTGCTAGTGCACAATTAATTAGAAACATATATTTGTAGGCTGAATATTACAACGTGGTAGGATTCTAAGTGAAACAACCAATCACTAACACCTACAAATATTTGTTATATCAAAATTACAGGTAAATAATGATTGAATAAGTAAACCATTCACACACCAGAAGCAATGGCAGGACATTATGACCAACAAATTAACATGAACACACTTTACAATATTTCAGCATAAACCTTAATCATGTTTATAGGGGAGAAACATAGCATAGAGATCATGTATACAAACTGAGACTTGCTAGCTACATTACTAGCCAAGGAAGGATGTGCGGATGGGATGGCAACAGTGTAGGGAGAAGTAGACAACTCACAATTGCAGAAAAATATAATTTCTAAAAAGGCCAGTCATAGTAACAAAACTTTTTTACAAAATTGGATCAATATATTTATATAATTACCAGGAAATAATAGGAGCTAATTGGTGAATGGATTTACAAAAAAAGGGATAGCAAAATGAAGGACCAATTCCCTTGGATGATGGTATCATGGGGTGAACACATAAATTAGCACAAAACACAGGAAAAACAATAAATATTTCGGGACTTGGCCCTTCATCAACAGGAGAAAATCAATGAGGGAGGGTGGTGTAGGAGACAGTTTCACAGAATGACCGTTAGTCAGGAACATGATGGGGGTAAATTCAAACAGAGGACAGGGAGAGGTGGACAGTGAATTGGAGCTAGTATCTGAGCAATGCAAAATGTTGCAAAAAGTACAGAAAAATACATTAAAATGTTCATAACATAAATTTGAGAAAGTAAAAGTAAATAAGTAAACAAAATAAAATTGAAAAAATATAATGATAATAATAATAAAAGAATCGATGTAGTTAAACATCACCTCTGGTATGTGGTGGTTAAATATACTGTAGACAGTGAGCATGGAGGCAAGTAGAGGATAGAGGGTCGGAAAAGTACCTTTCAGTCATTTAGAAATGATAGGAGGACAGGTAGACTTTTGACAGAGACAGAAAAGTGAAAATTTGACACTGTAACATGAAAACGATTGATGTTCAATAATAGGACACTGGAGAGAAATGGAAAATTAACCACCTGGAAAGATAACGGTGGCATTTATAGAAAAATGATGCACAGTTAAAAACAGAAAAAAATGCTTGTAATTATTACTGGGCAAGTAGAAGCAAACAACAAGGGGGAAAAAATGGGCAGGACAGTAATGATGTGACAACATAAGAAAAAAGTGGGAAACAAAAGTGTAGAAATGCTAAGATGGAAACAAGCAGACAAAACAGAAGGGAGCTGTTGACAACAATAACAATTTACCAGGAAAGTAGAGTGCAATGGTAAATAACGTACCCCAATTTATAGAAACAAAATACAATCTTTCTACTGTAACCAACAATTAGCATTATTTCTATGAATATACCTGGAATAGATTCAAGATTTGAAATAGCACGATCATGATTCCTCATCAATTCCTGCAGCATTGAAGGATTCCTTGCTAATTCCATTGTCTGGCGAAGTAAATCAGGATTGTTCAACATGTGGCTGATTTCAGGATTTCTCTGAAAGCAATAATGGAACCCTAATAATAAAGTAGTCTAACAATGGCAGACTCATGTTAGTGCCCCTATTGTCACATTAGTTCTAGATTCCATTACTTATCCATTATTATTCCATTAACAATCTACTACTTTATTACACAAAAAATCTGTCAAATATGAGTTACTCTATGTAATTTCATATTACATTAAATTCACTAATTTTTTTGTAAAAACCTTTGTTTGAAAAAAAAAAATCACTGACACATTATGTGTAAATAGAATTCCTTGTCAGTTTTGCAAAATCGTCTTACAATTTGTATACGTAAATTGAAAACGAAACAAAAATCACTGGAAAAATGAAGCCAGCGGGTTTTCAGCTTTCATTTGACAACCATGAAAATTATCTAAAGAAAAATGTTCCTTCAACCCTCCTAAATCCCCTATAAATTAATTTTCACCTATAATTTTTCCATTTTACTAAAGTCGGTAAAAACTAAAATCGCATGCGATAACAAATTTCTAAGTTGAAACATGGAGACGCGGCTGTGACTGACAAATGAGTGATTCATTCAGAAGGCACAGAACATTAGAATGGATTGTATAATGTGACAAAGAAACCATATACATCTGTAAGCAAATCTTTCTCTTAAGTCTCTTAAAAAGTTGTTGATCTCTATTATCATCAAGATTAAACCTGCATCTGAAAATATGTAAGCTTATTTGTGCAGTTAATTTTTTCCCCTGTGGTTACCCATCAACACTGACCAAAAAGTATGAAAAATTTCACTTCATTAGCAAAATTAATACAATGTTGTGGTTAAAAATGAATTTTCACAATATTTATATAATTCTTTTTTTGGGTGCCACTAACTATAGTATTTCTGCAGGGCATTATTTTTAAAATGGATAAAGAAATTTTACAGTCACAACTCTAGCTATTCAAACACTGTCACTGTTTCACAAGACCAGCAGCATTATTTCTTTCCAACAATCTTGAATGAAATGGAGTGGAGTGGAATGGAACATCAAGAATTGTGATCATTGCAGCCCTGTTATATGGCATGAGATTGGTAATGTAATACCTCTCTATATTATATAATTTAATATAATATCTTTAAGAAGGATTGTAATATAAAAGATGCCAACATGTCTGTCTTGCCTGCAAAATTTTCATCATAACTGGAATAATGTGTCTGGAATATTACAGATTACTTAGCCTGAGAAAGGAGAAAACTGAGTAATGCAATGAATAATCAAGGAAGCTCAAGCAGTTTAGCAGCTGATACTTAAAAACAGACATGTAGTACCAATATCACTGATCACTGATAGTTAATAAAAAAAATTAATTACATGCAAGGCAAAAACCTGAAAGCATCTACCATTTTAATATGAAATTAGATATTGGAATTGGAAAAGAAAGCAAACACAAATCAGAGGTAAGCACTGATTACATTTTTCCCCTTGCCTAAAGTACAAATTTCACTCAGTAAAATTTGAACATTTAAGGGCAAATGAATCTGAACAAGTTAAATTCATCACTGATTCACTCAAATCTCCACCAAATACTAAAAATATCAACAACAAAATAGCAAAAAAAAAAAAAAGTTTTAGAGTACAGAATTGTGCTTGTAAATCAAATGAATGGCAATGAAACCACAATTACACCAAGAAATATCCTGAATTAGAACAACAAACAAAAACATGGCCTAATGGAGCATCAGTCTCAGAAAATCTGTTTGAAAAGAAATTCAAACAAAACAATTTCTCTCAATCAGAAATGAGAATTAACAACTACAATGGTACGATCACAGAATTGGAACAATTTAGAACAGAAACTCCATACAAAAAGTTTTGCATGTTAATAGGAATAAATGGGTACAGTAGAACTCCAACTATCCAAATCAACTGGGACCAGACCCCATTCGGATAATTGGATTTTCCCCAAAAAAAGTGTATTTTAATTAATTATTGTATATATGTTGAAAATGGGAGACGAAACTAGATTTACAGGAAACACGCTTTTAATTTATTAAATGAAAAGGTAACACTTTTACATGTTAAGCATTGTATACTATGTATTAAGCATTATTAGTACAATGTACGTACCATACTGTAAATAAAAGTAATTGCTTGCTGAACATCTCGGTCCAAGTAAGCTGTTTGAATGTATTCATATGTTTTGTGGCAGCAAAGTCACACATGTGTAGACAGAATCATTATTTTTTTAATCACAGTTCGTTTCCGTTTTAATTAAAAAAGCGATTTGGATAATCGGAGTTCGGATAATTGGAGTTCTACTGTACTACATTCTGGCACTTTGGGAAGATGTCAGTATACACAAGCGCAGAGTGGAAAGTAATGCAAAATAATTTTTTCCCAAAAAAGTTTATATGTACCACAACCAAACAAATCACAAATTAACTTACATCTTTGACCTAATTTTCTACATAGTCACCAATTTTCTCAACACATTTCTCCCATCGTGATAACAGTTTCAATACACCCTGTTCGTAGAAGTCCGTTTGTTGGGAGTGTAGCCATCTGTGTACTGCCGATTTCACTTCATCTGTTGTCTGTCAGGTTCCTAGGCACCCCGCGAGCACTAACCTTACGGAATTTCAACGTGTCATGAACAATGTCGTACACTGCACCATAGGAAATGTTGAACGTCTGTGATAAGGTTTGCAGGTGCACAAGCCGGTCCTTCAAGATTGCTGCCTCAATGGCGCGGACATTCTGTGGAGTTGAAACAGTTACCAGCGGCCAGGAGTGTGGCGAATTACTAAGGTTCACGCGGCCCTCTTGGAAGAATGCACACCACCTGGAGACATTTGTACAGTCCAGACAGTCACCTCCATACATGCCACCATACCCATGTGAATTTCACTCGGTGAATGCCCTTTGGCCCACAAATATCGAACTACACTTCGCTGCTCTTCACACGTGGATGACAGTGACATGCTCGCCATGTTTGTTTTAAAGTTCACGCTTCTCTCGCTAGAACTGCACATGAAAACAAAATACCCTCCATAGCACAAACTTCAAATTATATCGTCATGAAATTTCAACACTCCAGCAGAAATACCAGGGAAGGAAAAAAATATTGTGCGTTACTTTCCATCTGTCCTCGTACTGACCTATACTTAACAAAAGTTATCTGTTAAGGGCAGCAAAAATTTGTAATCTTAAAAACCAAGTAGTAGTGTTTTAAGCAGCAAACATTTAGCTTATTTCAAGACTTAACCAGTCCCATAAGCCTTCAACATAGCACACATTTCAAACTGAGTATCATAACATAACTCATAAATATACAAAATAATTTTAGCTAAAAGGTGAAAGTTCTTTAAAACTAAAAATGGAATTAGAACCAGGAATTTCTTGAATCCTGGTCATACACTAATCTACCGACTATCTCTGTTACAGAAATATCAAACCATAATAAGTACAAATTGTGAAAATATATTAAATTATCTACTTCATCAACTTTTTTATGAATATAAAATCTTAAGTATACAAATATGGTCTAGAAATATAACGATAACAAAATGAGTAGTGAGAAGAATAACTTCTAGACATAACCAGCAAAAATATTGAAAAATATATATATATACGCCAATAATTACTTTGTAAATAAGATAGGATAGGGAAAATAAAGATAGCCATCACTTACCACAGATGAAGGCAGGAGGGCGAGACGAACACGTAAAAACACAAAAACAAACAAATAATATTTCGACATAAGTCTTAGTCATGTGGGAAGCGAGACATATGGCAGGAGGAAAGATGTGGTCACATCCCAACCCGCCACATGAATGAAGCACAGGCGGATAATTCGTGGTGGTGGTAGAATTGCCGGGAGGGGGGGGGGGATAGGCTTGACCAGCGATAAAAGTGAAACAAATCAAAATAATCTTTGTGTAGCATAATTCAGAAAGTTATAATTTTATTTAGATTGGTTACAGATGAAAATAAATGGAGATAGAAGAATTTAAATATATAAAAAAATGAATTGATGAAATGTACATATTTAAGTAACTGACTGTAAAATGAAATGAGAGATGGCAAGTGACAGGTTTAACGTAGGTTTAGGCCAGGGGTGTGTCTGGTGTCAAGGATATGTTGGTAGGCTAGTTCCCATCTGCAGAGATCTGAAGGGGTGGTGGTATTAGGAAAAACTCTAATAGCTTTAACTGTGAAACAGGTGTTGAGGTTGTTTGAATTATGGAAGTTCGCATGAATTGCCACGGGATGGTCTGGGTTGGAAGTATAAACTGTTTGCCTGTGGCCATTCATTCTGTAGGAAAGTTGTTGAGTGGTGACACCAATGTAAGAGGCAGAGCAGTTGATGCAGGTGAGTTGGTAAATAAGGTGAGTGGTAGCACATGTGGCACGCCCAATTATAGGGAAAGATTCGCCTGTGATAGGATTAGAGTAAGTAGTGGTGGCAGGGTGCATGCTGCAAGTTTTGCAGCGGGGTCTGTTACAAGGGAAAGATCCCTGTGGAGGTCTAGGAGAGTCGGCAGGTAAATACTTGTGAACCAAGATGTTATAGAGATTGGGTGGTCTGCTGAAGCAAGTGCAGGGAGCAGTGAGTAGGATTTTGGGAAGGAGGAGACGCATTTCAGGGAAGGAACGTAAGAAATCATGCCCACGGTGGAGTATCTGGTTGACAGATTCCAGGCCAGGAATGAACTGGGTGACAAGTGTTGGTCCACGGTCAGTTTTTGGAGGTGCAGAACGAGGGTTGTGGGTGATGGCACGGGAAATTTGTTTTTCCACGAGATCATGGGGGTATCGGCGGGAAACAAGTGCTTGGGATAGTTTTTGGGAGTAACTGGAGATTGATTCATGATCAGAACAGATGCGTCTGCCACGGATTGCAAGGCTGTATGGGAGGGGACGTTTGATGTGAAAGGGGTGACAACTGTCAAAGTGTAGGTATTGTTGTAAATTGGTCGGTTTGATGTGTACTGAGGTATGGAGGGTCCCCTGCCGTAGGGTGATATCTACGTCAAGGCAATGATCTCGTGCCTTCGTCTGTGGTAAGTGACGGGTATCTGTTTATTTTCCCTATCCTATCTTATTTTCAGTGCCTCACGGCAGTTACTTTGTTTCCATTATCCAATAATTACTTTGTAAGAGACATGCCTGTGAAGTTATTAAATAAAGCTACTGTTCACATACAAAGTCAAGGTCCAAAGTAGTAAATGACATGGGAATGTGAACCTACTCTTTACAGGAGGGCAATGAATTCTGGGTACCCTACGCCATTATATTAAGCACCTTTCTTTACAATCTCTAGAAAATTGGCAATGACAATTTAGTAATTAATGTTTTGATAAAACAGACTTTTAGAGAGACGTACTACCCAGTAAAGTTCTTCGGAGTGAGAAAAAAAATAACTGACATGGGGATAATCTCTCTTCAATCCTGCTAAATTTTTGAAAACCTTAAAAGAATGGAGGAAAAACATTGCCAGTGACGACATCAAAAATGGGTCGAGAACTGGTTGCCTGGCCCTTGCTAACGGTTTAATCCTCCAAACAGTAACTATACAACAGCAGAGCAGTACAAGCAGCAGCTTCAAAGACTGGATTGTGGATCTCAATGGGAAAGAAAACCTTTATGGATTCAGAAAACAGGACTAACCTGCAAGACAAAGATGGAATTTAGGGCTAAGCAATCTAAATATTTAAGTGAGATCTTGTCTGTAATGCAATGAAACGGAAGCACTGCATTAAAGAGTAAGGATAACGGATATGCTATTCAAATTAGGCCATGATATTTTCAAATCCAGATCCATCTAATTAGGCATCTTTCAATTAGGCTTTTCTGCTTAAAGGCATGGTAACCCTGGCTGAAAGTCCATGTTCATCCAGGTTGGGGTTTTAGCAGATGGTTGGATCCCCCCCTCAAGTAAAAAGAAGCTATTAGCACTATCATTAGAAATGATTGGATCACAAAACAGATGAACATTCACTGCAGAAAAAAAAGAAATTTAGTATTTCAAAAAGCTTATACATAGCTGATCTGAATGACATAAATATGAAATAAAGAACCTGAGATAATATAAGAAACATAAATAAAACATACAAATGTAGCTACGACTTCTGAAACACAGAAAAACCTTAGAAGGAAGCACATTAATACAGAACTGTGCAATGATTTACAATGATCTATCCCAAAATTTACACACACACAGTGTGATGCTGTAATTAAAATAGACATCTCAAATTGTGGGTTACTCATTTATCATCAGGCATATTATAACCTGTTGATTCAAGGCTAACAGGGGACATCACAATCAATGGAAAAGTAGGCACCACAAGAATGGAAAAAGAAAAAAAACACATACTTTTAAAAACCCATAAGGAAATAAACAAATAAAATGAACATGACAGTTTAGTAAAATCCAAGAGTAGAAAATTGATGCAAGCCCTAATGTTGCAGATATTGTTGGAGAAAATGAAGTAAATTGAAATGCAAACATCTAAAGAAAATTTGCAAGTCTCACAGACGTTCCAATTAAAGACATTTTAAGGAAGAAGGATTTTCACAAAGAGGTCTTCTGCACATGCAACAAGAGCATGTAATGGTTAATTTCAGGATGAGACCATTAGTGCAAGATACAAGATGTTTCAGTGAATACAATACAGGCTGTGATCACTTTTATGGTAACATGGCTTCCAGATAAATCCTAATTTTAGAAGTTTATATCACAAAGACTTACCAAATACCTACATCAACTAAACTAATCAACAGTTGATAAAGAATGGCATAACACACTATTAAGTGTGAAGGCAATGAAGCACTAGGTACAAGAAAGAATTTCATTAAAGGTATATATTAGTATATATAATAATGAATTTGAGGGCAATCAACTTAAAGTAATCGAATTTGCAAACCTAACAGATATACATGAACCATAATTGGGGTAGAGAGTCAGAAGAAGTACTAGACAGTGAGGTATTTCCCAATGGTTAGAGTGTACCGCAGAGATAGAGGAGTAATTGGTGGAGGAGTTTTCACATTAGTAAACAAAAACTACTACAGTTCACTGTTCATAGATCAGGACCACGAGTTAGGTAGATTTCTGAGGTAATAAAAAATCTGGGTGTTGGCTGCTTACCACAGTGGAAGAACGACAGATGAAGATGAGGCTCTTGGGGAGAAATTAAATTCATACTCAGATTTTAGAAGTGAGAATAGAATGGTTATTATTGGACGGGATTTAAATTTACCAGGTGTAAACTGGATGGGAAACAAGATTAATAACACAAGGGAACAAAGATTTACAAATATCCTAATAAGGGAAGGAGGATTTACACTAGTGGTAGAGCAGAACACTAGGAGACAAAATATTTTGGATATATGCCTAATAAAACCCAATGATAACCTTGTGGGGTGTCAAGTAACCGAAGTTATGTGAAGCAGTTCTAATGGATGTTAGAGGATTCAGTAAACCAGCAGTTAAAATTGAAGGTGGAAATAGGTACAGTTATAAAAAAGCACAAATTTCGAATTTGAAGAAATATTTCAGAGAACATTTCAGCAAATGGAAGGAAGGCACAAAGTACAGTAGAGTCAAGGTGGGATGAGTTCAAAAAGATGATAGGAAAGGGGGCAAGAAAAATTTATTCCAAAACAGAAAATAAAAAGAAGTAGAGAACCTGTGTACTATAACAGGGAGGTTTATTTTTATTTAGCTTATGGCCATTGCACAAAAATAATACAATTTAAGATTAAATTACAATTAAAATTCAAAATTAACATAGTGTAGCCAATCTAATGCTTCATTTGATACATTAATAAAATCTATCTGTGATCCCCTGAAGGCTCGAAGTGGGCAGTCAAATGTCATGTGACGGATGGTTTGCGTTTCCTCACCACAATCGCCTCTCGGTGTATCTCTCAACCCCCATGTGCACAAAGATGAAGCAGATCTGCCATGACCAGACCTAACTCTGTTAAGAGCTACCCAGGTCTTGCGAGGAAGGTCGGGTCACTTCACGGCCTGTTGACTGTCAAACAAAGTGTGCCATTCTGGTGGGGCTGAGGCTATCCACTCCAATTTCCAAGCTTCTCTTCCATTAAAATTATCAGATATAATCTGTTTTACAGTTTTTATACTTGGATTTAAGTCTCTCAAACTGATTATCCATGTCGTCATGGATGGGCAGATCCAAGTTATGACAGATCATATTATATTGGGCAATTAGGAGATTGTGTCGTCTTATTGTAGGTGGTTCGATGTTGCACGAAACGGGTAGCCAGAACAGTGGAGTGGTCTTGATACATCCGCTAATTATTCGCATTGTCTGGTTCAAAACTGTGTCGATCTTTTTGACGTGGAAGCTATTAATCCAGACAGATGAGCAGTACTCATCTGCAGAATACACAAGGCTCAGTGTTGTGTGGAGTGTGGAGGCGGATGCTCCCCAAGAGGTGCCAGTTAACTTCTGCAGAATATTATTCCTGGTTCTTAGTTTTGCTGCAAGGTTGTTTAGATGTTTATTGTACGACAAAGTGCGATCCATTATGACTCTCAAATACTTGGGGAAGGGGTTGTGTCAGAGGGTAGTGCCATCAAGAAGAACGTCAAGTGAGAGATTCGCCGCCCGATTGTTAAGATGGAAGACGCTAGTTTCTGTCTTGCTGGAACTGGGTATGAGACACCATTTCCTAAAATAGTTGCTCAGGGTTTTGAGGTCTGCTGTTAAGCTATTTTCAATTTGTTGAACGTTATCAGATTGTTGTACTACTGCCAGATCGTCAGCATAAGAGAACTGTCTGGATTCTGTTTGAGGAATATCAGAAATATAAACATTAAAAAGAAGTGGGGCAAGAACTGAGCCTTGAGGCAGATCATTATTCACTCTTGTTACTTTGCTTATCTTATTGTCTAAGATAACCTGGAATGTTCGGTTAGCTAGCATAGTATTGATAAGACAAGTGATTTTTATGCACTTCAAAATGTTCAGCAGTTTGTATACCATGCCCTCTCGCCACACTGTATCGTAGGCTGCAGTAAGGTCAACAAATAAAGCACCAGTCTTCAATCATCTCTCGAATCCTGCTTCTATGTGAGTTGCAAAGGCCAGGACCTGAGCCTAGCAGTTTCTTGCAGGTCCAAAACCTGCCTGCTAAACTGGGAGGTTTGCGAAAATAATTGGACTGATTCTATTGTAGATGATCCTTTCAAATAGCTTGTAAGTAGTACTTAGCAGTGAAATAGGTCTAAAATTCTCTGGAACTTCAGGGCTTTTTCCAGGCTTCAGAATGACTATGATCTTTGCCTGTTTGACACTTGTCTGTAGTATGTTAGTAAAGAAGCGGGCCAACCATTTTTTGGTATGTTTTCCACAGTGTGTGAGGAACTCTGGGTGAACTTCGTCAAAACCTGGAGCCTTTCCATTCTTCATTTGTTTGATGGCCCTTGCCACCTCTATATCGGTGACAGGGGATGAGAGATTTGTAGGGGCAGAGTACAATCTTTTTAGATGGAACAATTGTTTTTTCACTTTCCGAGTATGATCTTTATCGGCGCTCACTCTAGACATGTTGGCAAGTCGACTTGCTATTTGGTCTGGAGTGACCTGATGCTATGCTTGAGAGTTATGTGGGGTTCCCCCTAGCTTTTTGAGGAGGCTCCATGCTTTCCAGTTGGACTTCTTGAAATTGAAGGTTTGCACCGTATCATTCCATTTGAGTTTACGGGCATTGTCCAGGTTCTGCAGCAGTTCATCGGCTGCTTCTGTATGCCCGTTCTGTTGGAAATCATCATATAGCATTTCGCATGTTTCATTCCAACACGAGATATATTCTTTTCTAAAGCCTCTAGGAATAGACTTTTTAGCTGTCGCTATGGTTACTCTGACAAATCTGTTATAATTTTTTGCTAATGGAGGTATCCCTCTGAAGTTTTTATCCAGTTTACCGGCAAATTCTTCCCACTTTGCTTTTCCAAAGTTCCATCTAGGTAAAGGCAAGGATCTAATTATGGGAATTGTTAGACCAACTTCTAGCAAGACTGGTCGGTGTTGACCATGTGGAAAGGCTTGTAGGACTCGTCTTGTAGTTGGTAAAGGGTGCCTTTGATCATCACGTGAGACAAAACATAGATCTGGGTTGGTTTCGATGTTCCATCTTCCTGATTTAAAAGTACCTGCGTCTTTCACGTTAAAAACTAAGTTCATGTTATTTGCTGCCGACCATTCCTCTAGCCTGATTCCATCCTGGTTGTTTTCTGTGTACTTCCAATCTGTATGGTGGCTGTTGAAGTCACCAACATACATAACGGGGTGTCAAGACTCTGGTAGAACTTCACTCGACCATGAAACAGAAGGGGGTTTATACACATTAATAACTTTAATGTTGTTCACCACTGTGGTAATAATGTGGATGTTATTTTCACTGCATGCTGAGACGAGGCAGGCATTGGTAACAGTATTTCGCACATATGTTGCACACCCGTAATTTTGATGATGAGTGGCACCTAAGATTTTGTACTTTTCCTCAAATCATCCTTGGTGTGGGTTTCTTGAACACAGGCTATATCGACGTTGTGGTCAAGTAATAACTTTGAAAGGCAATCGCTTTTTGATTGGCTAATTCCTTCCATGTTAAGTTGGCAAACCCTTAGTGAAGGTACAAGGGTTCTTGCCTTTTGGTACTGATAAGAACCGTTAGGTGACATGAGGAATACTGTGCTCTGGTTGCCAGGATATCCTACAGGATTGTCTGGCAGGCCGGCCGTGTAGACTATTTAGCCGTGCAAGCACGTTGCCCAGGGTGTACAACGAGAAGGCAAGTCTACGTTACAAATCTAGCAGCCCTTCTTTGCACCCTCTCCAACTCCTGTATTTGATACACAAAATGTGGTTCTCATACTACACTACCATATTCAAGCAACAGTCTGGCCAAGGATTTGTAACCCAATTCCATTAACTTCTCTAGTACGTCTCCTCATCACTCTCTCCACCAAGTGCAGAATTTTGAAACTTTTTCCTACTACCTGACCAATGTGTCCTGCCCAGGGAGGTGAGGAGGTTAAAGAGGTTGGTAAGAAGAGAACATAACAGAGTTAAGAGACAGCAGGGTAGTAAGGAATATTTGAAACAACTAAAGGACTTAATAATAGCAAAGAAGGTGCCTAAAGATGGGTTTGTGAAGGGTATTGTCAGGGCAGGGGATCATTGACTGATGCATCTAGAAATTTCTATGGCTGTGTTAGAAAACTGAGGGGAAGGGAGGATGTTGATGTGCTTATAGATAAGGATGGAGAAGTTACTGAGGATTTTAAAAAGATTTTAAAGAGATTTTAAGTAACTGGTTTAGTGAGAGCATTAGGGACAATGAATCAGAAATGGGAGGATCTAAATCGGAGAATGAGCCAACAACACAATTAGAAATGAACAGACCAAAAAATTTTAAATTCCTCCAGAGGTTATCATGAAGAAAATAAGCTGGAAAAACGTAAAGGGGCTGGTGTATATAATATTACTACAGATATCTTAGAGATAGCCAGATGTGACACCTTATCTTGAAATATTATTTAAATTGAGTTTGGATACTTGCTGCTTACCAAAGGACTGGAAAAGTGTGATAGTAGTGCCGGTACATAAATGAAGGGTGAGAAATAGAATCGAAAATTACAGGCCAAACAGTTTGACATCAGTGGTAGGTAAATTAATGGAGAGATTGATATGCAACCACAACAGAAATACATGTGAGGAGTGTAAGTGGTTTTCAAGTAGCCAACATGGCTTTAGGCAAGGATATTCATGCGAATCTCAGTTGGTGGGATATATGCAAGATATTTCAGATGAAATGGACAAGGGAGGCCAAATTGATAGTGTAGCACTAGATCTTTCAAAGGCTTTTGACAGAGTGCGCCATAAAAATGTAGTACAAGGAAATGCAGTATCAAAAGAAGTGGAAGTAAAAATAGGAGTACCACAGGGTAGCGTATATTCATTATTCTAATGAATAATTGTTTTGATTGTTTTCTATCTGAAATTAGATTGTTTACAGATGCTATAATGTAAAAGGATCAAAATGGTAGAGGACTGTAAACAACAGGATATCTAGTTGGGTTGGTAAACATGGTATGAAGATAAATGCAAACAAGAGTCAGCTTATTAGATACATAAATAAAAAACTAAAGGTTGATTACTACTATAAGATGGGGAAAGAATTGCTTGTTAAAGACTTGAAATGTAAATACCCCATTTGATAACAAGCTTAACCGGGCAGGACACATTGGTCAGGTAGTAGGAAAAAGTTTCAAAATTCTGCACTTGTTGGAGAGAGTGATGAGGAGATGTATGAGAGAAGTTAATGGAATTGGGTTACAAATCTTTGGCCAGACTGTTGCTTGAATATGATAGTGTAGTATGGGAACCACATTTTGTGTATCAAATACAGGAGTTGGAGAGGGTGCAAAGAAGGGCTGCTAGATTTGTTTCTGGAAATTACCGCAGAATGCAACCAGTAACAGATATGATCAAAAAGCTGGAATGGGAATCATTGGAAGACAGGAGGAGGGTGAAGAGGGTCATTGGAGTGTACAAGTCATATATTGGTGATGAGGCATGGAATGATATTGGTGTAAGAATTAAAAGTAATGCATGGAAGGGAAAAGATGACCGTGACCACGAGCTAGCACTCGATTTCAGGCACAAAGGTGTAGGAGGATTCTCTTTTTTGGATAAGGGTGTCAGAGATCGGAATAAGTTACCAAGATAAATGATGAATAATTTACGAAAAACATTGAAAAAATTTAAATATAAAATTTGCAGAGGGCAAATGTAGGTGGGTGCAGAAAAGGGAGAAGATGGGTGTGTAGGGAAATTGCCGCTCCATCACAATTTAATTAAATATTATTATTATTAAATTTTTGGTATATTAAGGATATCCACAAAGTAGAAGTGAGGAAATTTATGGAAAGTATAAATTATATAGAAAATAAAGAACAAGGAAAATAACCCAGTAGTCACAGTAGTTATGAGATGAACATAATTTTACAATATTTCAGCTCAACACATTATTCATGTAGAGAAGTATGAGCCATTTGGCAATGGAGGTACATATACAAGTGGCCTACTGTATAACTAGGCCATTCTTGGAGAATGATGGTGGTGAAGTGGGTTGATTAAAACAATGTTAAAAAACTATCGCTGATAGAGGCAGAACACACGAGTATATTAGTAAGTTAACTAATAAACAAATTCATAAATATGGGATCGACAATAAAAAATCTATGCTAAGTGTTGGGTTGAATTTCCATATCCTTCCTTTCCATATCCCTCCCAAATAATAAATGAACAATGTGTGATAGGTTTATTGGTAGGATAGAGTAGAAGATTGAGGCCAGGTGGGTACCTGGTGTCTCATATGTTGGTTAGCTGGTACAAATATACAGAATCCAGAGGTGGTGGTAATTTCTGGGAAAACCGAAAGCTCTTACTGTAAAACAGTCGTTGACGTTGTGAGAATTGAAGGGCACTGGCATGCTTTGCTACTGGATAGTTTAAGTTAGAAGAATTGTCTGTCTGTGACCATACATTCTGACAAAGCAGGATTGAGGCCTACTAAAAACTAGTGCAATGGGGACTAAGTTGGTACATGTGGTATTTAGTAGTACACATACCATGGCAATTCATGGGAAATATTAACCCCCTGGTTGGACTGGAATACGTTATAGTGGCCGGATGCATGCTGCAAGTTTTGGCCGTAGCATGGGGATGATCCATGTGGTAGTTTTGGAAAATCCAAATCTGATATTTATGGGCCAAATGTCCTTTAAATTGGATAATCTGCTGAAGCATTTGTGGGCAGGATTTTAGGGAGAATGATGTAGATTTCAGGGAAGTTGCATAAGAATTCAAACCTACAGTGCAAGATCTAGTTAAGGGAATTAAGGATAGGAGATAACTGGGTAAAGATAGTTTTTAGAGGACAAGAGGGGTTGTATTGGGATTGGGTGGTGGTGCAAGATTTTTGCTTTTGTACAATATTGTCAGAGAAATGAGGGCTTTTAATACATTTTTGGGAGTACGAGGAGATGAACAAGCATCTGCTACGGATGGAAAGGCTGTATGGAAGGTAAAATTCAGGGTGGAAGGGATGACAGTTATTGAAGTTTAGATATTGTTCTAAGTTAGCGGGCTCAATCTGAACAAAAGGTATTAAAGGCAACCTAACATAGGGCAATGTACACATCGAGAAATGTGAGTGCATGTACAGGGTGCGTCACCAAAATCCGGACAATTTTAAATTTAAATTTCCCGCCACATTTTTCTTCCGCCAGAGGTCGTGTTTGGCGCTCTGCAGTGTCTAACGTTTCTAGTAAACAGTGGTAACCTCAAAATGGCCATGATGTTGAAGGGAAGTGCGGAGTATGATAAAAGAGCCGCGATTGTCGAAGGTCTTCGCGCTGGGCGCTCAGCAGTTGAAATAATTCGGCTTGCACATGATCCACAGGATATCCCTATTGTTGCCAGAACAAAATTTCCTGCCAGTGTTCACGTGCTAAGTGTTGTGTCGAGCGAGGGTCATGTCATGCCCCCACATTTTTTTAAAAACAAGGAAACTGTGACAAAAGAAGTTTATTTGAACGTTATTTCGAGTGTTGTGAAGCCGTGGATTGATGCAGTGGCGTCTGGAACTCCGTATGTTTTCCAGCAAGACGGTGCACCAGCCCACACGAGCCATTTGGTTCAAAACTGGATGTCCGATAATTTGGCCATGTTTTGGTCAAAGGAATTTTGGCCTCCAAACAGTCCCGATTTAAATCCTCTGGATTACTACGTTTGGAGCGTAGTTGAAAGGATGTCCAACAAGTCTCGGCATCCAAACGTCGCATCATTGAGATCCGCCATTGAAGTAGCATTCGCCGCCATGGACTCAGCTGCATTACGTCGAGCATGCGACCGCTTCAGGCCGAGACTGGAGGCAGTTATTGAAGCTAAAGGGGGATATATTGAATAATTATTTTCTATAGAGGTCCCTGATAAAGCATGCAAAAGTATTTTTTGTTATATTTAATATTTTGTGAAAAAAAAATTGTTTCAAAAAACTCTTCGATTTGTCCGGATTTTGGTGACGCACCCTGTATGTGTGTGAGAGAGAGAGGGTCAAGGTGGTGATGATGGAATGGTTATCATTGAGGGAATTGACGTCTAGGATGTGGTTTTTACTGTGGATTAATATCATAAATATCATCCATGTATCTGCAACAACAAACTGCATTTAATTGGGACATGGTTCAGGAAAGGCTCTTCCAGATGGCTCAGGAATAGGTTGCCATGCGATGGGACCACGCAGTTACCCATGGCAATACTGTGTATTTGGTGATAAGACTTGAAAATTGAAGCCGTAATATTTTCTAAAACAAATGAAGGGGACTTAAAATAAAAGAAAGGATTTGTTGGGAAGGCTGTGTTTGGAGCGCATATTTAAGAAGTGTTCCAGGACACTATGGGCCTGGCAGTAAGGGGTGTTGGTATACAGAAGTTACATCAACAGGTACCACCAGGAAAGAATCTGGAAGAAGAGGAATGGGAATGGGAAGTTTGGGATGTCTTTGATGAAGGAAGTGAGGTTCTGCCCAAAATGGTGGATACATTGAACCACCAAGGCTGAAATACTTTCAGTAAGGTGACCCTTATACCCCTCTCCCCCCCCCCACTATAGAATAGATTGCCAGCCTTATAGATCTTGGGAAAAAGGTACAGGGTGAAGGTACGCGTATTCTGAAGAATGAGGAAGAAACTTGGCTGAAAAGAAAGGCCTAGTAAAGTTTCCTGGAGGACCAGAAAAAAAAATTACTTCCTAGAATACGGACATAGTAGGATCTGTGAATGATAGGTGTTAGTATCCAGGAAGCTGCCTCAGGGCCTCGTAAACACTGTGGTCGATGACCACTGTGGTTAAACCCTTGGAATGAAATAATGATATTGTTCTTTCACGGCTCATGGGATTGATTCATAACCAATAGACGGTAGTCTACTCTAGAAGAAAAAGGTGTTACGAGAATTAATGTAATTGAAGATCAGCAATGAACAGACAAACTACATAAGCTTATAGGGCTCCAGTACAGAAATATGTCACCAAATGTGTACTACACAAGGTAATTTGAAGTAATAGAAGATATTTCTAATGAAAACAGTAATATCTTCTATCCAAAAAGAATATGAAAGAAAAAGTATAAGTTGATTTGAACAGAGAATTATTTAATTATGGAAATGCTGTCCTTGAATACAGCTATCTGCTGCTGATTAACAGCTGCTGAAGAGAAAAGATATTATGAGCTGATGAAAAAAGATTTCTTTTACCTATTCTTGTGTTAAGATGCCAAACATTATCACTGTGTTATAACAACTTGAGCCAAAGAGGTGGGCTACAGAGATACAGAACCACTAGAAATTCAGAATTCACTACAGTCTCCTGAAAGAATTAAGGCAGACTCACAAAGAACATTTATCTAAATGATGGAAGAACTTGGTGGTTTGGTAGGGAGGAGGGGGAACATTGGGAGAAATATAACAATAAAGGTGTAATCCTTACAAAAGGAAAATGCAGACAGTTTATAGAGATGTAGCTACAGAGGGTGGCATGAAAATAAATATATAATGAATTAATGATTAAAAGCATTAGAAGAGGACTTTCATAAATAGCTGGAATTAGAAATAAATTGTGGGAAGTTGCAGATTTTAAAATGACACTTTTGACAATAATAAGCAAAATCACTTTCAAAGAATTTGTCCAAGCCAACTTGATAAACTGCACTCATCTGGGCACAATCTAACTGTAGGTACACTATCATCACAAATAATCACAAAGAATCATCATTCACTAGTTTTCAAAATACAAGAATTGTTAAACAACATTAACTTAACCAGAGGACTATCCTGTAATAATGGTAGCCTTATGGTCTACAGATCACTGACCTAGAGGGCAATACTGTTACTGGTAGCTCACCTGATATCCAATTATCTCAAATCACAATTGCTTTAAACCCTACAACACAGCTTGACTATAATGAAGGGCATATCATCAATTTATGCAATAACAAAGATAGGTCTGACATTTTAAATTTAACAGAAGACATCCCTCATTCCAATATACCACTACAATATGGGAATCCTGAACCAGTAAGGAAGGCAGAGCATGGAATATGACAATATTCTAGAAGTTGATACCTGTAAGACAAATTTTAAGTTCCCACCATGTGCATCATACTCCTTCATGCCATCTATGTAATCTTCACTTAAGACACTACACCTGAGAGGGAAAAAAAGCCACAAAAACCAATATAATGTAATAAACTTGTATCTCCTGATAGTGGCGATTTTAATGATCAATCTATCATCACAGTCCAGACAGTATTTGCCAGGAGTAAAGTAACAATTTTGTTCATTGGCTCTAATGAGTCCTGATGCAGCGTATCCAGCGTAACTTTATAATTTGGTTGGACCGGTGGTTCAGATTTTAAAGCAAATGTAAATTGCTACTGTGAATTTAGAAAGCTGGTTCCTCTGCAGTCTGGTTGCTACTGGAACTGTTTCAGAGGTCACAAATAATTCCTTTTAATAATAGTTGTAAAGAACAAGAAAATCCATTTAGTGCACACAAATGGCACATTTTGGAGTTATGAGTTTCTACCTGATCGATCTTCTCTAAACTGAAAATTTCAGGTTCAAACTGATAATATCATGTTATCAATGTAGTTGGTGCCACTTTGCTGTAAAGAAAATGAAGGGAATGTTTAAAAAGCTTTCACACTGAATAGTAACTCACTGAACAATAAATCACTGGTCACATAGGTTTTAAGTGTGTAAAATTCCTTGAAGCTAACAGTTCTAAAACCCAGCATGCACCACAAGATTAATGGGTATGAATACAATGAGGGGCACCACCATATGTGTAAAACAAACTTAACGAAGTTGATGTTACTGGCAGGCTTAAGCATAAACTTTAAAACTATCACTTCTCTTCACCCCCTAGTGCAAGTGACTGCTATTATTAGACTCCTCTCAATGGTTCAGAAGCATGGTCTAAACAACTTTATTGGGAGATGTGAATATGTCACACACAAGTGGTTCACTAAAATATGAATCAAATTAAGCCCATGAAAATAATGAAATTAAAAGAAAAATTAACATGCATTTTAAATCACAGCTCAAATAAACATTGTTGTTCCTCACGATTGCAGTCTACGTACCAGTTCCTCCACATCATCTCAGAAAAGATATTTTTGTCACTAAGTGAATTGGTGTTAATCTATTAAAATCTTAGAAAAATAATTATTAAGTTTATATAAAAATAAATATTAACTTTCACTGATTTTTACACCAACTGTAAAAAATAACACCCAACTTCAGTATTTTAAGTTTTCAATTTAATCTGCAGTAACATTTTTATCAAAAAATTCAATGTAAATTATTTAAAAAAATTAAATCATACCATAAACTGTCTTGTTTTAACATTATCAGAAATAACTCTTATAAAAGTCCAGCAATCGACTGACATGAGAACTTTATCAAGTAATTTACTGGCACTACAATATGTAGGGTCTACCAATAATATAAATCCAGAAAACAATTATAGGTTACCTCCATTAGCTCCTGCATTTGTGGGTTAGATGTTATGAGCGTCCTCATATTCTCAGGGTCATTCATTAGTCTCTGAACAAGTGGATTGTCAAGGATCTGGCGCATCATGTCTGGATTTCCTAGTAGTTCCCGTTGCATTCGCTGCTGCAACTCCATAAAATTAGCAGAGCCCATTCCAAGGCTCTCAAGCCCTGACAGCCCACCTAGCGCCCCAAGCCCAAATGGTGTGGCACCAATATCAGCTTCAACAAACAAAGAAAAATTGTGAACATACAATTTTAAGATTATGCTCAACAGGATAAATTTTAAAAACTTGACACTACCACAACAACCTGTGATGTCTAAGAAATCTACTGATTATACTAGCCTCTAAACCGAGCATGGTGGATGAGCAAATAACACTTTGGCCTTGCATTCGGAAGAATGTGTGTTCGAATCCCCATCCGGCCATCTAGATTTGGGTTTTCCATGGTTTCCCAAAATCACTCCAGGTGATGCCGCGATATTCCTTCAAAAGGCCATGGCCGAATTTCTTCCCGTTCCTTGCCCCCCTCTTTTCCTAACTCTAATGACCTTGACGAGGTATAAAGCATTTATGAGAAATGTTTTCTTTTGGTTACCCCTCCTAAACTTTATGATGATTTAAAACATACTGCGCCCAATAATGGTAAATTGTTGATAGATGTAAAAATACAGCCAACCAGTTGCATCAGTCAGGCTATTAGTCTTGACCGGTTTCGACCTTCTTAAGATGGTCTTCTTCAGAAGTACATGTTAAAATACTAGTGGATGAAGATGACCATGTGCTTGTACCAAGCACGGCGCTTCGCCAGTTGAAGAAGCCAAGGGGGTATCAAGGATATGTTGGTAGGTTAATTTCCATCTATGAAGTTCCAAAGAGCTAATGGTATCAGGAATTTGCTGATATGTGGATCTAAGAATAACATTGAAAGAAATTCAACAACAGAAGAAGAATGAAATTGAATCAAAGGTGGCAAAGAAACACTCAGCAGTAGCAAACAAGTTGCCCAAAAATCTTGGATCACTGAATAAATGTGGATAGATCACAGGAAAAGGCGCAAAAAATGCTCACCGTAAAGCAGTAAAGATAGACATTTTAGATATCAAATAAACACGAAATGGAAGAAAGAAAAATTATAATGTATGCAAGAAAAATGAGAAGAAACACAAATTGAAATGTTCATATGTGGAGTAAATGCATCATATGGAGGATCGAACAAAATTTAGTAGAAATTAAGAAAAAGTGTATAAACATAAAAGGGGCTGGTGTGAAACCTAACAGCTAACTGATAGAAGGAATATTTACATGGAAAAGAAAGGGGGGGGGGAACCCAACACTCACCAAAGTTGAAGGGAGGAGGGCAGCAGCAACACAAAACAATACACAAACAAAAACTACAATATTTCGGGTGACAAACCCCTTTTCAAGTTAGAGGTAGGTGGCTGGGCATGCGCAAGACTTGTGTTCAACGCAGCCACTCATAAAATGCAATAGACCGTCGGAGGTGGTGGGGGAAGCAACAATAATTTCCATCCTCACCCTATACAGCCACCACTGGCCAAAAATAGTTTCATATATTTTTCAAAATTTTTCAATTATATTTTTATTTATATTTTTATAACTATTGTTTTTTTCAACCACTTTAATCTTTCTTATACCCCACCAACTCCAATGGTCTATTACGTTCTATGAGTGGCTGCGTTGAACGCTAGTCTTGCACAAGCCCAGCCACCTTCCTTTATCTTGAAAAAGGGTTTTTCACTCAAAATATTGCATTTTTGCATTTGTGTGTGTTTTGCGTTGCTGCTGCCCTCCTCCCTCAACTTTGGTGAGTGTTGGGTGTTTCTTTCCCTTTCTTTTCCATGTAAATATTGCCTCGTGGCATCTCTTTCCTTTCATTGTTACTTACACTGATTGAAGGAATGCATAGAGAAACTTGATGATGGAATGATTTCAACAACAGTGTGGCGGAACGAGATGATATTGATAATTTGGGAGAACCTGTTTTAAGGACAGAATCTGACAGAACTTTGAACTCTAATAAGGTAGTTGAAATAAAATCTCTAGGAGAAGAGGGAAACCAAAGATTATCCAACCTGAAATAAGAAGATTAAAAATCTGGAGAGATTACAATCAATTTTAATAAAAGTATCACCTTCACCCTCCCGAAAAAACAAGCGGACAATTGTGATAACTATTGGATGATATTCCGGATACTTCAAAATTAGTGAATAGGATAGTAAACTAGGATAAATAACTCATCATTTACTATAGATGAAGTCGGGAGGACCAGATCGGCACAAAAAGAAAAACTACTTCACAATATTTCGGTTAATAACCTTACTCATATAGGAGGCCATATTTCTCTCCTCCTACTGAGTAACGCAAACAAACTTCACAATGTTTCGGTTAATAAGGAGATGAGACATATGGCCACCTTATGAGTGAGGCAATTAGTCAAAATATTGTGAAGTGTGTTTGTTTTCTGTGTTAATCTGGCCCTCTTAAATTCATTTTGTGGTGACAGGTTATTTTTCCTATCTTAATGTTCAGTGCTTAATAGCATTTTCATTGTCACTATCATACAATAATGATGATAATTACAGAAGAATAGCAAGACTACATTTGGGTATGGAAAAAAAATCCGGTACGTGAGAAGAAATTCTGGCTTATATGATTAATACTGCGATGGAGGATCAAGAAAAACGGGCATACTTTTATAGTATTTATGGACTTGAGAAAAGCATTTGATAATGTTAGAAGGAAAACGATGTTCAAAATTTTAGAGAAATCTACAGATACATCTATACTCTGCAATTCACAAATACTGTGGGTGGCAGAGGGTGCTAAGCACCATTCCCAATTCAGTGCATTCCAATCTCGAACAGAACGAGGAAAGAAAGAATACATAAATGTATCAGTACGGCATCTTATTTCTCGAATCATACTGAGGTAGAAGGGTATTTTATAGTGTACATAATCATGTGGCTAAAATAAAAGTGGAGTACTGCAACAGACAAGCAGCATTTAAAAAGGAAAGTTGTAGTCTGTATACATTAACACTCAGCTAGTTAGAGGAAGCAATCAAGGAAGTAAATGGAATATTTGAATTTAACATAAGTGTTGAAGAAAACTCTCAACATACTGCAATTTGCTAATGACTTTGCCCTGTTATTAAAACTGAGCGAAGATATTTTCTTAGTATCTTAGAATGGTTTTGATGGATACTGGACTCTGGCTGATAGTACCATTAACTGTTAGATGAGGAAAAATCATCTTCCATGTCGAAACTCATCATCAAGAAAGGGGACCGAAGAGACATCGCTATCTTTAAATGATCTCCCAGTGTAGTAGAATTATCATATGTTCAAACATAATGAAACCATTTTTATTTGGGTATCAAGGTCATTGGAGGCAGGAGAGGACCAGAATTTCTACAAAATTCTTAAATGGCAAATCAGTTACACCAAACCAACACTGATAACCCTTTAACACAACACAATATTAAAGTTTTGGCTACAGATCTAGCTTTGATCAAATTTATTACCCTTTCGGATAGGTGCAATGCACCCTCTGCCACACGCTTTTACTGAATCGCAGAGTAATAGTAATAGAGCTTTACAACTGTTCTGTACATCCGCCTCTTAATGAAGATCTGAGTGTATGGAATATTGCAACAGATTTGCGAGTTGATTTGAGATTTCAGAGACAGTCTGAATACATCATCGTAGTTAGGGAAGCATCTACTTCCCTAGAAGCTGAATTGGATGTCTCGCAGGGAAGTATTTTTGTATTCCTGTTATTTATAAATGATCTTTGATACAATGATAATAGATATTTAACAGGACTGACAATTTAAACATGGTGAGATAAATGTCAGGTTAAATTAAATAAATATAAGGTAATGTGTAAAAATGACCACTAGCCCAAAGTAAGCCATTAAATTCTTTGGGTTGTTGAATCCTTTAACTCTCAAGGTGCAACAGTACAAAGCAACAAGATATGAGATCAGCACATAACATTGTGTTGTGTTTTAAATGACTCTTCTTCTTTCTTCCTCTTTTTCCTGGTCGCCAGGGATGAATGATCCCCCCCCCCCCCCTTGTTCAAAACTTTAGACTTTACACTTATTCATTTTATATTTAAAATAAATAGTAAACCTCCTATGACTTGATTCCATTTTTAACACATTATCCAATACTAAAAACTCCGAAGATACAAAAGTCCTTTGCTGCATTAACTTTTACAACTCAAAGCAAACACCCGAACTTTTTTAACGCTCGCCAGATCTCATCGCAATCTTGTTACTTTTTCGTCTCTCTAGTAACCAATTTTTTCAGAGTAATTATCCTTGCTTTATAGCTTCTCTAAGTAATGTGTTATACTACAATTAGTTGTTGCAAAAGTGAATTCTTGACTGAGATTCATAGTGAATTTTGAATAATTGTGATATAATTGTAAAGGAAATAGCATATAAAACACTTCTGCATCCTCATTTTGGGTATTGTTGTGCTGTATGAGATCTGTATCATGAGGGATTGAATAATAGTATTGAGAGTATGAAGAGAACAAACACACAATTTATGATCACTTGCCAGTCATTTGAAAGTATTACAGAATTAACAAAGAAAATGGGTTGGTAGATAGACGACAGGTTCTGCATAAATTTATCCAGTTAAAAACAAACAACTTCTATTATTTACAATTGCAGTGAAATCCTTTTCCCGCTTAAGTACTAGGGACATAATGACAGGATAGATAAGATCAGGAAAATATAGTGACATGCTGATGCCTATTGAATTTTCTCCCTTTTTTCCTTATGGCTTTGCACATCGTCAACATCATTAGAAGCGGGCAAGGAATGGGAAGGATTTTGGCCATGGTCTTTTTGAAGGAACCATCCAGCATTTAACTGAAGCTGATTTGGGGAAACCACAGAAAACCCAGATCTGTATGGTCGGTTGGGGAAACGAACAGCTATCCTACCGAATGCAAGCCCAGAGCGATATCGCTCACCCACCACATTCAATTTATCTTTTCCCATTAGGGTTTGGAATGCTCATAATGTAGATTAGTTTTGGTAAAAAGCACCCTCTGCTACCCATAGTTTTCAGTGAATAGCAGAATACAGATATCAATTATCTAATGGCATGAACAAAATACTGAGAGAAGAATTTGGACAAATACAAACCAAATAAAGAAAAGCCATGATACTTAGCGGAGGTGATAGCAGTAAGAATATTAAAAATAAAACCAGTAACAGAATTAATAGAATACATAAAAAGTAATTATTTTGACCTTAGGATAGATATATACTAGCCCCAAAGCCTGTCAAAAATGATGGGTTTAACGGAGTGTTATGGTAATTTATTTCTCTGCAGTTGCTTAACCAAATAGAATTATTATCAATTAAAGCTCATTGTAATTTATCGTCTCTTGTGCTGTAGCAAAAAGCTTCAGTTGTCAACTTGGTCCAGATTGCATTTCACCTAACGAGAATCTGCACAAATATTGCCGCTAGAAAAGCAAAGCTTCAATCACACACGAATTAATACATTCCCTGTATCGCATGTCAGTGTCATCATGCATCACGATATAAACTTGATCCCAAATCTTCACAGGTTATCTCACCTGTCTTTCTTATTACCTGTGATGAAGATAGATATTTTAACGGCTGAGACAGCTTACATCGCCTGAAATAATGACCCCAGTGAAAATGAAGGATGTTAAAAATAAATCTTAACAACTTACGCTATGCCACGTATGAGGATAGGCTGAAAAGTAATGCACACATGCTTGTAGAAATCTGACAAAAACAGTTAGGAAGATCGGGCAGAAAGTACAATTTTTAAGCTTCAGAATCATATATTTATTTTTCAACATAGTCGCCATTAAGACTAATACATTTCTCCCAACGTGCAACAAGTTTTTTCATTCCGGTACTAAAAAATTCCTCCGACTTTCCTCGAATCAAGGACTTGATGGCTTTCACTTCATCATCCGAAGTGTAATGTTTACCCTTGAGGTCTCTCTTGAGTAAAGGAAAAACATAAAAATCGCTAGGCGCAAGATCGGGGGAATAAGGAGGGTGTGGAAGCAGTTCAAACGTCAGCTGCACGTGACGTGTGTGGACGAGCATTGTCATGATGCAAGATTATTGGCTCCAGGCTGCCTCTGACACAGCAAATTCGACGTCAGAGGTGTGTAGAGTCTGTATTTGGTGAGAAGAATTTACCATTGCGCCTCGTTCCAGATATTGGTCACATAAACTCGATGAGCATCCCAAAACACAGACAAAATAATTATTTTTTTTGCGGATGGTTGTGTTTTGAATTTTTTTTTTCTGAGGAGAAGACAAATATCGATACTCAGCGCCTTGCTTTCCTCTTCTGGGTCGTAATGATGCATCCATGACTCGTCCCCCGTCACCATCTCCTTCATCACGGTAGTGCTGCAAAAGTTTCTGGCAGCATTCCTTTCCGCGCTGTTTGTTCTCGTCTGTTAAACGGCGTGGTACCCATTGTGCACAGACTTTACGGTATCCCAACTAGTTGATAATGAAGCTGACACGTTCCTTGGATATTCCATCATGGTTTGCGATACGCTATTGAGTGATTCGCCGGTCATTTTGAATCATGTCATCGACAAGTTTGCAATGCCTATCGCCTGTGGCAGTGATCAGGCGCTCGCTGCGTTTTTTGTCAACAATTGTGACTTTTCCAGGCGTGCAATCACGAAATTTTGTTACCCATCGATTGACTGTAAACCTATCAACAGCAACGTCACCATAAACACCCTTTAAACGACGATGAATTTCAGTAGGAGTCTCTTTTTCTGCAGTTAAAAATTCGATAACAGCACGCTGTTTAACTCTCGTTGACATAGCACGAGAACACATCTACATATTTACGCTGCTCAAAAACAACTGAATGGACGCGAAGAATTCAAACTGTGCCTGTGTGTAAAGGAGGAATGTTACTTCCGAATGCCACCAGGCGCGCTTCTGTAGCTCATTTCGTTCACGTACTACAAGCATGTGTGCATTACTTTTCAGCCTACCCTCCTAATATTTAATTGTGGTTTATGCCACATATATTGTAATCAAGATGGAACTTCTTTCATTCAAACCATGTAATGATTTCAGTAAAACAAAATAATAATTATAAATACTGATAATTAATACGCCAATTTAAACAAAATATATACTTTTCTTTCAGTGTTCTGGCAATTAATTTCTTAGCAATTACTTAACTCAATAGAAATGTTATAAAATAAAATCCAATGTATTTTCTCGTGCCTTACACTGTAGCAAAAGGTTTCAGTTTCCATACAGGTCCAGGCTGCATTTCAACCTAACCACATACTATGCTAAAGTTGCTGCCAGAAGAACAATAGTTTTCTCACATGCATATTAATACATGTGCTTTATCGCATTTTAGTGGCAATAATACAACGCGATATAAATTTGATCAAAAATCTTCATGGGTATTTACAACTTTTTTTTTTTTTTTTTGTATCAGTAATTCAGACCAATATTACAAAGTTGGAATGGCTGACACAGTTACATGTTGCTGTAATAATAGGCTCAGTAATATTCCTCAGTGCAAGCAAAGGAAATTAAAATAAATCTTATAAACTTACATTATGCCACATAACATTTGTTTTAATTGTAGTGTAGGCTGCACAGATCGCGATCAGTGTGCAACTATTTCCATTCAAAAGATTTAATAATTTCAATAATAGGACATAGTTTAAATTATTTTGAAAAAAAAAAACTAAATTATTCATGCCCTCGGCTGTAATGTCAAATGACAGTTGTAATTCTGACCCATGCTAAGTAACAATCTAATCACTAACATTGATGCTAAACACTTAAAAGTTTTTATCTTACATATCTATCGACAAAGAATTCAAGAAATACTTCTATACCGGTATATCAAAAGAATATTACATAAATATAAGCGTCTAATGATCGACATGTCGATTTAAATGCAATACATACTTTTATTTCAGTGTTTTGTCAATTTATTAGCAGATGCTTATAAATGTTATCAAGTAACGTGCATAACCAAGAACAATGGCGTAAAGCGCGACGTCGTTGCGCGACATCATAGAGTGAAGTCATAGATGACCAGTTGCTTATTATAACATTAGATTAAGTGTGAACAGAAATTTTCCTGGCATGTAAACTCAGTATAGTTTTCACAGGCTTGCAGCTGGATTGTGCCATGAAAAGACGATATTGCAACAACATTCTGTTGACTGTACTACAGTTCTCTTGCTCTCAAATATATATAAATAGTTCCGTTTCTTGGCAACAGATGACAGCACTAGCCTTTTATATCATACAAACTATAACAGATTGACTTTGTGATTCAATTAGGGATATTATATCATAGTTTATTTACAAAGAAATAGCAATCTGTTCCAAAACATGACAGACCAGATAATTTAAAAATCTGCTTGTGCAGAAATTTTGTAAGCAATCTGAAGTGTAATTGTGTAACAACTGTAACACATTTAGAATTATTGGTATTCATAGGGTAGTAGAAACAAATTATGCACACAAACATGATTAAAACATTTATATTCAACTTATATTCAGAAGGAAAGGAGGAGATCCAAGAACGATATAAAAACAGGGCTGCTCCTCCTTTTCCCACCAATCCACTTGAGGTAACACAGATACCACTGAAACTAATTATAATGTGCTAAGTAATAATGTAAAAAGTATCATGTGTGGTAATACTACACATGCACAGACAAATATACATCACAAATAAGCAGTTTGTGCTCAAATCATTACATTGTATATATACTGTAATTGGCCCAATAATATCCACATATCTCAGGTAAGGGTACATACAGTTGACAGTGCACCTACAGTTGGAAACTGCATCAACTATGAATTTAAGGAAATGTAATGATCCAGAGAGTTGTAGATAAATCCAGCAAAACTGCCAACATTACATGTCAATTCAAAGAGGTCCTTGTATTCTGTAATGATCTCACCTACCGATAGTGAAGTTATTGTAGTGTATGTGTTCTAAGGTACGTTTGTTTTACTTTAGACTGGATCTTAATATGTAATAAGTGTATGCTTTTGTAGTGTAAACAAGATGAATATTTTTAATACAGATAGTTTTCCATGTTGAATATATGCACTTAAAATCTTGCCCAATTTTTAAATCAACAAGAGCATCAAATTTAGGTGCCTCACCAAAAATTGAGCTTAAAAAAAAAAAAAACTGTGTGGATCTTTTGTTTTGTTCACAATAAGTTATTTTATATGCTACAATGTAGCAATTCGAATCTAAAATTTATACTTGGTTTCAGTGTTCAGTACTTACGATGTGATATTTAGGTATCTGTGGTATGTATATTATTTTGTGAAATCCTCAACTTGTCAAATAGTTCACGGAAGGACAGCATAAAGTGTAAAGGAATATTCTTATACTACATGAAACCTATTTTATTTTTTAATTGTTTTTTAGTGAAGGGAATAAATATAGTGATGTTTCTCAGAGTCTACAGTACCTCCCAAGGCCTCCTTTGCTATCAACCTCCCTTGGACAACTTGTTCTTTTCCATTCAGATGATATTTTAGTTATCGAAAGGGGGTATTGATCTTAGCAGCAAGTCTTATTCAGACTGTCAACTATTAAGGCTGCAATTTATTTAATCATATATGTTGTACTTACAATCTACAAACCACAGTTATATATAATGGAGTAGAGATATTCAGGATTCATATTTATTAAATAATATGGGCAGAGGCTTCAAAAATGGAAGAATCCATTTCAATGTGCCAACTATAGGAGCAATTACCTTAGAGTTTGCTTATATACCAAAACTTTCCATGCACTATCCTTGCTTTTTACACTTAATATGATCAACAAAACTCCAGAAACATCAACATTCCACACAGCAGAAAGTAATAACATACACATCAGCAGAAGCAAAATTAATGATAATGCTTTCATTACCCTTGGTACATACTTTATTTATTAGTAACAAAAGAACAACCGCAATTTAAGAGCCCAAATAAATCAGCTCTGCTACTCTGCAAGTTAATCGACCAGAAAAACAGTTATTTGCAGCACTAACATAAAATTTATTTCAAACTGTTAACGTTGATCATTATTAACAGAAAAATTACAACTGGTAGTATAACAATGTTGTAGCAATAAAACTAATACAACTGACACAGGGACAAAAAAAAAAAGGGTAATATCTAGATTGCGATACCAGTGCAACCACTTACCGCCTCGTGATGTAAACACTTCCAGTTGGAGAGAGTATGACATAACTAAGTTGCTGAATGTGATGTCTATGTGCCGCACGCAGCTTCAAATGTCACTAACGAGGCCTTCCATGGAAAGTAGTCCCTCACTGACACATCTCATATCGTGAAATTGTGCACTGGTAGTACAGGAATAAATTCACTAGCGATGAGGTTTTGATGCAGCCTGGACCACACTGAAACTATCGAACACCTTATTACGGGTACCTAATTTCTATGTTGTATCCATCGCTGTTACTATCGTTTAAGTGTTAATGCAGCCTGGATCATAATGAAACGTAACCGTCGCACACGATATTGCTGATACGCAATTTCCAAATTGTATCTATCTCTGTTAGTTCGGTCCAGGCTGCATTACAACCTAAATGCAAGCGGTATTGACGAAATATTTCCTTATAAACATTTTATTTCATGTGAATGATTTTAATAGCAATTTCAGCCACGCGAGGAAGTATAGAAGAAAGGAATCATATACAAATCAATGGAATTGTGACTAATAACGTTAACGTGACAGGATCCGACGTTATAGACATTAGTAATGATTGATATGAATTATCAGTTTGCAATGTTGGTATTTTAATAATATAATTAATTGCACAAGTAATAATTTTCTTTAACTTTTTCAATCCGTAATTTTTTATTATTATTATTATTACTACTATTGGGGACATTCTATGGCCTAACATGTATTCACAAATCGATGGAAGGCTGAACACGTCACACAGTGACGTCATACTCTCTCCATCCGGAAGTGTTTACATAGCGAGGAGTGGAGTGTTAGTAGCAGTATCCCCATCTAGATATTACCCACAAAATTTAAATAGATTTACATATGGAAAGTTGGCACCACTGCAGTAATGAATACACTAGAAAGATTTGACTCAAATTCATATACATGTTCCCCTAGGTGGTATTTGAGAATGGGTATTCAAGGAAAACCACCAACTACACACTAATGAATTAAAGTTGTTCGAAATGTGATTAGTTCCATACAAGATATTATGCAGCAATGATGTGTTATAACCTGCCGTAGATCACAAATAACACACACACAGTTTTCATATCACATTCATGAGAAGTTGGCTGTCATGTCATTATTGTATCTGATGTTGATGTTAGATATTTCAACATGGCTACTATAAAGTGGAGAACACAATACCTCTAGACATACTTTCCACCGCACTAAACTATGATGTCATAACATAGTGCCTATGAGGTAAACACCAGCCCACACAGCTACAAATGTAACCAACGGGACCACACGGGAACTAGGAAATTGTCTGGGCCGGAGACAAAAAAAGTAACTACTCAAAACACATTTTACCAGTAACTGACAAATACTGGTATCGTCATCAATAAACCCCACCCGTCCAACTGTACAACACGATACCACCATATCGAAAACAAGAATCACTACTCAAAACACACTGTGAAACTGATACTATGATATCATCATCTCCAATTAATCCCATCAATCCAACTATACAACACGATACCACCATTTTCCCAAAACACCAACCATTATAACCCAATTAAATCACATACGAGCCGATAAAACATTAAACAAAATCAGAATATACAATATGACGACAAAATGAAAAATAATAACAACAATCAACGAACTATTATACAACGATTTCCCAATAACTTCAGCACAAAAAAACACATACAACCACTACAAATTATACACCAAAAGGTAATAGCACAATCACTGGGACTCGTCAAGGAATTGTAGTTTTCGTCTCAAAACTGTTGCACACATTCATTGGGTGATATTATTTAATATATGTTGCTCTTAGAGCTTTAAAATATATCCATCCTCACAAACTTCATTCGAAAGTGCCATAATGTAAGGCGGCGAGTGACTGCGAGAAAGCATATAGCCATGTATAATGATAACGCTATCGTTCCTTCGACTATATTATTCATTAATTCCTGAAGATTGTGTATATCGCACTAACTTCACGCAAAATAAAATAAAAAAACTGCTGTAACAGTACACACTAAACGATGAGAGGACGCCATTTGTTATCATATGCGACTTCCAGCGATAATAATATTACGTGCAACGAAATGCATCAACGACCAACAATGATGAAACCAAACCACCTTTATTATAAAAACAAAATTTATAATCCATTAAGCTACAAAAGAAAGCGTCTTTGTCCATTTTGGTCCAGGCTGCATTCCAACCTATCCACAGGCGCCGCTAATGATTCTGCTTGAAAATCATAATAAATCCAAACTTCTGGCGAATTATGCTTTAACAACAACCACCAAACGCCATTTTGGTACAGGCTGCATTTCAACTATAAAAACTAAATTCCTTCGACATAATGCTGAAACAAGCATAATGCCGCACTTTCAAGCTAAATATGAGCTACACTGATATTGCCGCAACCAACTTTGATAAATGCCGTAGAATATTAACATCTTGGACATAATATGCGGATATGTTTCTTGTTGATGTAATACCTATTATCGTTGGACGTTGTGTAAGTGCACATAAATGAGACAACCAACGTTCACTTACGGATTCAAAGTTTTTTTTTTTTTTTAAGTGTAGGGCCTATAATCTTTTCCATATTTATACTTTTATAGCAACAAATTCCCAAATAATATCTTTCAAAGAACGTGTGCATGGTCATTATACTTCGCTATAAGGCTTCTCCCAGTCACCCGCGGTATAGCGTTACGGCACTTGTCGAGTGAAGTATCTATACATTTTACATCTCTAAGAGCAACATATATTAAATAGTATCACCAAAAGAACAGAATCAACAGTTTTCAGACCAAAATGACAATTCCTTTATGAGCTAATGCCCACCAAAATACTAAACTTCAACACACTTATAAACTGTCTTATGTCGGAAAACTTATGTACCAACACAAACTCTCAAAATAAAACGCCTCCCCAAACAATGACAAAGAAAAAAATATACACTAAACAAAAAACAACATAATATTAACCTTTTAAACCAAATAGAAATGTAGCTAAAACTGTAAACAAGTCACTATAAAACAAGAAAACAACCATACAAAACCACAACTACAACTACTACACCACCTGACAGAGAATTTCTCATTAACCAACATAAACCAAACAACACTTACTGTAATTAAAAATGAACAAAATGACCAGCATACAATACCCCACCATCCTACACTATAAGTTCCTATAAACGGCAGTTCTATCATTACCGTGGTGCCAAAATCTGAGGATGAATTCTTGTAGAACGCAACGAAACAAATCGAAAATAAAGATTAAATTTTTTGATATCTCGCTTGGTTTTCGAGATATAGCATGTTAAAAATCAGTCATAGGTATAATTCCTTCTGCATTTGGTGTTTTTTCTTCTGGTCCAGGCCGTATTTCAACCTAGCAACAATCACTAGGAATAAAATAAAACACCTATGGTGCATTTCCACCAGGTAGATACGGTGGTTTTGGTGAAAAAAAATATCTGGTCCAGGTTGGATCTCACCCTAACCTCCTCACTTTTGAGTTACAATATCTCGAGAACTAAGTGAGATATCAAAAAACTTTATTCTTTATTTTCCATTTGTCTCGTCGAGTTACATACAAATTCATCATCAAATTTGGTGATACCGAAATTTTTCTTCTGGTCCAGGCCGTATTTCAACCTAATTACGTCAATTTTGAGATACGATATCTCGAGAACTAAGGGAGATATCAAAAAACTTTCAATTTTTCTCGTCGAGTTCTATAAAAATCAATCATCAGATTGTGGCTCCACGGTAATGATAGAATCCCCCTATAAACACAACACCAAAACCACACACCAATAAAAATAAAGAACAAACTGCAAATACACACTTTCACTAGATCCAGCCTAAACCGAAAAACTCCTCTTCAAAGACATGATGGAAAACCGCTCACAACAACTTTAATATCAACACCAACAAATCAGAATACTGCAAAACAAACATATCCCACAGTAACAAACCAATTACCTACATAACTGACCACACTCCATCACTGTATATCAGACTAACACAAAGTAGAAAACATATCTGCAATCTGACCAATCTAAGGAAACCAACACATTGTCAATCGATCATTATCAATATATACACTAACCGACCGACAAATGATGCCATAAATATATATATATATATATATAAATTCATACAAAATTAAAATCTCCACAAAAAAATCACACAAACCAATAACAACGCACTGCTCACACAAACATAACGACAGAAATTACATAAAAATCCTACACCCAATACCACTACTCCGCGTGACACAATGTTATTGTACCAGAATCACAATCTCCAATAGACCCACTACAAAACTGTAAAGGTTTAATATAATGGTGACTATAGTATGAAATTTTTCTGTAGTAATTGGCTTTTGACTTTCTTTTATACTTTATCCCCAATAATATCATCTATCAAATTTAGGTACCACATTTAAGACCAATTCCTACTAATGTCCCATGCACTGTGATGGAATTGGAAAGTCTTATTTCAAGAACCGTATGTTCTTCACAAAATAGTTTATCACTCACCAAGAGTGAAATCACAAAAAACCACAGAAGGCCTGCTGACAAGGAGTAGGATAGGAATCAGTGGAGACTGCACATTTTCCCCGGGTCTACTGGAGATCGCGATTCCGCTACAACAACATATAGTAATATAGTTGGAATACTGATGTAGTCAGTCGCAAGACGTATTATTATCAAGCAGTAATTCTGGACCATTACTTTCAAGCACAAATTATGTTGTAATACAGCCTGGACCAGTATGAAACCGTTAAATGTACTTGGGGAATAATTTATAGTGGAGACTTGCGTTTGACCACTGCAGTATTATGATGACAACTCCTGGCGGAATCGCGATCTCCAGTAATCCCATTTTCCCCACCTACCAAAAAATGGCAATAAACTTAAAAACGTCGAAATATTAGTATCACAGAGCTATAAGTTGTCACCAGGATTATCTTGCAGAATAGCTGCTGACCATTTTTACAATTGGTGATGTGGATTGTACTCCAGAGACAATATTATACTCGCTCACTAACTGCCCACGACAGGAGTAGTTGCTCATACTGCTACCAGTTGGCACCACCAGCAATATATTTGAACTTAATCCTAAAAATTGTAATTCTGAAATATAGGTAACCATAGCAGGCATTATTTCAAATGTCCTAATTTCAAGTCCTATCTGTTGCTGTTACTGTAGTCAAGACTGCTTCGCAACCTGAACGGAAAAAAAATACATTGTTATTACTGTCTTGAGAGAATTTAGGACCAACTGCAATAAAAAAGAAAAAACTGAATTGTCAAACAGTAAAACATAACAGAACGCAATATTGCGAATGTCCTAGCTGTCAATATTTCTGTTGTCCAGGCACCAAGATTATTACAGATTGTCGTCGGCCATACTCGTTTCCGAGTTTATGTTGCTCTCTTGCGTGTTTATTTGTGTGTGCGCTGGTGGCTGATCAGGCCGATTCTTGCATAGAACAGTCGTCCGCACACACTGCACCCAAATGTGGGTGGCTGGCGCGGTAGGGTTTGTCGGGCTTTCCGCCTTAAACGGGATTCAGCTGCCAGACTTCGCCGCTCCTCTTCGAAACGTGCCACTGCTGCGGAGGTAGTTTTGCGCCATAGAACGCGGTCTTTTGTGAGGCTGTCCCAGGTGGTAAGGTCTATATTAGTTTTCTTCAGGGTCTTCTTGAACTGATCTTTGTAGCGTTTCTTAGGGGCACCGCGAGGTCTGCTGCCAGTGCTGAGCTCACCGTATAAAAGTTGGCGAGGGAGTCTACTGTTGCTCATACGTTGAACGTGTCCAACCCATCTAAGTTGGTGGCTGATGATGAGGGCTTCAATGCTATACATTTGAGCTCTTTCCAAGACTCTAATGTTGGACACATAGTCGTCCCATTTAATGAACATTAAATGGGATTACAGATTGTAATTCCATGGGAAATTGATGTCATAACACTTTAGAAGTCAAACACAATACACTGCTAGAAATACAGGGCGTTCGCCGGGAAACGCAACCCACTGTTAGCGCTACAAGGAAGAAACTGCTCCCGGCGAGCGAGCGCTCATCTTCCGGCATTGTTCGACCGTCGGCCGCGGACTATTGCATAATAATTACGCTTCATAAACTTGTGTGCTAAGCATTTAAATGTGACGTAATTCATTAGCTTACCTTATAAAAGATGCTGGAAGTGTTGACCCTCTTGTGTAATGCACATTTCACATCTTCTGAACATATTTCGAGACACACGCTGCCCTAACTGACTTAATGATTTTTTGGGTGACTGTTCTAGTCGAAAAGCGATATCGTCAATTTTCTCCTCTGTGAGAATACGGTTGACCGACAGTCTCTTTTTGTTAAAAAATGAACCCGTTTCTCTTATTTTTTTAACCAGACGCAGAATTGTTGATTTAGCTGGCAGTAAAGCGCCAGGAATTTCGCGACGAAATTTACTGCGACACTTTTTAAACGACTTCTTCTTCACATATGTATCGTAGAGAAATATTCTTTGTTGCAAACTGTAACGTACCATAATTTTACTCACACTCAAACACGGTACAGATTAGTAAGAGTATGAAGCCCCAAACCAGCCAAACCGCGAAGAAACGTTTATTCACAACACTGATTAATAAGAGACTGAAGTCACAAACTAGCTACAATGCAAAGAAACCGTTCTTAACAATGTAAGGGTCCCAATATACTGCGTCACTGCACTGTTGGGGCAGCGGAGGTGTTAAACAGTGCGGTGATTCACGGTGTCGTTTGGCGGAAACTGCTGGCTCCACTGACCGAGCAAGTTGCCGACGGCAACAGACTGGGAGGGTTGCGTTTCCCGGCGAACGCCCTGTACTTCCTGTAGTAGTTTTAGCAGTGTCATGTTGGTCCAACCGAATTGTTGTTTGAAAATAATGGTTCAGGGTTTATTACAACTTAGCTACTGTTTCAAAATATGTTTTCTGACAGACTGCTGCAGTTTTATGACATCACTAGTCAACAGTGAGCAATGTTGTGACAGAATCACAATCTCTGGTAGACACCAGTCACCGGTAAAGTTCCAGTTTACTCACCACACACTTTTATCGTGAGCGAGTGTACTTCCAGCGATGTAACTTACATGCAACCAAAGACATCTCGGAATAGCGAAAACTTATATGGATTAATTGTAATTAATATAGCAGTTTCTTTATTTTCAGAAAAAAGCAATCGATTAAATAAATCTTTGTTTTTATTATATCGTAAAAATTGGAGATATGTTTCTTATAACGATTATTTAGTAATTTACAAAAGTAAACGTTATAATTTAGATACTATTGTGTAATCACATACGTCACTAAGAGCAAAATTATTTACATTACTACGCGATAAATAAGGCAGGGATCAGGCAGTCTAGACTCCAGTTTTACGAAATTTATGACATAACGAATTGATAAGGAACAAAATGAAAAATGGCAGAGATATATAAGAGAGAAATCATTTGTCGCTGTCAGCTTAAATATAGTGATGACTTACAATCAATTTTTTTTTTTTAATGGCTGCCCAAAATATTTGTTCCTAGAGTTCATTCGCTTATGCCGTCCAGATGTCATGAATAGTGATAAACTAAAACAGCTTCGTGGCATTTGGAATGTTGCGTTGATGAAAGAACAATGGACACATTGAGAAAACGTACCTATTTTGATATTGTCGAAGAAATTTTGTCCCTATCAGTAAAATAAATAGGTACGTAAGTAACTCATTTCGGAGCTAAAACGCTATTTTTTGTGTCAAAAAACTCTTTTTTAAGAGCCAAAAATTATACACAGGAAACAAATTGTCATAAAATTATTGAGCGCAAACGTGTTGTTGTAGTGAACACTGGGCTACAATATCGACGAATAATTACTGTTTTCAACGCATCTACGTATCGTGTGTGTACTGGCTGCATTACGACCTAATCACGGTTAGCGATCTCGCCTCGCATTCGGGAGGACGGCGGTTCAAATCCCCGTCTGGGTATCCAGATTTGGGTTTTCCATGGTTTCCCCAAATCACTCCAGGCAAATGCCAGGATGTTTCCTTCAAAAGGCCATGGCCGAATTCCTTCCCATTCCTTGCCCCCCATCCTTTCCCGTCTCTAAAAGACCTCGATGTTAAAAAGAGACGTAAAGCAGTTACAAAAAAAAAAAAAAAAAAAAAAAAAGACCTAATCACTAATGACATATTTATAAAATATGATTTTGTCAATTACCGTTGGCTTTCAGGTTGTAATGCAGCCTGGACCACATTAATGGAGACACAAACGATTTGAATATTGGGAATACATAATATTGTGTGCAGTGGTTACGTTTCACTTTGGTCCAGGCTGCATTACGACTTAAACACTAGGGACATATTTATATAACATGATTTCGTCAATAAATGTGGTGTGTTTAGGATGTAATGCAGCCAGGACCATAGTAATGGAGACAGGTACAATTTGAATAATGGGAATCCACAATATTGTGTGCTGTGGTTACGTTTCACTTTGGTCCAGGCTGCATTACGACCTATAAACTAAGGAATTCTTTATAATATATCATTTCGTCAATAACCGAGGTGTTTTTAGGTTGTAATGCAGCCTGTACCACCGTAATGGAGACAGGTACGATTTGAATAATGGAAATCAGGACATATTTATGTAACATGATTTCGTCAATAACCGTAGTGTGTTTAGGTTGTAATGCAGCCTGGACCATAGTAATGGAGACAGGTACGATTTGAATAATGGGAATCCACAATATTGTATGCTTTGGTTATGTTTCACTTTGGTCCAGGCTGCATTACAACCTATAAATTTGAGAAATAGTTTATAAAATATGATGTCGTCAATAACCGTGGTGTATTTAGGTTGAAATGCATCCTGGAGCATAGTAATGAAGACACAAACGATTTGAATATTGGGAATACACAATATTGTGTGCTGTGGTTACGTTTCACTTTGGTCCAGGCTGCATTACAACCGATAAACTGAGAAATTGTTTTTAAAATATGTTTTCGTCAATAACCGTGGTATGTTTAGTTTGCAATGTATGCTGGATTATACTGCATAGAGTTTTTAAGGTACTCTATATCAACTGTTGCGATGAGTAAGAACATATTAACGTTCCAGAAAAATTACTGATTGTTTCATGCACCGAATTATAAAAATTTTTCGAAAAAACTTAACTTTTTATTTTAAATTTACATTTGTTTAAAACTTCTCGTGGACTGATTGCGTGCAGTTAAATTCATATATACCGCTCTGAAATGCTGATAGTACTACCTAGCGGTGATTTCAGAAATTATTATCGTCCCTAACGAAAGTAATAGTTCCACAAAATACATTCTTAACGCTAATGGGTGGCATAGCTCATATGATTAAACACAACTCTCAAAATTCCTGCGCCTGCCGGTATTCGTGCCCGGGGCAGGAGCAGCAAAAGTTTTGAAAGCAAGCGCTTAGGCACTGAGCTACCATAATGTCTCCTAAATATATTGAAAAGCTTTCAAATTAAATATTTCCTCTGCCATGGTGCATATTCTTGTAGTTCAATTTAAACTTCTGTTCTTAATTCGTACAAAATTTGTCGCAAAATTCAAAATTATTTAGTCTCATATATTCCTTCCTCCATGGTTGTAAACAGCATAGACTAAAACTACTACTGTTTACATTATAACAAAAACTAATGTCTCTGGTTGCTTGTAAGTTACATCACTGGAAGTACACTCACCCACGATAAAAGTGTGTGGTGAGTAAACTGGAACTTTACCCCAGTCACCATTACTATTTAATTGGAAACAAATTGTTTTTCTGTAATTGTAGGACTGTTTGATGGCTACGCACTCATTTTTACTATAAAACCACAAAAAAGTATATCTCCTACATAAATGACTAAGTATCCCACCATACTTACAGTGATCAAAAATATATTAATAATTGCTCTATTGATAGTTGAAATAAGCTGTAACATCTAAAGAATGATATTCCTTTGGTCATGGCCACCTAGGTAGCAAGTAAGTATTGTCTCAGTACAGTCAGCGTGAGCCATTGCAAAAATGGTCAGAAGCTACAATGCAAGATAGTCTACCACCAGCACTACTAAAGTAAAAAATCTCTTGAAATATTGGTCAATTACACTATAATGTGTACTTGGCATTTCAGCACCTCTTATTGTAGAAAGTAACAAGAAATTTACAGCAGCAAAATATTTTTCACAGTGTAATAATATTCCTGCCATGCTGAATCGTTACAAAGGAACCAGTTGTTTCCGCTGAATGCAGAATGGAATTCAAGATAGAAGTCACAGAAACAATTTTTCCTATACATTTTACAAAACTTTTTTCTGCCCCACACCATATTTCAACCTAACAACTGCTATAAAGAAAAGGAAACAATTTAGTTTTATATGGCCATATTTCAGATTAACCACCACTGCTAGGATCAAAACTAAACAATTTGATATGAATCCTGTAATGACAATTATCTGTGTTACAGTGTGGCAGCATTTCACAGTTTCCTAGCCACTTAGTATTTTGACATTTTTAACTGAATTTAACAAGAATTGTTGGTAAAATGGTGGGAAACACGAAGAATACATTATATTAAAGCAGTCGATCCAATTTCAAAAGATTGGTGACTTCAATTGAAGCCTACATTCCATCATTCATTTGATGCAATTCTGAGAAACCATGAAGAACTGAAGTGCCCTCTAAACCTGTTAAATGCTATCCCAAACAACCTTTGACGTTTCAGATCAGTACAAAGAAAACAAATGTCAGTACACATGCCAGCTTAACAACATAAACTGTGGCAAAATTTGTAAACAACTTTGAAAACTGTCATATTTAAAAATTTCTCTGCCAAAAACACTCAAGAAGTGAATAAAATACTCTAGTAAAACATTTCTCCAAAATAAAGAGCAACTGAGACATCCATTAATACTTCACAACATGACGTTTAAAAAATAATACCACCAACATATTCCTATAGTTTCTTAGCCATTGTCCTTTTGGTAAATAGTAGGCTTGCCGTAATTAATAGATACAACCTGTTGCACTTAACACTGATAAGTGTTACTCGAAAAACATCAAGATAGTTTGAAACTTCTGGACTATACTAGCGAACTGTATCAACTCACAATTATTTTTAAAAGATTACACGAAAAGAAGCCAGCCACAACAATCGGACGTGCCAGTACTAACCTTGCCTACGAGGGGGTGGAGAGCTGGGTTGTTCGCTGGTGTTCCGTGTACTTGTTTTAATAACAAGATGTACTGTCAGTCCATCTTTGATGTTGTGGGTCTGAAGCGTCTCGTGATCTTTCATAATCTTACCGGCGAATATCAAACATAACTGCTCAGGCTCGGCATTGAACTTTTTTGCTACAATCTCTTTAAACTGAAAAAGAGTGACAACAGTGCGTTTCAAATATACATGTCACTAATATTGTACATGCCCGTTAAAAAGTAGCATCGTCATCAGTCTATTAAAGGCATTGACTACAAAACCGCAGACAACGCATCATATACCACCAAGTTGGTACTTACATCTTTAATGGAAGCATCCTGTTCTATTTCTACAGTTTGCTTTTCCTTTGGAGTTTTAACTGTAAGATTAATTTTCTTCGAGCTTTCCTGACCTTCCGCCATCTTGGATTAGCGGGATGACTTAGTACAGCAAAGTATGTTCAATCTTTAAGTACGTACTTGGTCTAAGAATTCACATAAATATATGTCCGTAACAAGTCTTCGGAAAGAGACCAGTGGTGTCCATCATGAGTGTATGCTGAAGTAAGAACAAAAAATTATAAAAGAAGAACAACTTTTGTTTTCAAATAAATGTCAACGACTGTTTTCGCAACTACTTCTGAATTAATTTTAAAAATTCCAAAGCATGAATAAGGTAACTACCATACCACACATTCGATATCTTTGCTTTCGAGACGTGAACTATTTGAAATAAAATTAAAAGACTGCTAATATGCACAGACTCCGAGGTTATATGCCATTCGAGAATTTTTATCGGCTGATTATTTAATCGGTATAAGGCAGAGTTTTCGATTTTCTTTGTTAAATTGTTTAAATAGAAGTAGCAATCATAAAAGGTGCCTCCCCGAAGATTGCGATTTGAGAACGTTATCAGAAGCAATGGGGCGATCCCTGGGCAACTGCATAATGCCGGCCAAACCTTTCACACCAGTAATATCAACATTCGAGCCCTTATCAGGGCCACAGTTAAAGATTGTCTCTATTAACATCAGCCAAAGAAGATTTGCTACAAGATCTATGCAAGCCACACAAATCCAACTTTTTACATGTACAGGAGACATATAGAAGTAGTGAAAAGCGCCGACTCAAAATAAATGGAATGATCCGAGTGGTTGAGAGACCTCACCATAAATATGGAAGTGCCATCTTTGTCCGACCTGATCTTCAGATTCTGTACATGACCTCCACAGAAGAGAACTGACATCGAAGTCCTCACCATCGGGCTTAAAAATTGCACAATCTCATCTTTACATAAACCACCCAGCAGTAAATTCGTTGTCAAACCACCTTTCAATTTCCAAAATCAACACCTAGAAATTGTTATCGGGGATTTCAACACCCATTGTACTGATTGGGGTTACTGACTTTGACGACGAGAATGGCATTGCGGTAGAAGAATGGGTAGATGTAAATCAACTTACTATCGTACATGATCCCAAACTACCAGCATCTCAATATCCCAATATAATACACGCAGCACAGACCAATAATGTCGGCAGTGAGACTCCAGAGAGTTCCTTTCCGCAGGAGGTATACCTGCAAGAGAGCTGACTGGTCCATGTTCACAGAAATGTTAGATGCTGCTGTGCCCTACTATTGAACCAACACCAGAATCATATGACACATTCACTGCAACTGTGAAAAAGTGCTCCAGAAGATCCATCACCCATGGCTGCCAATCATCATATAATTCTGGGTTTCACCTCAGATCTAGCTGCCCAGTTCATGGATTATAAATCACTGTTCCTTTGGCGGAAAGACAGTGGAAGCTGAAAGTCAACATATCTCATCTCTAAGTGCAGCAAAAAAGACTGCTTGGATCAAGACATTAGAAGAGCTAGACCATACAAGAAATAGTCACAAGGCATGGAGACTTCTAAAACGCCTCAACAATTATCCATCAAAGATGACTGGACACTACAACATCAATGCAAACCAAATTACACATCAGCTACCCATGAACTGGAGGGAAATTCATAAGAGTAGATCATCTAAAAAAAATACAGAGGAATAGTCAGGAAGAGATGAACACTCTCACTGAGCCCCTCAGTATGTCGGAAGTGGATAAGATTATTCACGAGTGCAAAACAGGGAAGTTAGCAGGCGTTGATGACATACAATCGGAACAAATTAAGAACTTCGGATATAAAACCAAAGAATGGGTTCCACAGCTTTTCAAAAATGTCTGAGCACATATCAAATTACGAAGGTGTGGCAGAGGACGAGAGTGATTGCCCTGTTGAAACCTGGAAAAGAATAGAACAATCCCAAAGATTTTATACCTTTATCGCTCTTGTCTCACCTTTATTAACTTTTTATTAATTCTGAATCATATCCTGCCTGTGATTGATACAACACTTATACCACAGTAAACTGACTTTCGCCCTGCTAAAGGTTGTACTGGACAATTGCTGAGTCTAACGCAGTTTATAGAGGATGGATTTGAGATCCTTAAAGCCACGGTCGTGGTCTTTGTGGACCATGTCAGCAGCATACGATACTGTTAACTACCAACTACTCCTTGACAAGGTCTACAATCTGACAAAGTGCATCAGATGAACCAAGCTCATCGCTGCTCTCCTCCAGAACCGTAGGTATTTTCATTGACTTTCAAGGACAGCGGAGCCGATAAAGGGTACAAAAAATAGTCTGCCTCAAGGTAGTGTACTGCCCCAATTCTTTTTAACATTTATACAAACGATCAGCCGTTACATTCAGCTACCAGGAGCTTTGTGTACGATGATGATCTTGCCCTAAGCCTCACAGAGCACAAAGCTTGTAGCTGTAGAAATAAATTTTTTCTGCTGCCCTTCAGGGCCTATCAAGCATTTATAGGAAAATCGCTTTAGACCTACCCTTCAAAAACTGAAGTGTGTGCCATTCACCTTAAAAAAAGGAAAGCTAAGCAAGAGTCCTTCATCCTGGCGGTAAAAACGTAACGCTCCCACAACCTTCGGCAATTGACAGAATACAACTGAGATCACTAAATCTTCCAACAGATCCATCTCAGCTCATGATACTAGTACACAAGATTTTCGAGAGAAGAGGAGAAATATTCGATCCTGAGGAAACATACAAGCAGTTTGTCATGACCTATGGACGCATTCTGTTAGATACAAGACTACCTTGGCCCCAGTGCAATGTGCATACAAGACATTCGTAAATTCTATGTTAAAAGTTACTCAGTTGAATACTAAAAGAAACGCCATGGTTCTACATGAAATCAGAAAGGTGGCTGAGGAATTGTGATCAGATATTATTTGTCTACAAGAACCGTACTCCTGGCAAGGCAAAATCCCGCACATGCCTGTAACATCACAAATAATCATAGAGGGCAATAACCCAATGGCAGCTATAATCGATTTAAATAAACAGATAACAGTTACAAAAATTACGCAGTTATGTGATGGACACAACGTATGTACTGAGATAAGAGCAGCATAGGGAAGCTTCATAATTGTAAGCATGTATTTCCAGTGCAGTCACGAGATCTTCCCATACCTAGATAGAATACTGCAGATAGATGCAGGTCTGGTAAATTATCCACTAGTCAATGCAAAGTCTTCTCTTTGGCACAGCAAGAAGACTGACAGGAGAGGGCAACTTCTAGAAGAACTGCTAAGCGAATTGGGTCCATAGCATAGGTGTCAAAATCAATTTTGCAGAGGGCCGTATATTAAATTTAGAATGTGTAGGCGGGCCAGTTTCAAATAATTCCGTAGAGGAATCGAGTGAAGTCTAAAAGCTCTAAAAAAACATGATTCTTCTTTCTGTGTCACATTGCGATCGCGGGCCGTATCTTTGACATCACTGGTCTAGAGGTTAGAATCCAAACACATAATCCTCTTACTTTCTGCAACAGTGTTGGTGCAAGAACAAATATGGTCGTAACAATTACAAACATTCATGCGGGAAATCTGCTTTCGGGTTGGAGAGTGCTTGACAACATGACAACAAGTGATCACAATTTGATTGTCTATGAACTGGGCAGAACGCAGACAGAAGAAAGCAGTGGCAACAGAAACATTAAAACAGTATATAACATCAAGAAAGCTGCATGGGAAAAATTAAGGAATGTGTTCACTCCACCCGATTTGCCAGAAATCGATGTAGACAAAGCCGCAAGAGAGTTGACATCTGCAATACAAAGTGCCATGAAACGGGCGATATCACTAAAAAAGATAGTAGATCCCACTGACAAAATATGGACAGAAAAACTTCAGAAACAACGACTAAGCATGAGAAGAGCGAGGAGAGCGTATCAACGAAGCATGGTGGCAGCAGATAGAAGTTTGCTCCTTGAATACTACAGGCAGAAGAGGCAGATTTTCAAAGACGCGATGAGAGAGACAAAACAAGAATGCTGGGAAGTCTTCGTGAGGTAAAACCTCATGAACAATCCATGGGGTATTCCTAACAAAATAGCTGCAGGTAAAATCAGGTCTCCCACAATACTATCCACAGTAAAAAGAACAGATGGACAATTAACCACGAATTGGAGAGACTCAGCGGAGGAATTATTAAAAGTTTTGCTTCCTGATGACAACCGGGAAGAAGAAACAGTAGAACAAGCTACACTACGAAAGAACATTTGGCAGCCCTGCTGGAGTCAAGAGGTAGGAAGTAATATTACACCCGAAGAAGTAATAACAGCGATAAACAAAATGAAAAAAGGAAAGGCTCCCGGTTCGGATGAAATTCCAGCCGAGGAGTTAATCATAAAATTAACCCCCGTCCTATGCAGGCTCCTGAACGAATGCCTATATCAGGGTAGAGTTCCGAGAATATGGAAGAAAAGCGTGGTGGTAATTCTAAAGAAAGGAGACGACAAGGATCCTCTTCAACCGAAATCTTACCAACCGATTTTTTTATTGAATGTGCTTGGCTGAAGTTCAAGAAAAGATTCCATGCAAAAAAAAATACAAAACCACCGGGAGGTTCAAGGAATGAATCCTAGCCAATATGGATTTAGAACCGGGAAGTCGACAGAGGACGCCATTAATCGGTCGATGGAACTAATTTGTAGCAGTACAAAAAAATACGTAGTAGGCATATTTATTGACATCTCGGGAGCTTTCGACAGTTTATGGTTGCCCACCCTGTTTGAACAGCTGAGGGAGATTGGTTGCCCAAGAAGATTATTATACACCTTCAGGGACTATTGCAGATTTAGAACTGCTTCCTTGAGATGCCAGAACTCGTTCATCACGAAGACCCTTACTAATAGATGCCTGCAAGGTTCAGTATTGATTTTATAACTTTACAACAAGCGTGCAAGAAATTGTTAGGAACTTTAGTAATTTGAAACTGTAAATTTCCAATGTTGCGCAATTTGTGTGATATTGAAAGAGAGGGTTAGAGATTGTTAGCGAAAAGTATTAAGTAATCCTGGAAATTATTTGCGGTCGTAGCAGAATGGATGTTATTTCGGAATGGTGCCGTAAATGGCAGCTTACACTTAACTGCAAAAAGTGCAAGGCAGTGCAAATAAGTAGTAAAAAGATCCCGTTTTCTCACGATTACAAAGTTAACAATTCAATTGTTGACACGGTAGACTCCCTGAGGTATCTAGGCGTAACAGTACAAAGCAACATGAAATGGGACTCGCACATAACTTCAGTCGTAGGTAAAGCTAATTCCAAACTACGTTTTATAGGTCGTATTTTGAGAAGTTGTAATGTTCATACAAAGGAAATTGCGTACAAAACACTAGTTCGTCCGCATTTGAAATATTCAGCTGAACTATTGGTCAATAAAAAATACAATGTACGTGGCTCTAAACTAGATTGAGAACAGTAAAACGCAACAGTGGTATCTACTATTAAAGACATTTCTACCAATGTTTATTTATACATTGCTCTTGTTCCATAGATACCTGTTCAGGAAGGACTTCTGTGATATGGAACCAGTCATGATTAATGTACATGTTACCGGTAAAGTTAAAAGCCGTCATTCTATAGACTGCCTATAGAATGACGGCTAATGTCTAAAACTAGCCGGCAATATATGAAACCTTTCATATTGCATTCATTTCCTAGGCGATCTACAGAATGCCAGAGAATCCAGCAATATATGAAATACAACTCCGATCGTTTCGAATATCACGTGTCAAGGCACGTGATTTAGTTTTTTACTGTGTTCCATGAAAATGGACAAGCAAGCTGTAGTGTTGGAGAAGGATTCTATAGACATGCCCAACGATTCGACGATGAACTGCCTAAAATTCGAGTTAATGCTGCAAAAAAACAGTATTTTCTTAACCGAAACTACTTACTAGACGTCAATAAATGGCATGAAAGGAGGAAAGTGGGTGTGTAGAGAAACTGCCACAGGAGCGTGAGCTCCATTGCAATTAAATTAAATATACAAAAAGCCAAAATGACCAGTAACAAAGAACCTAGGGACTATTTGTTGCTGAATCGCTATGATGCGATTATTGTAGAAAACAAATGTAAACACATTTATCCCGTTAAAAAAGGCGTCAGTACTATACAGTAGTGCATAAGCGACTCTGAGTTATCTGACGTACGTACTTCATGAAGTACATTTGCGCAATTTATTTATTTTATTTATTTATCAATCTTGTTTCATCGATCCCTGCTGACGAATCATGTCATGGTTAATACACATACATACAATATGAGTCATAATCATAGTAAAAACAAATATATGTTCCAAAGACAAATAAAGAGAATAATAATAAACATTCATTTTTACAACTGAATTTTGCAAAAGTCATATTGAATAAAATTAATTAATTTGTTCAAATTCTTGAATGTTGTACAAGGAGTTGCCAATAAGATAATCTTTTTTATTATTTTTTTTTAATAACTGCTTTACGTCTCTCTACAGCGAGGTCTTTAGAGACGGGAAAGGATGGGGGGCAAGGATGGAGGCAAGGAATGGGAAGGAATTCGGCCATGTCCTTTTGAAGGAAGCATCTCCGGCATTTGCCTGGAGTGATTTGGGAAACCATGAAAAACCCAAATCTGGGTGCCCGGACGGGGATTCGAACCGCCGTACTCCCGAATGCGAGGCGAGAACGCTAACCGTTACACCGCCACGCTCGGTATAAGATAATCTCTCAGTTTTTCTTTAAATATATCTTTATTATCTGCAGACTGTATTATACTCTTGGGAAGTTTATTAAACAGATGTATACCAGAATAAATAACTCCTCCTTGTACTAATGACAGAAATGTTTGTGTTTTATGCAAGTTATTTCTGTTTCTTGTATTGAAATTGTGTACCTGTGAATTAGAAGTAAACAGGTTAAAATGATCTATGACAAAGCACATGAGAGAATGTATATACTGAAAAGTCATTGTAAGAATATTGAGTTTTTTAAAAAGTTGCTGCAAGAAGATCTTGGTTGTACCCTACACAACAGCCTAATAGCTCTTTTCTGTGCTATGAAAACTTTTTTACTTTGTGAAGAGTTTCCCCAAAAGATTATGCCATATAACATCACTGAATGAAAATATGAGGAGTACACCTGTTTCGTTAATTCTAGATCTGCTGTTAGAGAAAGTGTTCGTATTGCAAAAGGTAGCACTACTTAAATTCTTCAGTAGTGAAGTGATATGTTCGTGCCAACAGAGTTTCTCATCTATTTTAATACCAAGGAATTTTATACTCTTTGTTTCTAATATTGTGTTACTTTTATAGCTTACATAAAATTCATGATTATGAAAATAAGATTAAGACTATATGGGACATTGTATAAAAATGAAACAGGAAAAAGTAATTAATCAAGTAATGATATTTTTATCAAAGAAAATTCAATAGAATCTAATTTTTCAATTGCCGATATATTTAATAAACATTTTTTATCTGTTGCTGATAAATTGACTGCTAATAGCTCAGTGACACACAGTATGGATTTTGTCAGAACAGGTTTCCGTGAAAAATTTAACTCTATGTCTGTAATATTAGCTATTCCAGAAGAAATAAGAAAAATTATCAGATCCCTTAAGAGCAAATACTCAAGTGGTTATGATGGGATTTCCAGCAGATTAATTAAATTGTGCTCCACAGAATTAATTAATATACTAAGTTATCTGTTTAATATATCTTTAGTTGAGGGTACTTTTCCAGAAAGGCTTAAGCATGCTATAGTTAAACCACTCTATAAAAAGGGAGATAAGGCAGCTGTATCGAATTACCGACCAATTTCATTACTAAAAGCCTTCTCCAAAGTTTTTGAGAAAGCAATGTACAATAGAGTTTATGAACACCTTAAAAATAATAATATTCTAACTAAATCACAATTTGGTTTTCAAAAGGGTCATTCAACAGAACAAGCTATATTTGCATTCACTGACAATATTTTAGAAGGAATAAATGATAAATTAATTCCTGTGGGAATTTTTTGTGACTTATCTAAGGAATTTGACTGTGTAGATCTAAAATTCTAATACAGAAACTAAAGTATTATGATATAGATGGCATTGTTAATAAATGGCTTAGTTCTTACCTTCTAAATAGAAAACAGAAAGTATCAATGGAGAACTTTAAGGCTGCCTTAAGAGTTCCACTGTTTTCTGAGAGAAAATTAATCAGATGTGGAGTACCTCTGGGTTCTATATTGGGGCCACTGTTGTTTTTAATATATATAAATGATCTACCCTGTGTTTCATGTAAAAATTCAAAAAAATTCCAATTTGCAGATGACACAAACATAGGAATTAAAAATACTCTAGATTTATCTACAGAATATATTTCTAATTATATCTTTGAACTGATTAATAAATGGTTTACAGCTAATGGCTTGTCTTTAAACTTTGATAAAACTCAGTACATCACACAGATTAACAACAGATATAAGACATAAAATATGCAGGCCAGGGTATTCAAGAGGTAGAGAGTGTGAAATTTCTAGGTTTGTATATTGATCACAATTTAAATTGTAAAGTACATGTTTCTGACTTAATAAAGTGATTGGGTGCAGCCACATTTGCAATTCGTACAATTTCAGCTATAGGTGATCTCCGTATGAGGCAGCTAGTTTATTTTGCTTATTTTCACTCCTTATTGTCATATGGAATAATATTCTGGGGCAATTCTACCCATAGAGACAAAGTGTTCAGAGCCAAAAAGTGTGTAATAAGAATTATGTGTGAGGTTAGCAATAGAACTTCATGTAGAGAGCTGTTCAAGAAGTTAGGGATTTTAACATTAGTGTGTGATTATATATACACATTAATGTCCTTTGTAGTCACAAATTATACTTTGTTTGAAAACCGAGCGTGGCGGTGTAACGGATAGCGTTCTCGCCTCGCATTCGGGAGGACGGCGGTTCGATCCCCGTCCGGGCATCCAGATTTGGGTTTTCCATGGTTTCCCAAATCACTCCAGGCAAATGCCGGGATGCTTCCTTCAAAAGGCCATGGCCGAATTCCTTCCCATTCCTTGGCCCCATCCTTGCCCCACATCCTTTCCCGTCTCTAAAGACCTCGCTGTTGAGAGACGTAAATACAATAAAAAAAAAAAAAATTTGTTTGAAACAAATAGTAAAATACACAATTATGGCACTAGAAGTAAAAATGATCTTCACAAGGATTACAAGTCATAGTCATTTGTTCAAAAAGGGGGCGGATATTCAGGAATACATATCTTCAATAAGCTCCCAACACATATTAAATGTCTAGCAGATGATAAGAATAAATTCAGGAAATTTTTTTTAATTGACATCTCCTTCTATTCTGTCGAAGAATTTATTTCTAAGGTATCTAAAAAATAATTGCCAGTAGCTTGTGTAAATGTAGTTTACATAATTAATTTACCATGTATTCTATGACTGTACATCTCCTGGTGTATGTATTTATTTTGTTATGCAATTGTTTATGGTACCATGTATGCTATGACTGTTGTAAAATTATTATTTTTTATATCAACTTTCATTTACTTTATTGTTGCTTTTCATTAACAAATACAATTCTCAGTTTCATCCAAACTTCGCCGTACTACACACCATCTCTGCTTCTCCTCTGTTCTTTTCGTCAAAGATCTTCCTCCTGCACTGTTTAATCCAGAGATTTTCATGTACATTGTTTATTCGGTAACGGCGCATAGATTCCTTTGATACAATGTTAATAAAACGATATAAAATATTTTTTAACAACATAAATATATAATCAGTTTAACATTAATCAGATAAGAATAGTGATTCGAAAATACCACTATCAAATAAAACTTCCCATTGAAATCAAATAAAAAAAAAAATTATTTAAAAACTAAGAGGCTGTGTATTCTTACACATCCCCTCGGCCAATTTGTCACCAAAATTTGAAATTTTTTCAAATTTGGTGTGATTTAACATCACACCATTCACCCATACATACATTTTCAGCCATAGTTACATTCATTCACACCCCCGGTATAAGTTTAGATCACATATATTTTTTCTAATCCTAACAATTTTTCTGATTCAATATTCTCATGTGTCACTCCCTCTTCATCTTCACTTTCCCTATCGTTGCATCTTCCTTGCACTCTCCGCCACCTTTCTTCCACTCGTACCTTACAATGTTGTGGCCCTCGTGGTACATATCGAGCCCTTTCTTCTTCTTCACCTTGTCTCTGGTTGGTTCCTCCTTCTCATCTTTTCCCACTGTTTCATTCTTTATTAGCCCACATTTTACCTCATTTGCGTCTTCATTTTCTTCCTTACTCACCACTCTGTCCAACGGAAATCCGTATTCTCGCTCCTCTTCTTCACCGCTGGTCTCTTTTTCCCTTGCTTCCGCATCTTCAGTTTCTTCTTCGATTTCATGTGTTTCCAACTGGTAACTTCCTTCATCCTTATATGTGAAAGCAAAAGGCATTTCACTTTTCCTTCTTGCTTCATCATTTACCTTCTGGTCGTCATTTTCCCATTCGTTCATTCTCGCAAATCCAATTATTTCTTTATGTTCTACTTCCCTCCTATCAACATTGTTATCTTCTATCTGCTCCAAATACTGCCACCATTTCAATGGTACGCTATTGTCAGACATTGCGTTCAATTTCTCGTCAAACTCTCGCTTATCTTCACTGTCCTTTTCTCTTCTGTCTTCTTCGATCTCCATTCCTAGCTTTTCTTTGCATGTTCTCATCACTTGCTTTAACCTGCTTTCTGCTTCTTCTTCCGCTTCTTTGTCCACCGCTTTGTCACAATTTCTTCCCTTTCTCCACTCTTGTATCAATTGCTGTTGATTCTGATTTATTTTCTGTTCTAATTTTTTCAGTTCTCCTTTCACTTCCGGCGTTATCATTTCCTGCATTTCTAGTTTTGTTTCTATCTGTCCTTGTTTCATTTTCTGCATTTCTCGTTTCGCTTGCATCTGTTCTTGAATAATCATAAACATTTCTTTTATGGACTTACCCTCTTTATTGCACAGATTCTTCTCCGCGATGCCAGTTGTTGAATCATCATGAACGGTAGCAGCATTACAATCCAGTGCGATAACTGCCCGCTCCCCAGCTACTTCCAAATCTTTTCCATCCATTCTTATTTCAAAATTTTCGTCACTTCCTTTCCGAAGATTACAGGTTTCTTTTATTATCGACCTAAATAATTAGCTCTCCGTCACGGTCACAGTCGCCAAGTGTAAAATTATTTTTTATATCACCTTTCATTTTACTTTATTGTTGCTTTACATTAACAAATACAATTCTCAGTTTCATCCAAACTTCGCCGTACTACACACCATGGAGGAAGGAATATATGAATATATGGAGACGAGATAACGCGAAATCCGTGAAACCTCGTGAAAAAACTGTGCCTGCGCGGCGGACATCGTAGGAGTACCAAAACATTGGGCTGTTTGCACTGTGTCAGCTGCTGAGAATATTTCATTTTCTAATATTCTTAAGTTTTCTATAATGCCAAGTTGTGATGCATATGGTTGCACAAACAGACGAGATAGGAAAAAACCTGGAATAGCGTCTCATAAGTAAGTCACATTGTAATTATCGTTCTTGAAGTATGTGACAGGCAACCGCAACATTAGTGCCATTCACTATAAATTTATTCATTGCTCTTAATAGGATCATATTATTCTCAAATTTTTGTTGGTATAGTGTAGACAATTAGCATATGTTACTATTTTGCACCTGAAAAGCTAGCCTTATTGTAGACAAATGTTGGAAATTTAATTTAAACGGGTCATGTTTACATCGCGACACAGTGAATATGGTATTCTGCATGCATTACTCACGTTTAAGTTTACACTGAAATTGCACGATGAAATTAATCGTGATAATTTGTGCTATGCGAACTACTAAACGTGATGAAATAAACTTTGTCGACGGAAATATAGTTCGTGATGCATTTCTTGTATTTAGATGTGTTAGTTTGGTTTTGTAGCGGCAATATTAATGGAAATGTTGTCAGGTTGAAATGAGGTGTATACCAGAAGAGAACAAACAATTTATTTATTATTAGCTGTTAGCTTCTGATATTTGAATGTACTGATTTTACTAGCAAAATTATATAGGCCACTACCAGTACAATATCTTCTAAGTAAGCTCAGAAACTATAAGGTCTTATGAAGTATTATTTTTTTTTAAAGCTCTAAACATTGACTTATGCTTTTTTTTAAATTTCAGATATGACTTGTTTCTGTTTGTAAATATGTCTACAAGTATATTTCTAGATTTTGAAATCTTCCTTGTCAATTACTGAAATAGAATGTGAAAATATAACCTATTTGAACATCAACTAAAATTTAACGACTGTAGAAATAAACAGTTTGTTATTCAAGTTAAAAAGAATTACCTGCTCATTAAGTTACGTCCGAATTCATCATCAAATATGGATATGGCGATAGTTTTTTCTGGTCCAGGCCGCATTTCAACCTAACCACGTCAATTTTAAGGTATAATATCTCGAGAACTAAGCGAGATATCAAAAAAATTTATTCCTTACTTTCAGTTTCCCTCATCGAGTTACATAAGAATTCGTCATCAAATTGCAGCGCCACGGTTATCGTTGAATCCCCTCATAACCTAACAACCTCACTTTTGAGACAGTATATCTCGCGAACTAAGCGAGATATCGAAAAATTTTATTCTTTATTTTCGATTTGTATCGTTGCGTTACATAAGAATCTATCACCAAATTTGACTTTGGGGACACGTTTCTTCTGAATTTCAACCAGAAACTCCACTCTTTTGAGACAGTATATCTCGAGAACGAAGCACGATATCAAAAAAATTTATTCTTCATTTTTGATGTGTCTCGTCGAGTTACATAATAATCCATCATCAAATTGCGGTGCCACGGTTGTCTTATGATTCCCTTGAGGTTTTTTGTGCTTATTTCCGTGTTTCTCTGGTCAAGCAATATGGCGGCCTCCCCTCCCCACTTGTCTCCACCCGGTTTCACTCCATGGAGGAAGGAATAATATGGAGACGACGCAAGAGACCTTTACCACGCATGGGACTGAAGCAGGCCGACGGAGGAGTGGGGGGGGGGGGCATGGCCGGAGTGGTGGGGGCTTGACCGCTTCCCAACAAACACGGGGAATATGTACAAACACCTCAAGGGGACTCTACGATAAACGTGACGCCGCAATCTGGTGATGGATTATTATGTAACTCGATGAGACAAATAAAAAATGAAGAATAAAATTTTTTGATATCCTGCTTAGTTTTCGAGATATTCTGTCTCAAATGTGAAATGGTTTTGGTAGAAATTCAGAAGAAAAAATTATTCAAAGTCAAATTTTATGATGAATTTTTATTTAAAAAGACGAGACAAATAAAAAATAAAGAGTAAAATTTTTCGATATTTCACCTAGTTCTCGAGATATACTGTCTCAAAAGTGAGGTGTCTTGAGTTGAAATGCAGAAGAAAAATTTCGCAAAAGTCAAATTTAATGATGGATTCTTATATAACACGACGAAAAAACTCGATAATAAGGAATAAATGTTTTCGATATCTTGCTTAGTTTGGGGGATATACAACATCCAAATTGAGGGGTTTAGGTTTGGATGCAGGCTGGACCAAAAATTAATTCTGTCAAAGCCACAATTATTACATGGTTGACATGCAGAATGGATATTTCAGTTTTATTACTACCACTTGTGGTTAGTCAGAAATGTGTCCTAGACCAGAAAAAAAGTAAGAGGACCCACTCTAGGGATGAGCAACCCAGACATTTTGTAGGCTGGTACCAGAAATAAAATGTTTATTCAGTCACCTTAATTAACATTCTCTTGATCAAGATGTGTTGTCTAATTTCACAGCCCTACTTATTAGGACAATTGTAAAAAAATTATCTCTCAGTTAGATTTAGATACGGGGGGGGGGGGGGGGAGAATGTTGTAAAAAAAAAAAGAGACTAAATTAGAAACACATTCCCCAAATTGATTTTGTTCAAAGGCCAATAACTTCTTTATTTATGAAGCCCATTTTTATTTCTGCATGTACCTGTTTCGACATAAATAGATGAGAAAGATTTCAAAATCGGTAAAAATAGGTATAGACGTATTTACAAACAGAAACAAGTCTTATATGAAGCTTTAAAAATAACCTAAGTCAATGGCCTGAAATAGCTATTTAAAAAATTAATAAAACTCACAGCTTCTCACGTAACAGTTAATTTCATCATCCATTGTCAGTATAATCAGGAACGTGACGAAAGAAATCGTAATAGTAAATTCACTGAATCGCGAAGTAAAACACGCCCCTTTAAATCTCATTTTAAACACTCGTTAAAAAATTATGCTAGTCTATTATGTGCAAAATAGCAAGTTTGCTGATTTTCTACACTACACCAAGAAAAATTTGAGAACAAAGTCATCCCATTGAGAGCTATGACTAAATATTTATAGACGTGCTGCAAAGTTTGCGGTGTCTACCGCTCACTTCAACAACGATAATTACAATTCAACTTACTTATGAATTGATATTCCAGGTTCTTTCCTGTCTGGCCTATTTGTGCAACCGTACGCAACACAAGCTGGCATTTTTAAACACTTATACACAATACTAAATGAAATAATCACTGCATCTACCACAATGTGAACACCTTAATTGTTGGGAAGCGCCATATGGTCGCTGCCGGTGCTGCCACCATGCGGGAGAGTTTAGTGCTTGCTTCACCGATTTAACGTCACTTCTCCTCCAAATAATTCCTTCCTCCATGTTTCACTCCAGTATGTATATTCCTTCCTCCCATGGAGGAAGGAAATATATGGAGGAGAAGTGACGTTAAATCGGTGAAGCAGGCTCTAAGCTCTCCCGCATGGCGGCAGCAGCGGTATTGCGCTTCCAAACATTGCGATTTTCCCAGTATATCCCGAAAACTAAGCAAGATATCGAAAAATTTTATTCTTTATTTTCGATTTGTCTCGTCGTGTTACATAAGAATCGATCATTAAATTTGACTTTTGCGAAATTTTTCTTCTCCATTTCAACCTCACTTTTGATACAGTATATCTCTAGAACTAGGTGAGATATCGAAAAATTTTATTCTTTATTTTTCATTTGCCTCGTCTTTTTAAATAAGAATCCATCATCAAATTTGACTTTGACCAATGTTTTATTCTGAATTTCAACCAAAACCATTTCACATTTGGGACGGAATATCTCGAAAACTAAGCAGGATATCAAAAAATTTTATTCTTCATTTTTTATTTGTCATATCGAGTTACATAGTAATCCATCACCAGATTGCGGCGTCACCTTTATCCTAGAGTCCTCTTGAGGTTTTGGTATATATTCCCCGTGTCTGTATGGAAGCGGCCATGCCCCCTCCACTCCGGCCATGCCCCCCCACTCCTCCTCACCCTGCTTCACTTCAATGCGTGGTGAAGGTCTCTTGCGTCGTCTCCATATATTTCCTTCCTCCATGCTTCCTCCATGCTACACACCATCTCTGCTTCTCCTCTGTTCTTCTGTTCTTTTCGTCAAAGATCTTCCTCCTGCACTGTTTATTCCAGAGATTTTTATGTACATTGTTCATTGGTAACGGCGCATGGATTTCTTTGACACAATGTTAATAAAACGATATAAAATATTTTAACAACATAAATATATAATCAGTTTAACATTAATCAGATAAGAATAGTGATTCGAAAATACCACTATCAAATAACACTTCCCATTGAAATCAAATTAAAAAAAAACATTAATTATTAATTATTTAAAAACTAAGAGGCTGTGTATTCTTACACTGTGCATGTATGTATTATTTTGTTATGGAATTTTTTTAATGTACCATGTATGCTATGACTGTACATCTACTGGTGTAATTATAATTTTGTTATGCGACTGTTTATCTGTAAATTGACAACTTTCCACATCCCACAGAGCCAGTCTCTTATATTGGGATCAATGGAAAATGAATGTATTGTATTGTATTGCTTGTAAATCTGGCTGTGCATAATTTTTTGTTTTAAACCTAATACAATGTGATTTTTAAAAATTTAATTTTAATGAATTTGCCTTAAACCAATTTGTTACTTCACTAACATTAAATTCTAGATTGCTGTTTGGTGTTTTTCTCACAGTCAGGTTAGTGTCATCTGCAAATAAAACACTCTTAACTTTGTCAGATAAGTTTCCAGGAAGGTCATTGATGTACAACAAGAAGAGCAGGGGTCCTAGGACAGAACCTTGTGGAATTCCATGTTTTATTTTCTCCCAGTCCGATGATGCATCTTTATCTATTTTATGATCAAAAATGGAAACTTTTGCATTCGACTTTCCATGTATGATTTAAACCATTTACCTGCAGTTCCATAAATACCATAGTATTCCATTTTTCTTCAAAAGTAATTCATGATTTAAACAGTCAAATGCTTTTGCAAGATCACAAAATATTCCTGCAGGGCTCATTTTATTATTCAATTCCTCAAATGTGTTATTTAAAAATTAATATATAGCCATTTCGATAGATGATCCTTTTTGGAACCCAAATTGTGATTTACTGAGGATATTATTTTGTTTAACATGTTTTATTACTCTACTGTACAAGAATTTTTTCAAAAATCTTTGAGAATCCTGAAAGTAATGAAATTGGATGATAGTTATCTACACATGTTGCTTCTCCTTTTTTAAACAACGTTTTTACAACTGCATATTTTAGTCTATTTGGAAACACGTGTAGCGGCTTAAGTCACCCAATGGAGCCACTTCTACACAACTTGTAACTGCTAGTTTGGTTGCAACGATGACACCAACCTGCAACTCCCTCTGGCGTTAACTTGGCAACAGTGACTTACCACCGTACCTATCAGAATTCCGAGTGTAGTCTTATTTATACTGTGGGCGTGATGTGGAACCGGCGGAGAGTATGATTACTGCTTCGGCTACCAACCTTATTGCAGTTGAGCTGGTTGACCTCTGGTGACCTCGGCTCCGTACTCCAACTCAGCTGTAAGGCTATTAGCTATTGTCTATTGTCTATTGTCAGAAGGTGACACCACTATGGTTTGCAGGCCATAGACCCATGTCGTACACATGCTGGTAGGACAAGTTAGGCTGATCATGACAGACAGTAGGTTCTCTTTACTCTACCAGTGAGAACACGGCCTAACTGCTGTACAATACTACTTATTACCAAATCTTGACAGAATACAGTCCATCCATTAACATGCCGACTGCGAGGCTATTCTCGTACTCTTCCCCACAACTTACATCTTCGCAGAATGTCTAGATGGTGGAACAACTTACTCACAAGTACTGCGAACGGCTACTCGAAGATTCCGCCAAATGTTGTATCATACCGACTCTAACGCGAGACAGACTACCAGACTATCAGAGAGAGAGAGAGACTATTACCTATCCGTTGACTGACATAGTGACGTGCAGACTCTCGATCTGTCACTCAGAAGAAGGAACGCACCTCGCGCGCGCCTTATATTACCGATTCGAACATTCTAGACTACTCTTGGTTATTGTTCGGGTCAACGTCTACTCTGTGAAAAGTGCAAACCGCTTGAGACAGCAAAACGTGACTCCTGGCTAAGCGCGTGTGGCTCGCTATGCGGCCGCACCGCCTCCGTTCAACTTAACATTCGTTCAATTCTAAATTACATAATTAAACCAAATATAATTAGACCAAATATTCCCATTACACACGCCTTGCATTAAGGATTCATTACAAAAGTGGGCAAGTACACGACTGATACAATCTGAACATCTTTTCTGTAATTTGTTTGAAATATTGTCATTGCTGGAAGAATTTTTAGGTTTTAATTGTTTCATGTGTTTATTTATTTCTGAGTTTGTTACTGGTGGCAGTTGCATTTCTAAAACTTTATTTGGGAAAGCAGTCTGGAGAAGCCTTAGGGCAATATGTGGGGATTGCTTTTTTATGCATTATTTGTGTACAACTGAAGTGAAATGTTTATTAAATATTTCACAAACTTCCCCTACTTTACTATGAACAGATCCATTTTGTTCTATTTTTATGTCTTTAGAGTGATTTACAGATTTTACTGTTTCAGTTTTTATTATATTCCATATAGTTTTCATTTTATTGCGTGAATTCTCTATTTTCTCTGGTATATACCTGTTCTTGGCCTATCTTATTACATTTCTTAGTATTTTAGAATAAAGTTTGTAATGAGCTTTCAGTGTAAAGTTATCTGATTCTCTTACTTTTAAGTACAGGTACCTTTTTGTTTTACAAGATACTCTAATACCCTTTGTTATCCATCCCTTACCAAGTTCATGGTTTGGAGTATTGACAACTTTCCTTTTTTTGAAATTTCCTTCGAAAAGTGTTAGAAATATATTGAGAAAGGAATAAAATTTTTCATTAACACCCTGTGCATGGTACACTTCTGACCATTGTTCATTATTTAAGGAATCTATGAAATGTTTTAATTAATATTTTTCTATATACCCAACTTTTCTTTATCGGTTTAATAGTATCTCTGGATTTGATACATAACAGCTGGGTATCATGATCTGAGATACCATTTATTACTGGAAGTATGTTATAGTTACTGTACTGAGAAATATCCATAAAAAACTATCAAATGCAGTCCTGCTATTATTTTGTATTCTAGTAGGGAAATTTACAAGTGTCGTTAAGTTAAAAGACAACATCAAGGCTTCCATATCTAGCCTCTCATTTCTGTGATTGAGAAAGTCAACATTAAAATTTCCACATAAAACTATTTGTTTGTTATTTTTGAAACATAGTAGCAAAGACTCTTACTGAGATAAAAAGTCTAAAATTTCCTGAGGGGGCCCTGTAAATGGCCATTACTATGAGCTCTTCCTTACCATATTCTGGTTTAGTAACACAGCATTCAAAGTGTTGTTCTATACAATACTTACTTACATCTACACTGTTGCATTGAATATTATTTTTAACAAAAAATGACAACTCCCCCTTTCTCCATTTTACATCTACTGAAATGAGAACTTAGTTTAAAATTTGGGATGGACAGCTGAGATATTCCTGTGTCAGACAAATGATGCACAAAACATCTACATTACAATTTCTGGAATTTTTAATCTCTTCTAGGCATAAAGTAATGTCATCAGTTTTACTAAATATTCCCCTTATATTTTGATGGAGAATAGTGGTCTGACCATTTTAATTCAATGAATTTAAATTGGTTACATTATTAGTAAATACTGGTATGTCAGATGGAATGTCTAATTTCAATAAGTTTTGATCAGGAGAGACGTTAATTTCTTTTAGACATCTTAATACATTTATTTTATTTACCCTAAAAAAGGCCACGACTTAACATCACTTATAAACAGGAATACCTCTTTCACTCACCTGGCATCCCCTGATCTCATCAGCAATAAGAAGCGAAAGCTTCCTATAACCTTGAATCAGATGGAGTCCATGGCGAGTATAACTGTCCCTACCAATGCAGGCCACATCTATCAAACCAATGTGTGGAATTGCTGGCTGCAGAGAACCCTT
>JARYHS010012519.1:86434721-86463050 GCA_031002005.1 Vandiemenella viatica
CCCCTCCCATGACTGCTTCCAAGTAGCAGTACATTCCTACGTTTAGACACCCCCTGAAAAGTTCTCCCTTTTACTTTACATGATCCCAGATCGTTCAGTCCAACTTGACGGTCCTCAGAGTCACCATATAGATCCCCCAATGGCCGAAACACATTGGATGTCTCCAGCTGGAAACAATCAGACAGACAGCGTCTCCTACCTCCCCTGCCAGAGCTGACTTCCCTCCACTCATTGTTCTGCCTAAGCCTAAGAACTGAGTTTTCTGCGTTCCGGGCCTTTAAATCCCTCTCCGCAGACGCCAGATCTGACTGAAGCTTCAGAATCCGCTGCTCCTGATCCTTAATTCTGCAAGTGTGACAGTTCCAGGCAATGCTGACACAAGAGTCACTGTTAGTAGCACCGCTGCACCCCCAGTTAAACCAGCGCCCGCAGTCCCGGCGCGTCACTCCTTCTCTTACTGATCTTCGGAAATTTCCACATTTAGTATCCATTACGATACTTTCATGAAAACTTAATAACGTAGGAGAATAAAAAATTTATAACGTTTACTTAAACTACTTTAAAAAAACTTAAGAACTTAGGAGAAAAAAAAATCTTTAAAACGTTTACTTTTAAATAACTACTTGTGTTTCAGTTGCCAAAGAAAAGTAAAATTCTGAGAAAAATGGGATTACTGGAGATCGCGATTCCATCAGGAGTTCTCATCATAATACTGCAGTGATCAAACGCAAGACTCCACAATAAATTCTTTCCTAAGTATATTTAACGGTTTCATACTGGTCCAGGCTGTATTACAACCTAATTTGTGCTCGAAAATAATGGTCCAGGCTGTATTACAACGGAATTACTGCTTGATAATAATATGTCTTGTGACGGACTACATCAGTATTCCAACGATATTACTATATGTTGTTGTAGCGGAATCGCGATCTTCAGCAGACCCTTCTAAATTCTAATACATTCTACTAATGTGAGTGTTTTATTAGTGTAAAAAGAATTTATTTGTGTTTTAGTGCTGTGATCTGTTCGGTGTATATTTTCTGTGTTTGTTGACAATTTTGAACGCTAGGCTTAAGTTCAGATTTTTGTTATAGAGCGTTAATATCGTTTACATTAGTTTTTGTTATTCGTATTATCAGTGATTTTTTTCCATAGGCCTTGTTAACTCAGTAAATTGCAGATTCAGTGTTTCCTGGCTTTTGTTTACATCCGTGTTTAACGTCTAGTATCAATATTGTTGTTTTAGCGTAACAGAGTTTCATAGTAAGTTTGTTTTGACTACATTAGTTTTTGTTTTGCAGTAAATTGTGAAGCTACTAAGTGATAGTGAACCATTTTATAAATAGAAAATCAGTACAGGGTTAACAAATTTTGTTTCCATTTGAGGTTAGGTCAGAATCACAGGTCTAGGTTTTCTTGAAGTATAATTGTTTAAAAAGTTCTTTTGATATCATTTGTTTGTTTTTGTTGTAAGTCTTGTAGTTTGATAAGTGTTTTAATTCACATTTCGGAAAAGTTTCGAGTGATCTATGTAGTATTTGTTTAGCATTTTTCGGGTCTACTGAAGATCGCGATTCCGCTACAACAACATATAGTAATATCGTTGGAATACTGATGTAGTCAGTCACAAGACATATTATTATCAAGCAGTAATTCCGTTGTAATACAGCCTGGACCATTATTTTCGAGCACAAATTAGGTTGTAATACAGCCTGGACCAGTATGAAACCGTTAAATGTACTTAGGGAAGAATTTATTGTGGAGTCTTGCGTTTGACCACTGCAGTATTATGATGACAACTCCTGATGGAATCGCGATCTCCAGTAATCCCATTTAGAGTTTGAAAGTACTATTATAACAAAAACTAACTATTAACTATATTTATTTATAATTTAAGTATAACGTTCGCGCGGTACGTGCGACCACGATATTCCAAAGATGTTATTATTGTTACAATTGGATGCGGAGGACGTGATAGAATGTTGAACAATACAATACAATACAAACGAACTTTCAACCAAATTCAAAATCGTTACAGGTCATGATATTGAAGTGTACATCCACATTTGTGAACCTAGCCAGGAAAAAAAACAGAAAGGTATTAAAAAGGGTATTGATGTGAAATCTATGAATTTTTTCTTAATTCATTTCCCGTTGTCAGATAGATCTTATTGACTTTCAGTCTCAGCCAGATAAAGAATACAAATTTATGATGGTGTACCAAGATCATCTCACACAACTTGTGATTCTTAAGCCTCTGACGTCGAAAAGAGCTGAAGAAGTAGCCTACAATCTAGTGGACATATTCTCGTTGCTTGGGGCGTCATCTATATTGCAGTCTGACAATGGTAGGGAATTTGCCAATAATGTGGGGGCCAGAAATGAAGATCGTCCATGGAAACCTCACCATTCACAAAGCCAGGGTAGTGTCGAAAGAGCTAATCATATCAAAAATATTCTCTGCACTTGGATGCAGGACAAGAAAATCTGACTGCTGGAGTGAAGGACTGCATTTCGTTCAATTTATGAAAAATAGAGCTTATCATTCTGGGATCAAAAGAACACCATGCGAAGGTTTTTTTTGCTGCAAACCTATAGTAGAGCTTATTAAAAGAGAAGCAACTTGAAAAAGAAATAGGAAGCCTCCAAACAAAGGAAAAAGGTGAAACTAATCATATTATGCAAAAAAGAGCTTGTTTTAAAAAACATGGATGTGATTATAGTCGATAGTTGATTAAACCAACATGATGAAGACATGCTTACCGAAGAGATTTCCGTTTTTGATACCTGTCGTGTGTGCTTAAAGGAAACGAGTGATGCACTTGCATACGAAAAGTGTCTTAAAAAATTCATACCTTCTCTGGCCATGCTAGTAAAGATGATGAAATAAATATTTTGTGCTATTGAAGGTAAAATAAATTCTAAAATCAACCTGGAAATACAAGTCAAAAAATTCTAGTGCTTCTTTGGAAACTCCAGTCAGTTACAATTTTATTTAATTGCAATGGAGCGCACACACATGTGGCAAATTCTCTACACTATGGTTACCAGAATTTTTCTCCCAATCCGGGGACGCTTCAGAACTTTTCCACCAAAATCCGGGGACGCTTTCGGCATTTTTCCTAATGACGCGTTGCACTTTTAAGTTGTAGGATTAAAAGTGGAGTTAACTTAAAAGAATCATATTTATCATTGTTATATATTTTGTATTCTAAATGATATGGTACCTGATTTTACCTCCAACTTGTTGTCATTGGTATTTCTCAGAAGAAAGAATCTTCTTGAGAAAATCTTGTCTGGATCCAAGCTGACTGAAAATTCTTGACACGTCATGAAAAATTTGTTAATATAGTTAACATAATTTGAACTGTTCTGTACTCATCCCATCACTAACCACACATTTTCTTTTCTTAGATGAAGACATCGTTAAAACACTAAAAACACAGAAACAAAACAAATTGTGCGAACTTAGGCTTCACCTCAACAACAAGCAAAGTTTACAACGCCGGGAAATGTAGTGTCGCCAAATGCAGCAATTAGAATATAGCTTGGCTACAAGCAGAGACAATAGCTACAAGACAGGTGCTAAAACTGCCAAAATACCTATAGAGAAATTTATCATTTATGGAGCGGACACCAATAAAATAAAGCTTAATACAAAGAGGTAACGCGAAAATCAAAACCTTTTGGCACTACTGAATGAAATGTAACAATAGTTAGTTGTAGCGCAAAAGTGCATATTGTCAGTACTCTATTGAACTATCTACCAATTCCAAAGAGGATCACAGACTGACTTTTTGCAAACTGCAAGAAGATATGATTTTCCAATGATGTTGTGTCCAAAGCACGTACAAGGAAGGAAGTGCGCTTTCTATTTCTTTCTTTAAACGAATGAATTAGCAAATCAGGGCTTTTAAAAAACACTCGCTTGATTAAAAAAAATTCTGGGGACAACAGTAAAAATCCGGGGACATTGCGGGGACGAAACCTGTCCGGGGACAGAAAGCTGAATACGGGGACTGTCCCCGTGAAACGGGGACGTCTGGTAACCCTACTCTACACACCCATTCCCTCCCCCCCCCCCCTATTTCCTGCACCGACCTACCAATTCTTTCAACGTTTTTGGTAAATTATTCATCATTTCCCTCAGAACAATTTTTTTTTTTTTTTTTACTTTTGGCTTTATGCCTCGTCAGCGTTGAAGTCATTAAAGGTGGAATGGGACTGGGGTCAAAGGGGGGAGGGAAGGAATGCGGCCATGGCCTTTTGAACGAAGTATCCTGGAGTGATCTGAGGAAACCATGGAATTCCCAAATCTGGATGCCCAGAAGGGGTTTCGAACCAGGATCCTCCCGAATGCGAGGCCAGAGCATTAACCACTCACCCACCTCACTCAGTCTCTGAAACCCATCTCACAGAAGAGAAATAAAAAAAATATTAGCTTGGCTCAAGAGGAATTGGGAACGAATATGGGCAGCCAAAAAGAATGAGTTCTAAGTGCTTCTTAGTGGGCTTGCATCAATAATAATAACTGAGCTTTCTGCCTATGCGTTCCTTTGATCATTTTTTTGCATTTCTAAACCATGAATTTATTCTATATTCATTCAGTTGAGCAAATAATAAAGAGTATTTGATTTGAGCTCATTAGTTAATAATGCCAAAAAGTTGTCACAACTTGTTTTGCTGCGGTATGTGGAGTTACTAGCTCACTGAAGTCCCTTAGGCAGCTCCAGAATGAGTCTATCTGGTTTTTCTTTTTTTAAAGTACAATAGTCATTTGTGATTGGCTATCAGTTGTTAGGAGTATTCAGATGACAGAGTAAGAAAGCCCCGGTATTAGTTGAAGTGAAAATTCTTGAAGAATTTTCCAAGATTGAACATGTTCAATCAGCTGCCTGTATAATCTGCCAAGACCATTCGCAAATGCTTTGATTAGTTCCTCGCCTGTACCATGAGTACTATTGTAGACTTTTGTTCTTTCGGCAACTGAACTGAAATTTTTGCAGGACTGAACTTTCTCTCAACTAAATTTTTGAAACTGTGTTCCTTTCTAATTTTTGGGACTATGTACCCTTCACAATTCAATTACATCATAGATGCAACTGTGACACCATATTTTTGGTAAATGTCATCTCTGATTTCCTCCTTGTGGCAATTGGACAGTATATTAACACTGTTACTCACTTATGATGCAACATCTCTGAACCTTGTATATATTGCAACATATCTTGTAAAACCACCCAGTAATGCATACTCACAAATCATTTTAAAAACTATACAATACCCATCAAGGAATAAAAAGTAAATGGGAGAACAAAAATGCCTGAAGTGGTATGGTATGAACATTCAAGAAGAGTACCTAATGGTTTGCAAATACAAAAATCTGTTATCCTACTTCGGATTTTCACTATCTATTTCAGTGTAAACCAAATAGAAACCATTCCATTAACTGTGTCAAAACTAACTTATGATTATAATTCAACAACAACAAAAAAAACACTACAATAATGAATGATGATGGCTCAACACCAGTGGCGTAGCTAGAGCAACAAGAGCCCCGGTGCAAAAAAATTATTTTGGGCCCTCAGGCAAGATTGGACCAGATTTTTTTTAGCTCTGCCAAGGCCCCCATAAGCAGTAGCGTATTTAGTTTCACAAGGCCCCATTTACCCTGAAGGGCCATGATAGGCCCCTCTGAGCTGTGCTTGGGGCCCCGGTGCACTGCACCGCCTAGCGCTATGGTAGCTACGTCCCTGCTCAACACACTCAACTGTGGCAAATATTTATGAAAACTACCTTTCTGTGATAGGAGATAAAAGATTTTGGTAATAGTATATTACTGAAGATTCAGCTTAAGAAAACATAAAACAAAAGCTGAAAGGAACAAACATAAATCAATGTTGCAGTAGAAAAAAAGAGAAATGAGTTAAGCATTTAACAGTAAATCAAACATATTGAACTGCAAAAGTGTCCGATTTGAAGCAAATTCAATATGGATGGAATTGGAATAAGTTATCAAGAGAAATGATGAATATATTATCAAAAAGTTCTGAAAGAAAAGTTGAAAATTGTATAGGGTAAAAGTAGGAGGGTACAGGAAAGGGGAAGAATGAGAGTGTAGGGAAATTGCAATCAGAGAGTGTGCTCCATTACAGTTAAATTAAAGTCATTTCCATCAAAAAATCTTAAATTGAAATGTGCCTGCTTACAAATATAGTAATGTTCGTTTTTATTATTTCAAAAATCTTAGAATAAAATATAACCTCCTCCTTACATTTATCCTTCAGTGTTTCTGGTAAATTGTCCACTTTTTTTTTAATATCCAAAAGAAAATCTTCCCACTCCCCTGCACCTTAAATAAAATGCCAGCTTGTGGTCATAATCCATCTCTTCCTTTCCATGCACTATTCCCAATTTTTCAACCAATATATATTCAAGCACCATCACCAATATACAAATTATACACTCAAAGCATTCTCTTCATCTGTCTTCTATCTGTCATTGAGACTCAATCGTAATATTGTACCCTATCAATTACTGATTGAGTTCTGCATTCATTTCTACGGATAAAACTAGCTTATACCCCTCCAACTCCTCTATTTGATACCCAGAATGTGTATTATACTATGCCACCAAGACCAAAGTTATGTAACCCAATTCCCTCGCTTCTCTGTTCTTTTCCTTTATCACCAACCACACTCATTAAATGAAGACTTTTAAACCTTTTCATATCGACTGATCTATATGTTCTGCAAAACTGAGTTTGCTATGAAATGTTTATGCCAGTATATTTTCACTTAAGGTCATCAGCAAGAGATTTCTCCTTCATCCTATAAACACACACACACACACACAAAATTATCAGTATATGTAATAGGTTGGCTCTTCTTGGCATTTATTTTGATTCCTTGTAGACCTAGTCAGCTAAATATCTTGTATATATCCCTTGTAGCTATTCACAGTCCTCTCCTGTTGTAATCCCTTTACATAACATTATATCATCAGCAATGAACCTAAATTCTAACCATAAACGAAGAACACAATGATACATTAGAAGTTTAGAACTATGTACAATGATGCTTATTTTTATATCTATCTTTTTCAATGTTGCATTTCCTACCATAATTCTTTGCTTTCTATGTTTTAAGAAAGCCACTATTCAGCAAGTCTGCTTTTTGTCCATGCCAATGTTTTTACCTTATTTACCATTGTTTGGGGGTGTAAGGGTTTGGGAGAGACTATACTAGTCTTTTCCAACCAAATGTCAACCTCTCCTTCACGTGGTGCACCCTGTTTGCACGGACGAGGCTCTGGCGACTGAAAGATTCCTGGTATAAGGAGTCACCCACTGCTTGCCAATGGCCTCCGAAAGGAGGGCGGAAGAGCGGGGAGCGGTTCAGGGCACCCTCTTGCCCTTGGGGTTGGAAACGGCCCCTAAATGCAGATGAATCAGAAATGATCATTGGCATGGGGATGCAGAAGGCAATGGGAAACCACTCCATGAAAGACCCAAAGGGTATCCCGAGGACATATAATCCTCTCAAATTGGCTTCTTCCTGGGTAAAATATTCCGGAGGTAAAATAGTCCCCCAATCGGATCTCCGGGTGGGGACTGCTCAGGGAGAAGTCATCAGAATGGATAGAAACAAGCTACGAGTTGGAGCGTGGAATGTTAGAAGTATGAATAGGTCAGGTAGGTTAAAAAACTTAAAAATGGAGATGGAACAACTTAAGTTAGATGTTGATGGGATTAGTGAGATTAAATGGAAGGATGCACAGGATTTCTGGCCTGGGAAACACAGGACAATTTGCACACAAGCTGTCAATGGAGTCACTGGTATAGGATTTGTAATGAACAAGAAAGTACGGCAACGGGTGAGTTATTATGAACAGTTTAGTGACAGGATTATTTTGATGAGGTTAGAAACTAAGCCTGTCCCAACAACATTAGTACAAGTGTACATGCCAACATCACAGGAAATAGAAAAAATATACGCTAGAATTGAAGAATTAATCCAATATGTAAAAGGGGAGGAAAATCTAATAGTCATGGGTGATTGGAATGCAATAGTGGGAGAAGGAAAAGATGGCAATACTGTAGGAAGTTTTGGTCTAGGAGAAAGAAATGAGCGAGGAAGCAGGTTGCTAGAATTTTGTGAAATATATAAGCTAGTAGTGGCGAACACACTGTTTAAGAACCATGCAAGAAGAATATACACCTGGAAACATCCTGGGGATACCGGCAGATATCAGCTAGATTATATCATGGTCAAACAGAGATTCAGGAATCAAGTTCTAGACTGTAAAGTGTACCCAGGAGCAGACATAGACTCGGACCATAATTTGATAATAATGAAGTGCAGGCTGAAATTCAAGCGAATAATGATGCAGCATAAGCAGAACAGACTGGAAGTGAATAAACTGAAACACTCTAGCACAAGAGAAAAATTTGCAGAAATGGTAGACTTAGGTCTAAGAAGTAACTGTGAAAGGAGCTCAACCGAGGATGAATGGAATGCATTAAAGACTGAAATAATGAAAGCTGGTAAAGAAACATTAGGCTTAAGGGAACAAGCTGCCTGAAAACCTTGGAACACAGAAGAAATTTTGGAGCTGATGGATCAGAGGAGAAGGTAAAAAAATGCTCAGGATGAAGCAGGAAGAGAGCAGTACAGGCAATTTAGAAATCAAATAAATAGGAAATGCAAAATAGCAAAAGAAAAACAACTACAAGAAAAGTGTGAAGAAGTAGAAAAGGAAATGGTCATAGGAAAAGTAGATGTTGCATATAGAAAGATCAAACAGAATTTTGGAGAAATGAAGAAAAAATGAACATTAAAGCTGCCGATGGGAAACCTCTTTTAAGGTCAGAAGATAGAGCTAACAGATGGAAGGAATATCTTGAGAAACTGTATGTTGGGGACGACTTGAACAATAGTGTATTGGAAAAGGAAGGCGATGTTGACATTGATGACTTAGGAGATTCTGTTTTGAGAACAGAATTTAATAGAGCTCTGAATGACTTGAAAGCAAATAAGGCAGTTGGAATTGATGAGATCCCTGCAGAACTGCTTAAATCTCTAGGAGAGGAAGGAATCGAAAGATTATTCAAGCTGATATCAAAAAGTTATGAAACAGGAGAAATTCAAACTGATTTTAATAAAAAATATCGTCTTCACACTTCCAAAGAAAGCACAAGCCGACAAATGTGAGAATTATCGCAACATTAGTCTAACATCACATGCTTCAAAATTACTGACCAGAATAATATACAGAATGATGGAATGGGTAGTAGAAGAGATAGTAGCTGAAGATCAGTTTCGGTTTAGGAAAAATCAGGGTACAAGGAAAGCAATTCTGTCTTTAAGATTAATATTTGAAGGGCGGGTCAAGAAAAACAAAGATACCTTTATGGCGTTTGTTGATTTAGAAAAAGCTTTTGATAATGTTAGGTGGGACAAGATGTTCAAAACTTTAAAGGAGTCAGGTCTAAAGTATCGAGATAGAAGAATACTCTATAAACTATATAAGAATCAAGTGGCTGTAATAAAAGTAGAGAATCACGAGAGACATGCATCAGTTAAAAAGGGGGTGAGACAAGGTTGTAATCTATCCCCGTTAATATTCAACTTCTATGTAGAAGTAGCAATGAAGAAAATAAAAGAAAAATTTCCATATTGCATAAGTTTTCAGGGAGAAAAAATCGGTATGCTAAGATTTGCTGATGACATTGTCTTGTTAGCAGAGAGGGCTGAGGATATTGAGATGTTATTGAATGGCATGAACAAAATACTGAAGGAAGATTTTTGACTGAATATAAATCAAAGTAAGACAAAAGTGATGAAATGGAGCAGAAATGTTACCAATACTAGCAGATTAAATATAAAAATAGGATCGGATGCAGTAGGAGAAGTAAGTGAGTTCTGTTATTTAGGAAGCAAAATTACAGCTGATGGCCGAAGCAGGAATGATGTTAAAAGTAGAATAGCACTAGAAAAAAGAGCCTTCATGAAAAAGAGAAACCCTTTAGTTTCAAATATTGATATAGGAATTACAAAGAACTTTTAAAACTCTTTGTGTGGAGCACAGCACTTTATGGTAGTGAAACATGTACTTTAGGAATACCGGAAATAAATAAAATTGAAGCATTTGAAATGTGGTGCCACAGAAGAATTCTGAAAATTAAGTGGACTGGCAAAGTAAGAAATGAACTAGTTTTGGAAATGATGGGTGGGAAAAGAAGTTTGTTGAAGAAGCTTGCAGAAAGAAGAGACAGGCTGGTAGGTCATATTTTGAGACATGCTGGATTGGTTAATTTGCTGGTGGAGGGAACAGTCGAAGGTAAGAACTGTAGAGGAAGACAGAGATTAGAATATATGAAGCAGATAATTGAGGACGTGGGTTGTAAGGGGTATGTAGAAATGAAGAGGTTAGCACAGGATAGGAAGGGATGGAGGATTGCTTCAAACCAACTTGACTGCCATTGGCAATTTCCTCTGGAACTCTTGTAAGCAGCCTACTAACTGTGATTAAGATGAATAATGGAGTATCCATGGCTGAAACAATGCTGCCTTGTTTCAGACCAGTTTCTTTACTTGTGGATGTTTCTAATGTGGTTCCTTATCAATCTGTTGATCGAAATATCCACCATTGATGTTAAACTAAAAGGCCTGTCATTTTCAATGATATTTTTTAACCTCTTTTATGGACTGGTTCTACTATCTCACTATTCCAGAACTCAGTTATCCAGATTCAATGTAAATAATATTACGAGGTATCATACAACAGGATAGCTCTCTAACTTCAATATATCAATAGTAATATAATAAATGCCAGCAACTTTACACTTTTTATGTCCCTCATAGAATCCTTATGATATATTTACCAGTCTTTTAATATGCTAATTACTACTTCTGTGAGGAACCATCCCAGCATTTGCATGGAGTGATCTGGGGAAACCATGGAAAACCCAGATTAGGATGGCCGGAGCACTTTAGCAAAAGCTACTCCTGCCGGATTTTAAGTTAACTCGCCCGGTAAATCCTTTCTATTCCATTGCCTAATCGCTCGTGGGAAAAGTGAGTACAGAAATGAATGGCCCTTATTTCTCTTATCTTATTTCTGCGGTCATTCCGAGATATGAATGTTGCTGGTTGAAGTATTTTCTGGCTGTCATTCCGAAATATGAAGATGAGGCGGCTAAAGCGGATTGCAAAAAGAGAGCATACTGCAGGAAGGAAGCAGTAAGGCAGTAAGTAACACTGAAACAACTATATAAGTATTTAATTACAACAAGCATGGAAGCTAAAGTTGCATTCATGAAGAATATATTCAGACAATTGTAGATATGGATGGGGAAGAAGTTATGAGGAATATGAAAAAGGCAGAAACTGACTGGATGATATGAGAACCATCTGGAAAGTAATACGTGTTTAACTACAAGTTAATATATTTATATAACTTAAAGAACTTTTCTATATAGTCATCAAGTACATTCAAACACTTTTCATATCATACAATAAGTTTATGTATCCCTGCTAATCATTACTCTGCTGCTAACCCACTGAGAAACGCATGAAGCTGCTGCTACCACAGTGGGATACAAGGAAACCATCTTGCATAAATGATGTTTGCCAATTTCAGCCAATTTCCTGAAGAATGGTACGTGAAACATGTGAAAATTGTTTACTGATTTCATCCAATGGGATATGTCGATCCCTCTTTGTGAATGTATCCACTGAATTCAGCAAGCTGTCTACAATGACTCACAGGCATCTTGTTCAATTATCAGCATGGGAATTCTCTCTCCTGAAGATTAAATTCTGACACCATCGCTGAATAAATCATTCATCTATTGCATTGTCTCCATAAATCTCTTTGGTTTAATAATAATGTCAAATGGTCTTGAATTCAAAAACTGAATGAAAGATCTCAATCCGCAATGAATATTTTTTTTAATTTAATTTTAATTGCAATGAAGTACATGATCTATTGGAAAATTCCTACACACATTTTCTTTTTCTTATTAATTTTTATCTTAAATTTCCTCACCTACCTACTTTTGCCATTTTTTAATTTAAATTTAAAATCCTTTCAATGTGTTTGGAAAACTATTTCCTTGAAATTTATTATAATCACTGACTCCCTTAACCCACAAGAATTTTTATTTACCCTCTTATACCTGATATCAAGTGCCAGCTTATGGTCTTGTTCAACTTTTCCCTTCTATTCACTAATTTTAATTCTTTTTATACCATCCCTGCAAGCCTCATCAACATTATACACTCCAAACACACTCTTCACCCTCCTCCTGTCTTCCAATTAATCCCAATACAGCTTCTTTTCTTATCAATTTCTGTTTGGATTTTGCAATGATTTTTATTAACAAATCAAGGAATTCTCGATTTCTTAAAACATTTTAAGCACTCACAGTTATGAGAAAAGTTTGATAACCTTTCACAAAGTAAATCGACAGTTGACTTGACCTCTAATGGTAGCTCCTTGAGATGCCAGAACTTTACATGGCGCAAATAGGAAATGGGCCGCCGTAAGTAGGCGTGCAAGGGCGACCTTTTTTTGTTTTTTTTTAGCACAACAGCCGCTTCGGGCGGCCCGACACTCGGGATGCCAACAATGGGGGTGGCAAATAATGTTCAAAGGGGCGGCAATCTCACAGTTTTTTGACTTGGTTCGGAAATTTCCTAGATCCGCCATTGGCTGTAGTTTGACAGGGGGCGGCTTAATCGGTATTGCACGCGGGCGCTCAAACAGCTAGCGGCGGGCCTGAATAGGAACTACAGGGCGTTCGCCGGAAAACGCTACCCTCCCAGTCTGTTGCCGTCGGCAACTTGCTCGGTCAGTCGCGCCAGCAGTTTCCGCCACACGGCACCGTGAATCACCGCACTGTTTAACACCTCCGCTGCCCCAACAGTGCAGTGCAGTGACCCTTACATTGTTAAGAACGGTTTCTTTGCATTGTAGATAGTTTGTGACTTCAGTCTCTTATTAATCAGTGTTGTGAATAAACGTTTCTTTGCGGTTTGGCTGGTTTGGGGCTTCATACTCTTATTAATCTGTACAGTGTTTGAGTGTGAGTAAAATTATGGTATGTTACAGTTTGCAACAAAGAATATTTCTCTACGATACATATGTGAAGAAGAAGTCGTTTAAAAAGTGTCGCAGTAAATTTCATCGCGAATTTCCTGGCGCTTTACTGCCAGCTAAATCAACAATTCTGCGTCTGGTTAAAAAAGTAAGAGAAATGGGTTCATTTTTTAACAAAAAGAGACTGTCGGTCAACCGTATTCTCACAGAGGAGAAAATTGACGATATCGCTTTTCGACTAGAACAGTCATCCAAAAAATCATTAAGTCAGTTAGGGCAGCGTGTGTCTCGAAATATGTTCAGAAGATGTGAAATGTGCATTACACAAGAGGGTCAACACTTCCAGCATCTTTTATAAGGTAAGCTAATGAATTACGTCACATTTAAATGCTTAGCACACAAGTTTATGAAGTTTATGAAGCGTAATTATTATGAAATAGTCCGCGGCCGACGGTCGAACAATGCCGGAAACTGACCGCTCGCTCGCCGGGAGCAGTTTCTTCCTTGTAGCGCTAACAGTGGGTTGCGTTTCCCGGCGAACGCCCTGTACTTTCCATGTGGCCCTCGTCAATAGTTACTGTCTTGCAGGGCTAGGTGGGAAAATATGATAATGATGAAAAGCAAATTAAAAATATATTCTGATAATATTAAGAGGAAGCTAGGTAGGTTAAAAAGTATAAGGGGCTGGTAGTAATAATATTATCACATATTTGTTAAAACACTGTATTATACTTACAAATATTATTTCTAACGAATCGTGAGACTTGCTCTCCTTCCACATACGGTACTTATTCCTGGAATATCTTTCTAATTCTGTGATATGTGCTTTTTTAATTTTGTACTTACAGCCACTCACAGTTTTCACCTCTCGTTTACTGAACTCTCTAACATCTATCAGAACTGCATCATGTTTGCTTATTCCTCCTATATCCTGAGACACCACAAAATTATCATCCTGGTTTATTAGAAAGATATCTGATATGTAAAGTCACCTTGTGCTCTACTTAACCAGTTGTGTAAAATTTCTACAATAATATATTTACAAATCTATTTTCCATTGTGTTAGTAATATTCTTTATCTAGCAGGATAGAGATGGTAAACTTAAATCCCCAACAATAAGGACCTTCCCATGCTCACCTCCTAACTAGGAATATTAATTTAATTTCTTCCCATAAATCTCATCTTAATCATTCACTCTTCTATTGTGCCAAGCATATTCCATAATCTTAGTGAAAAATCATTGTCTTCATTCTTTCACTACCAATCATTCTATCCCTATAACTATCAGTAGTTTGTGCATCTCTATTAAGTTAATAAACTTTATTACTTTGTTCATTATATTGCTGCAGTTCACTAATAACTGTTTGATAAATTGCTTTGTCACATTCTCAGTACTATTCTTCACTACCATCCAAGTGTAACCTTGCCCCCTTCCCTTTTATTGCTTCACCAGATTCTCATTTCTTTAGTATATGTGACTTCTCCTATTGTGCATCTAAATTCATTATTCCTTTGGTCACATATTTTTATCTTATTCGCGGAGAATTAAAGAATGAATATTGTTATTAACTTTTACATTTTAAACACATAATTAGTGAACTACCAAAGAAAATACAGAGACTACTGGTTGTCAAATGACGGGTTTAAACGTTGGCTGCTTAAGGAAGAGGATTGGGTTTAATTCTAGATGGGGATACCGCTGCCTCACGACTGTTAACGTGACGTCATCGTGACGTCTCGTTCACGTACAGTCGTAAAAACATATATTGTGACCGAGCGTAGCGAGGTCACAATAATTTAAAGCTGCACAATACCGGTATCAACATAAACTGATATCCCGAAGGTGGATCAGATGCAGGCGGCCGCTGGTAAGGGGGCATCCACAAATTACGTGAGGTGTTTTTTCCGGATTTCTGGACCCCCCCCCCCCTCATCCCTGGTGAGATTTCGTGAGATCTGGCCGCCCCCCCTCCCCCCTCTGGTGAGATCTGGTCCGTGAGAACCCCCTCTAGAAATCGCCCTGGAAACTTTTATAGACTTTTTTTTTAGGTCACACCCTAACTTTTTTGACGAAATACCCTCCTAAAATCGACTTTGGCACAAACTGTAGACCTTTTTTTTGGCTCTACTGTCCCCAAATTTTTCGCAAAATCTCACGTGAGATTTCCGTAGACCCCCCCTCCCCCCTGGTGAGATCTGGTGAGATTTCGCCGGACACCCCCCCCCCATTTCACCTCACGTAATTTATGGATGCCCCCTAAGCGGCCGCAGATGTCCGATAACACAAACAGATGTTCAATGTTTCAGGTGAAGCTCGCATTTCATCATCATCCGGCAGTGAACCCGCGAAGATTAGCAATATTGGTTGTGTTATCGGACATCTGCTGCCGCCTGCATCTGATCCACCTTCGAGATATCAGTTTATATTGATATTGTACAGCTTTAAATTATTGTGACTGAGCTTTTTTTTTTTTTTTATTGTGGGAGCACCCAAAACCCGCTCCTCCAAGCATGGCGGCCTTCCTGTTATCTACTGCTCGCCTCTGCACATGCATTAAGTTAGTATTTCTATAGGTGAACACAGGAACGGGATTGTGATGTATTCCATGCGTCCAGGCGTCCGCCCGTTTACATGGGTCCATCGGATTAGATAGACAGAAACTTTTGAAAGAAGAGACAGGGCAGAGGGGAAAAAACCTCTGCGATAGTTAGGTAGGGAATAAGAGCGGCTGGCTAAGATACTGCCAGTACCACGACAGATTCTATGCTACAAGGTTGGATGTATGAAGGATTTGTTAGCTTTGTTAGGATATGGTATCATGCAATAACTACAGCTGGTCCACACACCGCCGCTGAGGTTATCAGCTGGTGCCGCTCGCCGTCGCTGCCGTTGAGATGGTCCTGGAACATGCCAAATCGTTATATTAGTAACAGCTGTGTGCAACAGGTGTTGTACGTGTTGGTGAGACCTGATTCGCACCGCCAGGGCTCCAGAGCGCAACCGCCGCAACGCGCAGAGCCTTCCCCTCATCCCGGGAGTACACGGTAGGGTTTCGCCGACGGCGACACCACAGTGCTGCTAGATGACCACCCCCGACTTGCCCGGGCTTTAGGACGATGACGGACACCACCGCCATGACCACCCCCGCCAGCACGTGTCATCGCCACCGGGAAAGACAACCCCGCCATGCTCATATCCAGGAAATGTTGGGGCAGGATGCATCGCGCTAGCCTGCCACGACAACCGTCGCCCCCACGGTGCTTACCACGCCGGATACTGTACTAATGCTGTTTGTGGATTGATTTCTTCTGCACCTGCGATCGCACTGTAACCACTTTCCTTAGCCCAGTGATCACTTTGCAGGTTGGTTAGGGAATGGGACCCTAACCCCAGTGGCCCTTGCTGCAGTCAACTGATTTCTTACTTGTTTATGTATTAGTTTTTTCCTATCTGTTGAGCAATATTTTCGGCCGTGGGTGTTTAAATCTGTGGTTGTGATCGTAACTGCCTATAGTGCGTATCAAAGGATTTCGCGACATTTGGGATTTCCCGTACATGTTTATGGCAAGCTTCTTAATTACTTGCTGTATTGTGATTGAGCTTAGCGAGGTCACAATATATGTTTTTACGTGGATGACAATACATGAACGCGACGTCACGATGACGTCACGTTAACAGTCGCGAGGCAGCGGTATCCCCATCTAGAATTCAACCGAGGATTGCACCACATATTTCGAAATGTGAAGAATTACTTTTACTGTGAAATTTAATCATGCAATTCATGAAGGTCGACTGAGGAAAACAAAGTCTACTTTCAAAACAGTTTTAACCATGAAAAAGAAAAATGTTAGTGTTGAAGAAGACAAAGTTTCTTCCTCAGAGGTTTTGTTGACATGCCATAGTTATTTATCTTAGAATAGTAGTAACAAATTACGTCTATGATTGAACTATATTCCAATATATCACAGAAAGCATGTTTTTGTCACACAAAAAGTGAGGCGACAGTGGAAAATATATTAGCATCACACTCTTTATCTATAGACTAGTAACACTTTTTAATTTCCTGTGCCATATCTTATAGAGGTAATTGTAAATTATTTCCTGTAGCAATTCGTTTTTTCTCAAGCAACGACGTAACAGAACTGCTCTCATAGTTTTCTATGAACATCGTGTCGAAACATCTGCTGCAACTGCAAATAATATAAGAATTTGAAGACGTAGCGTCGGTTTGGATTTAAGTAATTTAGTTACTTATCACGCTCAGTAAATTTTGGATAAAGTAAACAAAAACATTTTCCCAACATTTTGGTGTGATGAGTTTTACTCGTCGTTGGCATGGTCAAATTTCGAAATAAGGTTTTACGACGGCATGTCCAAACATTTTATACCCACTGCCAGGTTTTATTAAGAACTAATGGCTAAAGAAAAATGTTGCCAACTGTCTGTGAAACGTGTAACTATGTTCAGAGTGTGATAAGTGTATTTTTTTGTTTGTTTGTGAAATGTGCCGTTTATGAGGCAGAGAGGCCTAAGAACCAGTCAGGACGACCGGTACGCAGAGGCCTGGGCTTGTGCCCGGTCCGTTGTACTTCCTCAACCAAGCTGGCAGGCAGAGAGAACAGATCACCTTCCGCAAGGACCCGTCGACTAGCTGTCAGGAGTGTCCGAAGGTAATTTTTTGGCCGAAGCCGAATGTTCGGTTTTGGGATAACCTTCGGCCGTAGCCGAAGCCGAAGGTTCAAAAATAATCATACATCTTAGAAAACTGACACGAAGTATATATGACATGCAAATACTGAACTGTTTTTTTTGTGTTATATGTAGTATTTTTACACCTTTACAATAATTATAAACACAGTTTTTATTTAATATTTATTTATTAGAATAAAATAAAACAGTTAAATAGTACCAAACCAGGTTTTGAACAACGCAATTTAGCAAAATTAAATGCAAAAAACTATAAAATTTAACAATAACAGCCCGAATTAAATTAGAATAATTTGTCTCGTGGATTAAATTAATAATCAATTACTTGGAGTTTTAGCTTTGGTAAACTAAATACTAGCTTAAATATAGAAATACTGTCGTTTTTTAATAACTATAAAAACAAGTTTCAATCTTCTTGTCTAACATAAATTATTCTAGCTTTTAAAATACCATATCCTGCTTTCTAAATTAGCATCGCATATTAAATTTTCAGTTAGAACCGAATCAATACCAATATAAAGTAGTTTCACGTATACAGATTAATTAAAAATGTACTAAATGTAATCAAAACAAAAAGTAGATCAGCACTAATAAAATAAGATTTAATAATCAAAGCCAAACAGCCTGATGTTATACTAATAGTTTTTCAACATTTTCGCCGCTTAAATTAGCTCTTCTGTCGTCATAGATTTGACAGACAGCACTGAACAATTATTCGCTAGGAAGACTAGTGGTATGAGCTGACAGATATTTGGTTGCTATCGCTCGTAAATAAGTACACGGACTGGAAGCCAAATATTGAAAAATATTAGCGGTACTCAGCAGCAAAGGTTCTTTTAAATAACAATTCAAATGTTCTTCAAACGGCAAGTGACAGCTGTCCAAATATGCGGGTATCCCTTAAATCGCCTGCTGGGAATTAGTTTTCAGGAGTAGAATTTGGTGTTGAACTGGTGGGCCCAGGTTCATCAACATTCAAATGATCCGTTTTATTTGATGTTGTCAGTGCACAGTTTTGACGTAGAAATGCCAAAATTTCAGTCTTCGTTTTTACAATTTCGTCGCTAGTCAAATACTTAGTTTTAAACTGTGGGTCGAGTAGAACGACAATCGATAACTATAACTGTCAGGTTTTTCTTGCGAAAACAAATCTCCTGTTAACAGACCCACACAAGCGGCTTTTGAGCAATATTTTATGATCAGTCTTTATCCTTTGAATTTAAGATAGCAATCAAGATACTGATGATAAATCATAGAAATATACGTTGTTGCTCGATAAAAACACTTCAGCACGGTTATAAAATTGTTCATTTGTATCCATTCTTCTGCAGTTGGAATTTAACAGTGTCAGTAATTTTTTGTGCAATATATCGCCCTGTATGATCTTCTTCCAAGAAACTATCTGCCAGTTTATTTTATTTTATTTTCCTTTTGTAACCATGCCATGTGCTTTGATACTCAAAAACGTGTTTGTTTGATCACTTCATATGTTCGTGGTAAAACTGATCCATTCAGCCTTTTTCTAAATGCAATGTAACTTTACTGTTTACTTTTTCGTACATTGACTTAAAGACTTTCTAAAATATTTCTCTCGCTTTTGTTTGTATTTGGTCGAGTTTGAGGATCAGTAAAATTAAGTCTGGGAAGTGCTTCTCCTTCAACGAGGTTGTACTGAAGAATGTTTACGATGATAAGGTCCATACGTAATACATTAATCCGCAAAGAAATCCTATGATTATCGGGCCAAGATGGCGCTACTTTTTTTCTGCGATATCCCATAAAGTAGATTGTTAAACTTCCTTTTCTTATGGTGCATACAAGATCTCAGAAATTTTTTTTTCAATGTATCAAGCTCTTCGTATTTAACATTGGCTTCACAATAGACTTTCCACTCATTTTTATGATTTTTTTCCAAATGGTTCTCTATCTTTGCTATAGTCTGCTGGTGCGCTACGTTGACGGTGTTCGTAAAAGTTGGTTAATTTTCGGTGGCTAGATGTAAAACTTCGGCTTCGACCAATCATTCGGCTGATTTTGGCCGAAGCCGAATGTACGGCCGAAGATGCTATTTTTGGCAGAAGGTGGCCGTAGCCGAAGCCTAAGCCGAAGCCGAACCTTCGGTCGGACTCTAGCTGTCAGTATCTACTCGTTAGCGATCTGCAAGCAGGCAGAGTCTTTCACTTAATGTACAGAAACATTTAATAGTGGGAATTTGTTTAACAGAAGGCGGTATGGATCACAAACTCACCGATGCGAAGAAAAGTTTAGTAGAAAAAGTTAAATGTAGGGCCTTGCTTTGCAGCACGATACTGACAACAACAACAAAAAAGCTAGTTGTGAGGAAGGAACTGTGAGACATGTAGAGATGTGTATGTGTTGTTCGTCAATCAAAAACCTCGAATGCAGCACAAGAAACTTCCTTTCTTCGAATGTGGCTAACACCAATTTTCAGTTGGCCAATGGGCTTCTCCTTGTGAGGTAAACAACCTAACCTTTTGTGATTTAACATTGAAGTTTTTTTTATTTAGTAGATGTAATTGTAAACACTAAGATTGAATTTATAAGTCCCAAGGTCACAGAATGACAAATATATGAGATCATTGGCGAATAAAGAACAGTTGAAAAAAGTTGAAGAAAAGGTTTTGTTGGAAGAGGATGAGTTGATTTGAAGAGAAAATGTATTGAGAGAAGAGGTGAAAGAGAAAGGCTCGATGGAGAAGACACGAATAATCCTGGCGGGATTAGTAATTGGAAAATATTAGCCTGAGGGCAGAGAAATTAGAGTAATGATGAAGATAATAAAATTTGAATTTGTAATTGATAATTGGTTGTTATGTGGAAAATAGAAGATATACGATGAGTAGAAAATGTTTTATTTAATATTGAAATTGTAATAAAGACAAAGGAGTTGATTTTTAAAGTTCGTGTGGTATGGTTTTGTTAATAGTGATTTGATTTACAGCGTGGGTATCGAAATAAGTTCAGCGACGGACAAAGAAGGATAAATGAAATTACTATGCACTGGTCTGACGCTGGAAACATAAGTAAAAGTATTATATTTAAGTGGATAAAGTACATTTTCATATTTTCGAAAAACAAAGAATCTTACATCCTCTTCGAGGAGGACGACGTCGACGCGATTTCGGAGGGTCTTGGGACGGAGATCCAGATTCCGATGCGATTCTGATTTGAGTCAGACCGAGAGAACAACAGAGGACCTTCCACAAGGACCAATCGACTAGCTGTCAGTATCTACCCGCTGGAGAGCTGTTAGCAGCTAAAGTCACTCACTTAATGCTAAAATTTTGTCAAAATCACGAAAATTGTTAACAATTGTCAAAGTTTGTTAAAAACATGAAAAGTAGTCAAATTTCCAACAAAACTGCATCACTGTGGTGGATAGAAGTTTGCATGTATAAATGTAACTTTCCGTGAATTTCATAATCTTAGCTGTGATGTTTGTCACTACCGCGGTATTGACAAACATTATTCATTAGGCTTTTACTTCTAGTGTCACATCAACAATGTGGTATTCAACAGTTAAGAAATTTCTCCATTTGCAGTTAAGTCTTACAAAGCTTCATAATGGGCCTCTTCATCAACCAAGAAGCATGCAGTCATCTCAATACAACTAGTAATAACCAAACGAACATAACCAACACTCGCCAATATTGACACAGACGTCATCTAAGAGGAGGCCAATGAGACAAAGCTTCATAATGGGCCTCTTCATCAACCAAGAAGCTTGCAGTCATCTCCATACAACTAGTAATAACCAAACGAACATAACCAACACTCACCAATATTGACACAGACGTCATCTAAGAGGAGGCCAATGAGGCAACGAACTAATCTTTATTTAAGAATTTGAGTGGCACATTTTGACTTTTTATAACGTCAAACATATCGAAAGACGGATAAGACTGATAACTGTAAGGTAGTAACACAGTTACTGCTGTTATAATTCTAAAGTAATAGGTCATGAGTGTCTTAAACTTTAAATTGTAAGATTCCTTCCCTTTATTAGTAAGTAAATTTTTAAGTACGCTAACAGTACTTGGGATACCTCTGCATCCATACCCTTCACGCGGTGTTAATTTCATATTTCATGTACCCGCTTATTTTTAATATCGTTCAATAAAACAACATTTCAATTTTAAGTTGTAACCTATATCTTTCGAAAGGATATCTCTGACGAATACTTGTATAATTGATTAGAAAGAAAACCAAAGTCCTGACATTGTAACCACGAATCATGCCCTTAAAAACCTCATTGCCATCAACAGATTACATTTCGTAACAAACAAGCATTAATAGACAGATTTCTTCTTGCACACCAAATACAAACGTAGGTACACCCAACACAGACAAGCATTATCTCACAAACATATAAGACTCAAGCCCATGAGACATCAATCTCACAACTCTAACATCTTCCTGCAATCCCCAACAGATACCAAATACTTACACAGGGTCACCCAACAAATGCAAACATCATCTCTAAAGCATACATCTCACCATAGTTACGGGGAGCAAGGGAACTATATGTTCTACGCCACTAATCAGGTCAAGTAGACTGCAATCACCCTTCACATTTTAAACGATCTTGCAATTACAATGTAAAAATTGTTTAATGTTTACAACATTTAACAATTTCTGTTAAATTCATAAAATTCTATATATTTCCAAAATTTTGTAAAAATCATGACAATTGGCAAAAAAAAAAGTAAAATGAGTAGAAACGCGAGAATTATACAAATTTTCCCAAGAAACACGTCATTTGTCCGTTTCTGTTGTCATGGCGGTCTACTGGAGCATAAAAACCTACAGAATTCATGTTTCTAAATCCGATCCAGTAGTAAAATAAATTGAATAAATTATATACCACTTTATTATTTATCAATACTCCAACTTTAACATATTTAATTAGTGTAGATAAAATAATAGATAGAAATCGGATATAATGTTAAAATTAACATCTTGGTGATATCACATGCATCCGTTCTCTCTATAAAATACTTTAATTCGTGGCTCACTTTAGATATCAAGTGGCCATAATATCAAAGAGCGTAAGAAATTAGAAATACACCAAGAAACTTCTTGAGTGCGATCGTCAGGGTGTCACCATGGAGGAAGGAATATATGGAGACGACGCAAGGGACCTTCACCACGCACTGGTGAAGCCGGTTAGAGAGATATGGAGTGGGGAGGTCGCCATATTGGTCGGCCGTAGGAACACGGGGAATAAGCACAAAAAACTCAAGGGAATCATACGACAACTGTGGCACCGCAATTTGATGATTGATTATTATGTAACTCGACGAGACAGACCAAAAATGAAGAATATATTTTTTTTAATATCCTGCTTAGTTATCGCGGTATACTGTCTCAAAAGTGAGGTTAATGGGTTGAAATTCGGAAGAAACATTTCCCCAAGGTAAAATTTGGTATTAGATTCTTATGTAACACGACGAGGCAAATTGAAAATAAAGAATAAAATTTTTCGAAATCTCACTTAGTTCTTGAGATATACTGTCTCAAAAGTGAGGTGTTTCAGGTTGAAATTCAGATGAAAAATATCCCCAAAGTCAAATTTGATAATAGATTCTTATGTAATACGAAGAGAGAAATTGAAAGTGAACAATAAAAATTTTCGATATCTCATTTACTTCTCGAGATATGCTGTCTCCAAAAGTCAGAAGCTTAAATGGAAGTGGTATACATTGCGATACGTGATACACGTTGTGTCACTAACATGGTGTTTATGAAATTACTAACAACTAATAATAATTTGTTAGTCCCTTCTGGTACATGCTGATTTCAACCTACCCACATTTCCATTAATATTGTCGCTACAAAATTAAACTATGTAGACACCTAAACACATGAAATGCATCGCGAACTAAATTTCGGGTAACAACAACGTTTGCTTCATCACGTTTCATAGTTCGCACAGCACAATTTATCACAATTAATTTCATCGTACACTTTCAGTGTAAACTGAACTGGACTAAAGCAAGCAGAATACCATATTCATTGTATCGCGATGTAATCTTGACCCACTTAAATTAGACTTCCAACACTTGTTTATAATAAGGCTAGACCTTTAAGTGCAAAGAAGTAACATATATTTGAGAATGACATTATCCTGTTGAGAGCAATGAATAAATTTATAACGATAGGCCCCAATGTTGCAGTTACCTATCAGACACTTCAAGAACAATAATTACAATGTGACTTAATTATGAAACGTTATTTCAGGTTTTTTCCTATCTTGTCTGTTCGTGGAACCGTATCCAACACAACTTGGCATTATAGAAAACTTCAGAATATCAGAAAATGAAATATTCTCAGCAGCACACACAATGCAAACAGCCAAATGTTTTGGGGTTATTCCTATGGTCGCCGCGCATGCGCAGTAGGAGACGAGTTTTTATATGAGATTTCACAGATTTAGAGTTATTTTGTCTCCATATATTCCTTCCTCAATGGGTGTCACATAGAGTGGCGCAAGAATTATCGCAGGACATTGCATTCAGACTGACGTCACCAAAAGATTGCATAATCGGCGAGCTTATGAGACCCGTTACAAAACAGACTTGCTTCAAGGATATCTTATAATGAACCAAAGGTTGGACTGGCTTGAAATACCTAAGTGCAACAGATACATTTTACTTCGCTAAAGCAACTAATCTTATAAAATTACTAGTAACGCAAAGGCAATAGGAAGACTAGTAGCTACAAAAATACTATGATGAAAAGGAAGCTAAGTATTTTTTCATCAGTACCCTAAAACAAAGAAAAGAATTAACATCTTAAATGCATTAATTTCGAGCGCTGAGGGTAAAAGTAAATGAAAAATCGTATAGAATATTACGATTTTTACCCCGTCCCCCTTCCGCACAAGAGACATCACGGAAAACCAGCAATTTTTCATATAAACGAAGTAGTATTCTTAAACGCGTATAATCCAGTGCTGGTCTGATGCTATACGACAACTCACGTACAAAAAGCACGTCTATTATTTTTTACACTTCAGCTCGAAAATTTTTAGGTACTGAGGCACGTCTGTTTTCTGAGGACAATTTATTACTTAAATGTGTTCACAGCCTCTTTGTAGCACCGTACAATTAGTGGATGCCATAAGTTCTTGGTGATGACGTCGACGTCCGCATCATACTGGCCGTCGATCAGGTTTCGCCATGTTGACTCGCCAGTGAAGAAGACACTGCTGGTAGAATCAGTATTGTGCATAAAACAAAAATTTAATTTAATTTAATTTAATTGCAATGGAGTACAGGCTCCGGTGGCAATTTCCCTACACACCCATCTTCCCCCTATCCTGCACCCACCTACATTTGCCCTCAAATTATTCATCATTTCTCTTGGTAACTCATTCCAATCCCTGACACCCTTACCTAAAAAAGAGAATCTTCCCACACCTTTGTGCCTGAAATCGAGTGCCAGCTTGTGGTCATGGTCATCTTTTCCCTTCCATGCACTACTTTTCATACCTATTGCAATATCTTTTCATGCCTCATCACCAGTATATGCCCTGTACACTCCCATGACCCTCCTCATCCTCCTCCTGTCTTGCAATGAATCCCATTCCAGCTCCTTTATTACATCCATCACTGATTGCATTCTGCGATAATTTCCAGAAACAAATCTAGCAGCCCTTCTTTGAACCTTCTTCAACTCCTGTATTTGATACTCAAAATGTGGGTCCCATACTACACTACCATATTCGAGCAATGGTCTTACCACAGTTTTGTAACCCAATTCCTTTACTTCTCTCGTGCATCCCCTCATCACTCTCTCCAACATGTGCAGAATTTTGAAACCTTTTCCTACCACCTGTCCAATGTGACCTGCCCAGTTAAGCTTGTTATCAAATGTAATGCCAAGATATTTACATTTCAAGTCTTCAGCAAGCAATTCTTTCCCCACCTTATATTCATAATTAACCTTTTGTTTTTTATTTGTGTATCTAATTAGCTGACTCTTCTTTGCATTTATCTTCATCCCATGTTTACCAACCCAACTAGATATCCTGTCCAGATCACCCTGCAACTGTTTACAATCCTCTATCGTTTTGATCCTTTTATACAGCATTATGTCATCTGCAAACAATCTAATTTCAGATGGTAAACAATCTACACAATTATTCATTAGAATAATGAATAGCAATGGTCCCAATGCGCTACCCTGCGGCACTCCCATTTTTACTTTCACTTCCTTTGATACTGCATTTCCCACCCTAACTTTCTGTTTTCTACCTTTTAAAAATTCTTCTACCCAGCAAATCACTTTCTCATCCACTCCAATAATTTTTACCTTATTTACTACCATTTTGTGGCTTACTCTGTCAAACGCCTTTGAAAGATCTAGTGCTACACTATCAATTTGGCCTCCCTTATCCATTTCATCTGAAATATCTTGCATATATCCCACCAACTGAGATTCGCATGAATATCCTTGCCTGAACCCATGTTGCCTGCTTGAAAACCACTTACGTTCCTCACATATATTTCTGATGTGGTTGCATATCAATCTTTCCATTAATTTACTACCACTGAAGTCAAACTGATTGGTCTGTAATTTTCGACTCTATTTCTCACCCCTCCTTTATGTACCGGTACTACTATCGCACTTTTCCAGTCTTGTGGTAAGCAGCAAGTATCCAGACTCAATTTAAATAATATTTCAAGATAAGGTACAGTGTCACATCCGACTATCTTTAAGATATCTGTAGTAATATTATCTGCACCAGCCCCCTTATGTTTTTTCAGCTTGCTTATTTCCTTCATGATTTCTTCAGGATGAATTTCAAATTTTTTAGTATCTTCATTTCTAATCGTATTGTTAAGATCGTTCTCCGAATTAGACCTTCCCGTTTCTGATTCATTGTCCCTAATGCTCTCACTAAACCAGTTACTTAAAATCTCGGCCTTTTTCAAATCCTCAGTAACTACTTCTCCATCCTTATCTATGAGCATTCTACACCGCCCCTAGCCCTCAGTTTCCTGATATAGCCATAGAAATTTCTATATGCATCAGTCAGTGGTCCTCCTGCACTGACAATACTCTTCATAAACCCATCTTTAGCCACTTTCTTTGATTTTATTAAGTGCTTGTTTAGTTGTTTCAAATATTCCCTACTACCCTGCTGTCTCTTAACTCTGTTATGTTTTGTTCAACTCTTTCTAGCACTTGTTGAAACTCTTGACTGTGTCCGACCTTGCCATTAGAAATTGTCCGGTGTGGGATTCGAATCCATGCTTATTCGGGAACATAGATTTTATCAAGGCACCTTAGATCACTGGGACAACCTGACCACTTATTGAATAATTACCGGGTAATAATATAGTAAACTGAAAAAATCTTTGTCTTGGAAAGGGCTGAACCAAAACTAGTAGCATAATAATTGAGACAGTCTTTATTGTTATTAACGCTCGACACAATGATTTACATTCAGTTTAGTACAGATTATAGAGAAAAGATTAAATTAATATTCACAGTGTAAAAACAGAAACAATTTTTATTACTATGAGCAGCTGAGAAAATGATCTGCTTAGATTTACGCGGAGATGCTAGAATAATTGATATTTTTCTGATCAAACAAATACTACAAGGCAAGGACTGAATGAGAATTTGTAATATGGGAGCATCCATAAACTACGTCCCTACATATCAGCCTATCCCTCCTCCCCCTTCCCCCCCTCGTCAACCCCTATCCTCCCTTTTCCCTCCCCCCACCCCCACATAGCCTGACGTGGCTTTTGCCTAATTACCCCCTCCCCCCTCGTAGATTTTTTTCCTATTAACTGGAGAAGACATTTTGTACTGTTTTCTCTTAGCAGACTATCGTCAAAATTATTGCGTATTCACATTACATATAAATATTGTGAATGAAAGTCATTCCTGTAAATTTCAGTTACTGAGAAAAATCTCTTTCGCAGGTACAGTCAGAGATTTTTTTCTTCTAAAAACATTCTCTTATTCTCATTCATCATTGTTTATTGATTGAAAAAATAGAACAAACTATACCTGGCGAGTAAAAAAATTAAGAGAAGGTGCAGTTTTTACTTTGTTTACCTGCAGTTTTGTCACCTTTCTTTGTAGATTATCGGGTAATGTTTCTTTGATGTGCTTAAACGATTTCTATAACTCATTGGATAACAAAAACTCGTTAGAAAAACATTTTCGATAAGCCTCATCAAGTTTGTTGTACAGCGCCATTTGACACCACAATTTGAAATTGAAATAACACTTCCGCGAGTTAAAATTCACTCGACAGAACAAAATTAACGCGCGAGATCCTAATTAAAAGAGCTTTATTTCAAACCATCAAAACAATACGTACTGTCACTGCCTTGGAAAATTCCAGAAGATATCTGTAAACGAATTTGAATCCGTGGCAAATTCATCGGATAATTTCCCCCCCTTCCCCTTTGAGTGCTGCATTTAGGGGAGGATGTGTGGCGAATTTAAAGGCGACAATTTTTTTTTTAGC
>JARYHS010012519.1:86464050-86489950 GCA_031002005.1 Vandiemenella viatica
GGTTATATTTTGAGGAAAAATCTGGTATTTTTTTAATAGTACAGGGAATTCACTAGATATAGATGAGAAGAAATTAAGATAATTTTTCACAGAACTGTACTTCTGCTATACAGATGGGGAAAAAAACTAATTTTCACTTTTGTCAGAATTCATTAGTCAAGAATCATTATTGTCATTCTCTAATCGTAATGTTATCCCGCGTTTTAATCTCGACAGTGCAGCAGAATCATGCCTGTGTCGATCTGCGTCAATCAACAATCTCAAAGAAAAATCTTCAGGCATCGTTAAATTTGTAGTGGATCATTGAGTAGACCTACCGCCATGCCGGAAGTAAAATTTCCTGAAAGTGCGAAGTTACGCAAGGGAATTTAGAGAGGAAGATTTTGGTACAGATGAAATAGTTCTATTCTGCAAATTATCTGAAATTAAAGTGACTTCAAAACGATTTAAAATTTAATTTCCCAATGGTGCAGCGAGTGTACGGAAGCAAATTATGCTGTCTACATGAAAGCGACACTACTAGATAAAACAAATGATGTGTAATTGAGCATGGGGTGTAAGGGTTTGTGAGAGACTATACTAGTTTTTTCCAACCAAATGTCAACCTCTCCTTCACGTGGTGCACCCTGTTTGCACGGACGAGGCTCTGGCGACTGAAAGATTCCCGGTATAAGGAGTCATCCACTGCTTGCCAACGGCCTCCGAAAGGAGGGCGGAAGAGCGGGGAGCGGTTCAGGGCACCCTCTTGCCCTTGGGGTTGGAAACGGCCCCTAAAGGCGGATGAATCAGAAATGATCAACGGCATGGGGATGCAGAAGGCAACGGGAAACCACTGCATTAAAGACCCAAAGAGTATCCCGAGGACATGTAACCCTCTCAAATTACATATATCATGATGGCTTCTTCCTGGGTAAAATATTCCGGAGGTAAAATAGTCCCCCAATCGGATCTCCGGGTGGGGACTGCTCAGGGAGGAGTCATCAGAATGGATAAAAACATTCTACGAGTCGGAGCGTGGAATGTTAGAATTCTGAATAGGGCAGGTAGGTTAGAAAACTTAAAAATGGAGATGGAACAACTTAAGTTAGATGTTGTTGGGATTAGTGAGATTAAATGGAAGGATGCACAGGATTTCTGGTCTGGGGAACACAGGATAATTAGTACACAAGCTGTCAATGGAGTCACTGTTGTAGGATTTGTAATGAACAAGAAAGTAGGGAAACGGGTGAGTTATTATGAACAATTTAGTGACAGGATTATTTTGATGAGGTTAGAATATTTTGATGCATAGTAAATTTAAATGTTTGGTCATATTTTGTAATTTTTAGGTCATATTTGCCAATTTTTAGGTCATATTTGCTGAATATTTCTCTCTTTTTTTTTGTTCATAAAGTTCCGAACCCTAGTGATAAGTATATTTTTTGTTTGTGAATTATGTAGTTTGTGAGGTGGATATGGGGGACCGTTCCGGCATTTGGCTTGATGGCTGCGAAAACCTCCTAAAAACCGCAGTCAGAACGGCCGGTATGCTGGAGCCTGTGCTCGGTCCTGTTGTATCGCCTTGATCCAGAGAGCGGCGCCACAAAGGCGCAGTTTCGTTGAAATACAGTAATAACTTTTTACTGCGCACACACAGGCAAAAATCTGAAATTTACCGTTTTGGAATCTTTATCATCAACACCAAGATACTGATCTACATAAAAGGTGTTCCATATATTAACTGATGACATAAAACATCACTATGTGAAGTCTCGTTGAAACGTGTTGATTAGAATTTGCGTGATGGGCGCACAGGCAGACAAAAACTTCAAAATTTACGGTTTTGACCAGTGAATTATAGGGAAGATTGTAACTTAAATAAATATTAATAAAAAAAAGTATCCTTTACGTTAATCCACGACGTATGCTATAGCTATGTGTATTATCGGTAATATCTGTCCAATAGTTTTTGCGCGATGCGCAGACGGACAAAAATTCGAAATTTTACGGTTTTGACATCACTAACATCAGTAAGAGTACTTTTCAGTAATCATTTTTGAAATAAATTCTATTACTTTTATTTTATTTACTTCTTTTTTTTTTACAATTTTGCTATATACTAGCGGTCACTGCGACTTCATTCTTGTGGAATTTGAGATTTATGCTCTTAATTTACAGATAAACTATTAAAGAATCGTTGACTGGAATGGAAAAAGCAGAGAGAAAGACTTTTGTTTGTTTTTTCTCTTCTTTGGATCTCCTCTTTTCATCCTTAACGTTTCAAATACATAAGTGCATATTATTTGCTTCTTCGACCTTTTAAAACCGCTACTAATTCGTAACAATTTATGTTTGTGGATGACTCACAGGCAAACTTCAGCATTGTTAACAAAACTTCTTTATAAACTGTACTTGAAGTGGTCGGAACTTATGCGGAGAAGAGCTAGTTTCTTTCTTTTTTTTAACTTATGGCTTTACGCCTCGTCGACGTCGAGGTCATTAGAGGCGGGATGGGACTGGGGACATTGGACCGGTATGAATTTGGCCATGGCCTTTTTGAAGGAAGCATCCCGGTAATCGACTGGAGTGATTTGGGGAAACCATGGAATATCCAAATCTGGATGCCCAGACGGAGATTCGAACCGGCGTCCTCCCGTTTGCGAGTCCAGAGCGTTAACCGCTCACCCACCACGCTCGCTGTAGTTGCTTTAGTTGTATGAATATGAATTACTATATCCGAAACGGCTCCTCATGACCACTCAGCCTGTAATCCAACGAGAACCCTGGAGGAAACTCAGTGGGAAGGTAAAGAACGGCCGGAGCGTGGCGCTGACTCCGTCACACACCTTCTGTGCCAAAGTTGTTACGGGAATGCGGAACTCTACGTCTGAAAATCCTGCGTGAAGCAGCAGTATTCGTAGAAATCCCGTAACCTTTACCTTGTACAAATTAACTTCTAAGATTTAATCACACCGTCACTAAGTCAATGTTGTCATCTATTGGCAAATAATTGAACTATACCCGTATTTACATATCTATATAAAAAAAATCAAAACATGCACTGCGTTTTTCTTGGCTGCATGGTTTAAAGTATCCTGTAAGTTACTCACGCCGTAACGTATCACTATGTGTTATTTCAGTAAAATCCATTCATTAGTTTATACCTGATTCGTCCACAGAAAGATTAAACCACAAAAATTTATAGTGTCTCCAGGAATTTTGTAACTTATCGTGATAAATAAAATCCTAAATATTAACAGATGTCAAATTCTGTCACTGTGTTTAGTTTCGTTGATATCTGTTAGTTAATTTTTTCATGATGCCTGCACAGACAAACGACAATTTCAAAGTTTGTAGTATAGGCCTTTGTATCATCAAGAAGTAAGTTACCAATGAATAAAAGGAATCCTCTATGTTAATTTGTGGCAAAAGCTATTACTAAGTCCAACTTTTAAAATACGTTCATTAGTTTTTGCATGATGCGTGGACGGGAAAAAAAAAAAAAAAAAAAAAAAAAAAAAAAAAAAAAAAAAAAAAAAAAAAAAAAAAACCAACAAAAATCAGAACTCTGGTTTTGGCATCTTTACTGTCGTGAAGTATGTTACTGGTCTGGATAAAAAACATAGATCCTAGGTATTACTGTGTGCAGATACGCTACCCAACAGACGGATAAAAATTCCCAATTATACAGCTCTGAAATAACTTTTATGTGCAGACAAAACTTTTCTACAATTTTATTATTTAGAGTTGATTTGTACACTTTCTAGAGTTTTTTTACTAGCATGTGGAAAAAAGAAAGGCAAATCCAAGCAGCTCTGACCTATTCCATTTCGTTGTTATAAGGCGTGTAAAGATATTGTTGGAAGAATTAAAAGATCTGCATGGAAACAGAAAGATGACCAAGAGTCCATGAGAAAAAGTTGGCAATCGATTTCAGGCTCAAGGGTGTTGGATCCCTCCCCCCTCCCCCCTTAGTTACCGGAGTCTGGGATTGGAATAAGTTATAAAGAGAAATTATGAATAATTTGCTAAAAATTCTGAAAGAATTTAAAGTAGAGATTCGTGGAGGGCAAAAATAGTCATGTATACAAGAAAGGATAAAAATGGGTGTGTAGGAAAATAGTCATCTAAGCGCGGGCTCCATCAAATTTAATTAGATTAATTGGACAACACCATATGTTTTATTTGCTTTTATTATCGTTTGGAGGTATGTGGAGATGTCGTCCACTAACCAACTTCTGCGTCTACTTTGCAGCGTGTTGTCGAGAATGTTTGTTCTGTTACATCCTGTGAAGCGGTGTTTGAACATAATATGTGTCTTTTGAAGAAGGGCTTCCTTGGTTAATTCATTTGAAATAAACGGAAGCATATTATTTCGTAATCATCTTAGTCGTCTTAAACAACATAATTACATTTCAATAATATATCCTGTCGAGTTTATAAAATCTATCCACTGAACTACCAAACTGCTCCCTTTCCCTATAAATAACTGCATCATCAGCGAATAATCTTAAACTGCTATCATCATTGTCTTCAAGATCTTATAAAAATCAATAAAGAAATTACCATATAAATTTTCTTCTGTAATTCCCAATTTATCGTCTATATCAGCATTTCCCAGAGTTTTCTTTCCTATGACCTTGTTATTTTTGGAATTATTTTTCAAGACCCACTAAAAGCTCTTACCTATTTTGAGATATGAACCTAAAATAATAAATTATTTGGATGTAAATAATTTCTATGTTCTTTAATAATTATTTATAGCCTAAGTCTTATACGAAATTATTATATCACGCAGAATGATTGAAATAAGATCAAATTATTGAGAAGTGTGAAGCAGTTTCTTGCCAACAATAGCTTCACATTTGGAGGAAAAGATGATAACTATTCTCAGCTCAGTTTCGATTTCCAAACTGTTTCTGTATTTATTTTTTTAGGTAAACCAGCGGCTTCACAATTATAGGACCTCACAAAAGCCATCAGAAATGTTTATTGCTTTTTCTGCTAACACTGGATACTCCGGACGACACGACATTCAAAAATGCATCAGTGGTATTCTTTTGTGTTTGGCTTTGAGTCATATGTCTCATAGTATCATTATACATATAACCCAGTGGCGGACCCAGGGGGGGGGGGGGGCTAGGGGGCTGAAGCCCCCCCTCCAAAAGCACCAAGGTCACCCCCGACGAAATGGATTTTGGGGACCTTTTGTTTTGCTCTACCGTAAGGCGGCAATCTGCAGTAATGAGATTCCTCTCAACGACCCCCTCCTCGCCCAAGTCAAGCCCTCCCAAACCAAATCCTAGCCCCCCCCCCCAAAAAAAATCCTGGATCCGCCACTGCATTATACGTACAGTATATGAATCCGATGATTCTGTCTCGGATTTTACGTTAAATGTATTTTTTTTTTTAACTGCTTTACGTCTCTCAACAGCGAGGTCTTTAGAGACGGGAAAGGATGGGGGGCAAGAAATGGGAAGGAATTCGGCCAAGGCCTTTTGAAGGAATCATCCCGGCATTTGCCTGGAGTGATTTGGGAAACCATGGAAAACCCAAATCTGGATGCCCGGACGGGGATTCGAACCGCCGTCCTCCCGTTAAATGTAAATGATTTCCGTATCTACTATTTGTCACTTTATTTGGGGAAAATATTTCTACAGGCCTAGTAAATGTTCCTTGATACATTCTGAGGCATCAAGGCAATTTTTTATAACGACGCACCGCAACCATTCAGTGCATCCCGCCATGACAGGGAGCGTCCATAAACCACGTAGCTCCATTTTGGCCTCTTGTAAACTCCTCTCCCCCTCCCCCCCCCCCCAAACGTAGCCCGATGTGGCTTTAGCCTCTACTCACCCCCCTCCATCCCCCACCCCGACGTAGCATGTAGCTTTTTCCCCTTTTGATTCCAGAAGACATTTTGTACCGTTTTCTCTTGTAAATTACTTACTGAGTTAATTAAATAAAAGAAATAAATATTCACATGCTGTTGTGTGTTCTGTACCTCATTTTAATTGTGAAAATGATATGAATGAAAAGCTACGTGACCTGGCTCGGAAACCATTCATCCCCTCCCCCCTCTTTCCACGTAGTGCAAAGTGCAGCGTAGGCTTCCAGCCAACACCTCCTCTCCCAGACCGAGCCACGTAGTTTATGCACGCTCCCACATTTCGTTTTACGTTTGAAACGTATAAATTCATCAATTTCAAAATAGGGCACAGAAACCGCTGCAGTTAAAGAAAATTTTAGTTTTTAAGCAATCTATAGGATCATTGGAAACCGTATTTTTACGATTTCCAGAGAGCTGCCTTTGTGTGCGTTTCATGGACATTAGCTTGTCATTACAAATCAAGTGAAAATAACAGATACCTGCGTCATTTTGGAAGAATCTTTTAAGTAGGACTAGAAGTTACTTTTAAAAACATTATTATCCAGTTCCTCAGCTAATATCACGAGAGGTTGGTTAAGCGTCTGTTGCCACTGAATACATTACAACTGCGACTAATTCATTCTGCAATAAAAGCTATAATTGTAGTTTACCCTTATACATACTACACTATAAATAAATTTGGTGTGGGTTTTTATCCGAAATATTATTTGTTACTAATTAAAACTGTAAAATAAAACTTTCACCACAAAATCGCGCTGTGCAGTAGAAAACCTGAAGCCAAACTACCAAATACGAAATTTGTGAAACCAGTGGAATCTGTTTTCTGTGGCAAATTTCATTATTTTACATTTATCAGTTAACAATTGCTAACTATACCGTATTTTAAGCTGGTTGCTGCGAAACATACCACTGTGTTATACCACTGGTCAGATGCTACATTTGTCTGATTTTAGTTGATTGATAGAAAACAATTAACAGTTTCGTAGGAATATGTAACATTCTAATGCCCCGCATTTTTTGATCAACAAAATATTGTTTCTAAATTAATTGACGGATATGACGGTTAATTATAGATCTTCATTCAGATAAAGGATATCATGTCAGAAATATTCAAACGGAGCAACAGGAGACACTGGTATACCATACCATAACGAGTATATGACTCTATAATTTTGTGAGAATACTGTAATTCTTTCTACAAATTGTTTGCGGGATACTAAACAATTTGCCGACTTCTCGAACAAAAACTTGGCTTTGTCAGAGGATCTGTCGCTACAGATTTTGCTGCATAGGCTCTGAACACACAAGCGCAGCGTTTTCTTACAACCGCTGAGCACCAGGTTATAGTTTTCTGAACTAGAAGCTCAATTTCCCCATACGCAATACCGCACAGAAACTGCTGCAATAAAAAAAATGTCGGTTTTTGACGGATATATAGAGCCCTCGGAAGCAGGTTTTTTTTTTTTTTTTTACTATTTCTGGATTTTGTCAAATGTTTAGATTACTCTTTCTGCACTGACACAACTATTCTACGATTTTATTATATAGTACTGATTTAATAGACGGCTTCACCTATGTGGCAGCGGTGTAAGAGATGTTGATAGATAATATAAAAAGGGGCAAACATTTGATACATGTTATCAAAATTATTATTATTATTAATGAGATATTTGATACCGAAGTACGACAGTGAGTGTCCTAAAAACATAAGAGTTATTAAAAAGATAAGTTACTGCATGTTATGGGTTTTTTTTGCTTTTACTTGTGTCTTAGAAACGCTGCTACTACAAGCCTGCTTGTGAAGGACAGAATTAGCCAAATAAACTATATCTACCTCTCCTCACTTCCGACTGTGATCTCGGAACACAGAGTGGGTAACTTAAAGGTTCTTAACAGGTTTGCAAAGTTTAGTAATATAGGTGTTTTATCATTAAAATAAAACAACGTCAGAACAGTTCATTTCGATTAGCATTTCATTAGTAGCCAATTGTATAGCAAAAATTTGTATTAAATTTTGAACTATTACATATAGACAGTCTAGTGATTGGAACGAAAACTTAACGAAGAGCGGATATTTGCAGTTGGCTGAAATATTGCTAAAAAAATGACATTCACTAGAGCATGTTTAGTAAAATAACTCCTCTACCCAAATAAGCGAATCGCAGCATTTATACTTCGAAACATTCTAAACACATCCTCTGGCCATATTAGATTACGGAATTTATATCAGAAATGATAGCAGTAATAGTAGATTAAATAAAAAAAAGAGGATCGGATGTGATAGAAGAAATAAGTTACTTAGAAAGCATTATTACAACTGATGGGCGAAGCAGAAATGATTTTAAAAGCAGAAAAGAACCTTCTTGATTAAGAGAAAGTTTTTAGTTTTAAGTATTGAGCTAGGACTCGAAAAGAACTTTTAATTCTATGTGTAGAGCACAGGACTTAGTGGTAGCGAAACGTGGATTTTAGGAATGTCAGAAAAAAGGAAAATTGAAAGTTTTGAAATGTAGTGCTATAGAAGAATTTTGAAATTTAAGTGAACAGATAAAATACAAAATGAACGGGTTATGGAAATGATGCATGGGGAAAGAAGTTTTGTGGAAAAGTCTTACAGAAAGAATAATCAACATGGTTGGTCACATTATAAGACGTGCGGCACTGGTTAATTTGTTAGTGGAGACAACAGTCGAAGGTAAGAACTGTAGAGCAAGACAGAGATTAGAAAATATGAAGCAGATAACTGATGACTTCGGTTGTAAGAGGTATGACAAGGAACGAAATGATAACCGAATGTGGTGGCGAGCGGCAACACTATGGCTCACACACGGGAGAACGTAGATACGAACAAAAATTAATACCACAAAATAATAAATGGTTCTAGCGTTTGGGTACTGCGAGTCAGCTGGAAAAAAGTTGTTGATAAGCAGCAAGAACACATTGTTATTTCATGTACTGTGATGGATGGGTTTAAATTTATCGACATGTGTTAGTTCGTGTTCGTTAAGCTATTCCGTGGAAGGTACGGAGTGACAATGGTTAAGCAGCTTCCTCCTTTTGAAGAAATGACTGCTTAAATACGTTCTTACAAAACATCTCTAATTACCCTGTTGTACAACTGAATCGATCACAGATAGGACGATTTCATCAAGGAAACGTTCAACTCTTTTAATTAATTATGATGGGACTAACGATGCTTTGTTCACATTCCTACTTTAGAAACCATTGATTGTTTGAGTATTTCACTCAGAATCTTCCTCCTTAGCTTATTCCAGTCCTCGCAAATAAAAACATTTTTACTTCTTTAAACAGCAGATCAAGTGTTAATGTATAATGATGATACTTTCTTCTATTTGCCGTACTAGTCATTACACTTTGTCCCTCATTGCCAAGGTATGCCTTATTACATCAATCACTTCATTCGTCTTAACTCTTCCTCTACTCAGGGGTAGCCAAACCGCGGCCCGTGGGCTGTATGCGACTCGCCTTGAACATTTTTTCGGCCGCGAGATTCATCACACTTTTACATGATAAATTTATTTTATAATAGCCAAAGTAGTGAAAACCAATGTATTCAATAATTAACTGTGGAAATTATGAGAAAAAAATAACTTTGATTTTAAAATAATATTCTTACGAATATACGACAGATATTGTTAGTATCATTATATTATGTATGTTTACATGTAAGAATAATAGTAAACTCAATAATAATAAATCATTATGTTTCAATTTTTCACTCAAAAAAAAAAAAATGTCTACAGTGGGTCTAAATCTAGTACGGCGATATATAATTTATGATGCGGAGTTATGATGCATTTCCAAAGTGGCCCGCAAGATCATTTGAGTTGGCCACCCCTGCTCTCCATCCATCGTTCATCATATCTGAGTTTTATTTCGCGGTAATTTTAACAACCAGGTCTAGCTGTCCTCCTCTGCATCCCCTCTCCTTCATAATATAGGTCTCACGCCGTCACACCTTCCTCAAGCACTTGACAAAGCAGTAACGCTCTGGCCTCACATTCGGTAGGACGAAGGTTCGAATCTCCCAGCAGCCATTCATATTTAAGTTTTCCATGGTTAGTTCCTTCAAGAGGCCATTACCGAAATCATTTCCGTTTCTTGTCACACACATACATACTCGCAGTAAACTCCAGTATACGAGAACTTTTCAAATATTGAACCCAAAACATTAGATGCTCCTCGTTTATTTCGCCACAACCCGCCAGTGTGGTTCAGTGCGCTGAGGTGCCGCACATTGGATCGGGGAGGTACAACGGACCGGGCACGAGCCTAAGACCCCACGAACCGACCGCCCTGACTGCGGTTTTAGGCGGTTTTCTGCACTCATCATCCCCAATTCCGCCTCATAAACTATACATTTCACGAACACATTTATCACACGTTTTTCACAGGCAGATGGCACCACTTCACTTCCTACATTACTACCTGGCAGTAGGTATAAAATGTTTGGCGTGAGCGAGAACAGGCGGCCTTAAAACCATAACTCCAAATTTGACCATGCCAACGATAAGTAAAATTCATCGAGGGCAGCTGACCCCGAAATGTTAGGAAAAGGAGGTGAAAAAGTTTATCTCGCACAGTTGGCAGCATTTGAAGGACGTTAAGCATCGCAGGACACTCGAGTTCTGCTGTTACTCAAACTGTGTTTTTTTTCCAGAGGCATTTTCTACTCGGTTCACATTTAAGAATAGAATATCGAGAATTTGGATTTTTTGTTTTTGGCCCATGGCTTTATGCTTTGTCGACGTCGAGGCCATTAGAGGCGGAAAAGGAAAGGATCAAGGAATGGAAAGTAATTCGGTTATGTACTTTTTGAAGAAACCATCTCGGTATTCGCCTGGAGTGTTTTGGGGAAACGAAGGAAAATCAAAATCTTGGTGGTCGGACGGGTGATACGAACCCTCGTCATCCTGAATGCGATGCCAAACCATTACCGCTCACCCTCCACATTCGGGGAAAAACTTAAGCGCATCTAATCATAGGGGAGCGTGCATAAACCACGTAGCTCAATTTTGGCCTCCTGTGAACCCCCCCTCCCACCCACGTAGCCCTACGTGGCTTTTGCCTCAACCCCCCCCCTCCCCACGTGGCACGTAGCTTTTTTACGTTTTGATTCCAGAAGACATTTTGTACCGTTTTCTTTTGTCAGACTATTGTAAATTACATACGGACATAATTAACTGAGGGAAATAAATATTCACATGCTGTTGTGAGTTCTGTTCCTCATTTTAACTGTGAAAAATGTTATCAAAGGTAAGCTACGTGGCCCGGCTCGGAACCCCTCCCCCCCTCCCCCCCCACGTAGCCCAACGTAATCTTCCAGCCAACCCCCCCCCTCCCTCCCGGACCAAGCCACGTAGTTTTTGCACGCTCCCTAGCCCTCTGATTTTGAATCAGAGGCAACAATCGGTAGCATTTCCTTATTTCGCAGCAGGTGAAAAAACCAACGTGTATCCTCCCTGTTCTTGAAGGAGGAACGTTGATATACGAAATAAATAGAAATACTTAATTGAATTTGGTTTAAAAGATTGTATTAAATCACATACTTCGGCCAATTCAATAAAATATGTATTCACTTACTGACAGATATGTAGTATTTAGCAAGAGTATTCAAGACAAGATACGGAACAGGAGAACATAACTGTTCAAAATTCAGCACCAAAATATAATGACATCGATGAGCCACAAGCAACAGTTATATATGAAATTTTTTCTAGTTGCAATAATTATGGATAAACTTGCGGTCTTCATAAAAAAAAATTAATCAAACAGAGACTGGTAGGGAGGAACAGAAACAAAACAATTGCCACACCACATGTTAGTCAAACAGAATGTTGCAACACGTTTAAACCTCTGAATTGAAACTTTTACTGTAGTAACTAAATACTTTATGGCAACAAAATAATGATTTGCAAATTATTACTCGGTGAAGTAAAATTTGTCTGAACTAATACAGAAATTTATTTCTTTAGAATTGCCCAAAACTGTAAGATTTCAGCTGTGCAAACCACAAACTCTTACTCCAACATAAAATATTTGCTATATTATGATTGTCTTGAGTCGCTGAAGAAGTGCTTTCATCTGGAGTCAGCGGGAACGGAACAAAGATCGATAAACAGGCATGATTTTTGCTAACCCATGAGAGATCGGCGAAACAATCTCGTGTGCGGAAACTTAATTCCCTGGGATACACAACGCAGCATCTCTGGTTCAAGTCGAGTCCCAGACGTGCTGATTTTCACATGGTACGACGATTATTCAAGGAAAAAACATAACTAACAAAAACTATACGCATAATAAATCTGTAATCAGGAAAAAGTCTGCACATTTGACATATTTTTAAAACATTAGTTGAGGTACCATTAATAAGTTACAGAGAAGGAATCAACCGGCAATTTTTTTAATGATTCTGTATGTCTGCGTTTGGATGAACCGAATTCCCGCAAAAAATACTGATCGGGTTTTGATGGGGTTTCGTTTAATGTACAGCCCATCGTCTCAAGGGTAAAATAGGGTATCTTTCAGTTTATGACATCATAATGTGATATGTTTAAGATATTTCTTTGTTGAACCAGATTCACGCAAAAACTAACTGTCGCATTTGTATAGGGTTTATATTAATTTACAGCAGTGGTGAAGCAGATAAAAATTAGAAAATGACCAAATTAGTGCCATTTTGGTTGCACGCGATTCACAAAAAAATAGTGGTCGTGGGGGTGAAACAGCTGGTATGTTACATGACGTCTGTAAAATGGGAAATTTGGATAAGTTTTCCGTTGAACGCGATTCACACCAAATACTGATCAGATTTTGATAAATGTAAAGTAGGTTGCGATGTGAATAAAATAAGTTTCATTTCGACGTGATGTCGGAAAACTGAGAAATTAATCAAATTTCCATCATTTTTAGTTGAACGCGATAAAATAAAATCTGGTCAGATTTTGATGAGTTTTAGATTAACATACAGCCCTTGGTAAAATAAGATTTGTTTCATTTTTATACAATTTTGGAAATTTTAGAATTTTATCATTTTACTATTAATTTTTCGTTGAACGTTATTCAGACATTTTTTGGGGGATTTTAAGGGTTTCAATTGACGTACAACCCTTACTTGAACAGTCAAAATAGCATATGTTTAATTTGGATTTAAGTTCGAAAAATGATATATTTAGGATAATTTTTCGGTTAATGCAAAAACTATTGGTCGGAATTTGTTGGCGTTTCTAGTAATGTATTGCCTGTGATGTTGTGGGCAAAATACTGTACTGTGCTGTTCTGTATGTTTTATTTTGATATGATGTAATAAAGCAGATAAATTTAAGATAATTTTTTCGTGAGCGTTATTTACGAAAAATTATTCGGATTTTGATTGGGTTTTTGATTAATGCACAGCCTGTGGTTCCGCGTGTAAAATGGGATATGTTTCACTTTGATGTGCCGAGTACAAGCTGAGAAATTAAAATAAATAGATCTTAATTAGTTTATTCATTTAACAGTAATCTACTTCCTGAAGTCAAAATACTTTTTTTTTTTAATGGCAATTGGTAACGAAGGCCATACAGCCAGCTCAATGTAATTTTTGTAGCTTTCAGTGTACAAGTCGTCATCAAGTATATATATCGTATTTTTCCAATGCATGGACGCCACAGGACGGACAGGACATTCACACAGACACACAACACTTAAAAACATACATGCCCGCGGCCGGATTCGAACCGGCGCGGCGGCCTTTGGCACGCGGAGCCCCTACGCTACCGAGGCCGGCGTCGAAATACTTATCGTGTTTGCAGTGTACGAGTGCCACGATATTATTCGGTGGAATAAAGTTACAGTTTGTGTTGGAGATCGTTCATGCAAAAATATTTTGCGTTCAATGAGCCATAGGCCGCGCGGATCTTATAGTTCTTGACCAAGTTGGCAGAGACCAGTGTGAATAGTAACTGTCCACGTGAACGAAGTAACGGACAACTGTTAGTCTATCTTCTATACCATTTTAAATCTGTAAGCAAGCTGCGTGGGTCTAAGGGTTTGAAACGGTATCACGCAAAAGTTACCGCATAAATTGGACTGTGCTTTAAAATTTTTGGAGCTTAAAGTCCGGAATAAATTCTTCGGAAGTGACTTATGACTTATATGTACCGAGGAATGGAGCAGAAATTAAAATCACTTCGAGATAGAAGAAATATGGGTCACGGATCACTTTGTTTCAGATGAGCACTTCTTTCAAAAAACACTGACAGAAGATCACACATAGAGTTTTATAAAGTAATTTTTAATTCCTAGATCAATATTTGAAACTAAAAGATTTCTCTTTTTCATGAAGGCTCTTTTTGCTAGTGCTATTCTGCTTTTAACATCATTCCTGCTTCGGCTGTAATTTTGCTCCCCAAGTAGCAGAATTCACTTACTTCTCCTATTACATCCGATACTATTTTTATATTTAATCTACTAGTATTGATATCATTTCTGTTACATTTAATCATTTTTGTCTTGCTTTCATTTATATTCAGTCCAAAATCTTCCTTAAATATTTTGTTCATGCCATTCTGTAACTTCTCAATATCCTCAGCCCTTTCTGCTAACAAGACAATGTAATCAGCAAATTGTAGCATACTGATTTTTTCTCCCTAAACACATATGCCACATGGAAATTTTTCTTTTACTTTCTTTATTGTTTCTTCTAAATACAAATTGAATATTATCGGGGATAGACAACTTTGTCTCACACCATTTTTAACTGATGCATGTCTCTCATGATTCTCTACTTTTATTATAGCCACTTGATTCTCATATAGTTTATAGAGTATTCTTCTATCTCGATACTTTAGACCTGACTTCTTTAAAATTTTGAACATCTTGTCCCACCTAACATTATCAAAAGGTTTTTCTAAATCAACAAATACCATAAATGTATCTTTGTTTTTCTTGATCCGCCCTTCAAGTATTAATCTTAAAGCCATAATTGCTTCCCTTGTACCACGATTTTTCCTAAACCCAAACTGATCTTCACCTACTATCTCTTCTACTACCTTTTCCATTCTTCTGTATATTATTCTAGACAGTAATTTTGAAGCATGTGATGTTAGACTAATGGTCCCGTCGTGTTACAAGGCTCTAAATAAAATAATAATAATTAAAAAATGGACCAATAGTGAATTTCGGGTTGTGGTATTTTTGATTTAGCCACAATGCGTTCGGTCCGTTTTTTGTATGTGCCCTAACGCGAATAATGTGTTGTGGCCGTTTTTAAGAAATCAGAACACTTTGTGGTCGCTTTTTCGCTCTGTGATCGTTTTCGGTCTTTGAGCATAACATACGTAAATCACCTTTACCACCCATCTGTTATGCCTTTCTGTTCTGTAATTCATCTCTTTTCTTTTTAATTGTAAGAGCATTCAAAATTAATGTCACTATCTTTGTGATAAGTAAATATCAGACTAGATTTTTGCATGTGTCAGCATGCCTGTTGTTTTGCCGTCTTTACAGACAATGAACAGGAAACGGCAGCTTGTCGGCTCGTATTACGAGGACACGCATTCGCGGTTTTACAGGCAAATTATTCATCATCTGCTTGTTCGACGAGAATCATCCGATTTTTTTTCTCATTTTCTTCCTCTGCTATAGGACGGAGAAAATATTCAAATAAAATATTTATTTGAAAGCCATAAATCAGATTAATTAGTGGCTCAATTTTAGCATGCCTTTTTTTTTTTTTTTTTTTTTTTTTTTTTTTTTTTTTTTTTTTTTTTTTTTTTTTTTGAGAGAGAGAGAGACTTTATCATTGTTTAATAGATTCGTAAGAATTCGTTAAGCCAAAGAATCAACTGTTCACAAGTTTTAGCTGCTATTAAACATTAATGGATTTAGACCGTTGTTTTCTCTATTTTAAAGATTTTGTTTGTTTGTAGCTTCTAGTTTGTTCTCCTTTTTTTTGAAACATTAATGGATTTAGAGCGTAGTTTTCTCTGTTTTAAAGATTTTGTTTGTTTGTAGCTTCTAGTTTTTTCTCCTTTTTTTTGAAAAGACAAGAGAAATTTAAAACAAAAAACTGATCAAATGTAATTTCACTGATCTTAGACCCGATAGCTTGTTAGGCCACCTTATGGACAGCATACCGCCTCTTGTAACCGCCTAAAATAACTCGGTTATGTATTATTTTTCTAAAAATGAAGCTAAACTCAAAATTATGTCGCGTGTTAACACGCTTTTGTAGACAATACTCAACACATGTATTAATTTCTATGAGTATTGTTTATCTCCACCATTTCAGAAACAATACATAAAATTTTAAAAAATAATTTGACTCTCCGTCGTAGTTTCTTCGATGCAGCTATTATGAGACTTTATACCTCGTCGACGTCTAGGTAATTAGAGGCTAGATAGGACTGGAGGCAACGAACGGGAAGGAATTCGGCCATAGATTTTTCAAGGAACCGTCACGGCATTCGCTTGGAGTGTTTTCGGAAAGCAAATGGAAAACGGAAATTTGAATGACTGAGATTCGAACCTGCGTCCTCCCGAATGAGAGGCCAAAGAGTTACCCTCACCCAACGGATTCGTATTCTCAAATACTAGATAAAAAGTTAACTAAGGGAAGGAATTTCATACGGTTTGGATTCTTTGATATTTCACCATTTGAATTCTCAATCTCACGATCCTTAATTCCTTCATTGCATCCACACAGTAGTTATGGAATGAAATATGGAATGAATTCCTAAAAAAAAATCCGTGATGTAAAAAGATCTTCTTACAAATGAAATGGAAGTTTTTCTGTTATGTTACATAGCAAACATCTTTGTTTGAGCTTGGTGACACAGAAGAAAATTACAACTCATTTGCTCCCTTATCACTTTTATAAACAAACTAGCTGGTACCCACGACTTCGTTCGTGTTTGTAAAGAATTTGTATTGACAGCTACCGACATCTAACAACCATACTGCACGATGGGAGACGCGATGCTATTACCACACACAAATGCCAGTCATCTGCGCTATGTAGTTCAGGCAGCAAAGTAAAATTTACGGACACACTTGTCTTTGGATGAAATACGAAAATATCCTTGATCTACCACTTTCAACCACCATATTTCCCACACTCCCACAGTTACCGAAATTCGGCCAACGTTGTGATTGATGGGTGACTCTGTGTTACTACCACACACAAACGCCAGTGATCTGCGATAGATAGTTTTCGCTGAAAGTGATACACCATGACACATGCGTTTTTGGCTGAAATATGAAATTGCCGCAGGTCGACTACTTTCAATACCCATATCTCCCACACCCCCGTAGCTACCGACATCTAACAACCATAATTCACGACAGGAGACACGATTATACTATCACACACAAACACCAATGCTCTATGCTATGTAGTTGTGGCAGAAAAGTGACATATGCGGAGATACATGTCTTTCGTCGAAATACGAAAATATCCTTGATCGGCCACTTTCAACCACCATATCTCCCACACTACCACAGTTACTGAAATTCAGCCGATGTTGTGATCGAAAGGTGACTCTGTGTTACTACCACACACAAACGCCAGTGAAATGCGATAGATAGTTTTCGCTGAAAAGTGATACACCATGACACATGCGTCTTTGGCAGAAATATGAAATTGCCACAGGTTGACCACTTTCAACCCCCATATCTCCCACACCCCTATAACTACCGACATCTAACAACCATAGTGCACGACAGGAGACAAGATTCGACTACCACACACAAACACCAATGGTCTATGCTATGTAGTTGTGGCAGGAAAGAGAAGTATAAGAAGACACAAATGTTTGGTCGAAATATGAAAACGCCCTGCATTGGCCAACTTTAATCATCATATCTCCCCACTTCCCCACAGCTATCCTCATTCGGCCAACGTTGTGCATGACAGGAAACTCCATGCTACTTCCACCCACAAAGACCAGTGATTTGTGCTTGGTTGTGGTGGCTAAAAGTTAAATTTATGAAAACACACGTCTATTTTTATATACTATAGCTGGTACCCACGACTTCGTTCGTGATTGTAAAGAATTCATATTGACAGCTATAGACATCTAACCACCCTAATGCACGATGGGAGACTCGATACTATTACCACACACAAGTACCAGTCTTCTGCGCTATGTAGTTCCGGCAGCAAGGTAAAATTTACGGATACACACAAGTCTTTGGATGAAACACGAAAATATTCATTATCGACCAATTTCAAACACCATATCTCACACACTCCCACAGTTACCGAATTTCGGCCAACGTTGTGATCGATGGGAGACTCTGTGTTACTACCACACACAAACGCCAGTGATCTGCGATAGATAGTTTTCACTTAAAAGTGATACACCGTGACACATGCGTCTTTGGCAGAAATATGAAATTGCCACAAGTCGACCATTTTCATCCCCCATATCTTCCACACCCCCATAGCTACAGACATCTGACAACCATAGTGCACGACAACAGACACGATTTTACTACCACACATAAACACCAATGCTCTATGCTATGTAGTCGTGGTAGAAAAGTGAAATCTGCGGAGACACATGCCTTTCGTCGAAATACGAAAATATCCTTGGTCGGCCACTTACAACCACCATATCTACCACAGTACCACAGTTTCTGAAATTCGGCCGCTGTTGTGATCGAAAGGTGACTCTGTGCTACTACTACACACAAACGCCAGTTATCTGTGATCTGTAGTTTTCGCTGAAAAGTGATACACCATGACACTTTTGTCTTTGGCAGAAGTATGAAATTGCCACGGGTCGACCACTTTCAACCCCCATTTCTCCCACACCCCCATAGCTACTGACATCTAACAACCATAGTGCACTACATGAGATACGATTCTACTACCAAACACAAACACCAATGCTCTATGCTATGTAGTTGTGGCAGAAAAGTGACATATGCGGAGACAGTCGAAATACGAAAATATACTTGGTCGGCCACTAACAACCACCATTTCTACAACAGTACCACAGTTTCTGAAATTCGGCCGCTGTTGTGATCGAAAGGTGACTCTGTGCTACTACTACACACAAACGCCAGTTATCTGTGATCTATAGTTTTCGCTAAAAAGTGATACACCATGACACTTTTGTCTTTGGCAGAAGTATGAAACTGCCACAGGTCGACCACTTTCAACCCCCATATCTCCCACACCCCCATAGCTGCCGACATCTAACAACCATAGTGCACTACATGAGATACGATTCTACTACCAAACACAAACACCAATGCTCTATGCTATGTAGTTGTGGCAGAAAAGTGACATATGCGGAGACAGTCGAAATACGAAAATATACTTGGTCGGCCACTAACAACCACCATATCTACCACAGTACCACAGTTTCTGAAATTCGGCCGCTGTTGTGATCGAAAGGTGACTCTGTGCTACTACTACACACAAACGCCAGTTATCTGTGATCTATAGTTTTCGCTGAAAAGTGATACACCATGACACTTTTGTCTTTGGCAGAAGTATGAAATTGCCACAGGTCGATCACTTTCAACCCCCATATCTCCCACACCCCCATAGCTACCGACATCTAACAACCATAGTGCACTACATGAGATACGATTCTACTACCAAACACAAACACCAATGCTCTATGCTATGTAGTTGTGGCAGAAAAGTGACATATGCGGAGACAGTCGAAATACGAAAATATACTTGGTCGGCCACTAACAACCACCATATCTACCACAGTACCACAGTTTCTGAAATTCGGCCGCTGTTGTGATCGAAAGGTGACTCTGTGCTACTACTACACACAAACGCCAGTTATCTGTGATCTATAGTTTTCGCTGAAAAGTGATACACCATGACACTTTTGTCTTTGGCAGTAGTATGAAACTGCCACAGGTCGACCACTTTCAACCCCCATATCTCCCACATCCCCATAGCTACCGACATCTAACAACCATAGTGCACGACAGGAAAGACGATTCTACTACCACACACAAACACCAAAAGTCTATGTTATGTAGTTGTGGCAGGAAAGAGAAGTATTCGGAGATACGAATTTTTGGTCGAAATATGAAAACGCCCTGCACTGACCAACTTTAATCATTATATCTCCCACATCCCCACAGCTATCGGCATTCGGCCAACGTTGTGCACGACAGGAAACTCCATGCTACTTCCACCCACAAACATCAGCGATCTGTGCTAGGTAGTGGTGGCTGAAAAGTGAAAAATAGGAAAAAACACGTCTATTTTTATATATATATATAAATTACTTCAGTCTCAACTCACTAAAATAATAATAAGCAATTTTTCAAAATGAATTCATTTAGCTCATCAACTCCTAGTTAACGAGTTCAGAGCAAGCTGTAAATAGTTTTAGACATATTGTCTTACTTGTTACAATTATTTGACAGCAGGAGCTAAAAGTGTTTACTAATTTCTCAAAATATTTTCGCACAGTCTGTAACGAAATTTTCATTCAACTTCAAGTGGAAATAGGTGAGATTGTCTTTAAAGATTTCAATAAATTTTATTATTTTACACATGGTCTTCCCTTCAAACAAGTCGGTGCATCACTCAGATTGACGAAGAAAACAGTAAATGAAGCTTTTTCTTCATATTTAAGGTTTCAACAAAGATGCTTGTTTCATTTGCTCTTTGGAGAACTATCTCGTTGGTGACTTCATCAGTTCAAGGTCGACGCTAGCGACTCATCTCAAATGCCCTGAATTTCAGTACTTCCGCTTTTCGCAGGTTCCATGTTTCTCATCCATAGCTTAAAATATTCCATATATAGCTTTTCACAAAGTGCTTTCGTACCTCCACGTTGATGGTCATGTTTTAGTAGACGCTTCTTTTTTAGAAAACTTCTTTCCCTTATAATACAATTCAGACATTTACATCTTTTGTACTTTTCCATCATCTCTCTTACTAGATATTTGAATTTCATTACTTCAAGGCTGTCCAACCAATTTTAGAGTTGGGCCATAATTTCTATTCTAAGTTAGCCTGCGCGCCACCTAACATTTGCATATAGTTACAGTAGATATTTAAATACAACAAAGATACAAGTATCACAGTTTAATTACAATGTAAAAGTAAAAATCACCAATGAGACCTTTGCAGAGGTTCTTTTTAATTATAATCAAACAGTAAAAAACAACAATGAGACCTTTGCAGAAGTTTTTGAACTAGCATATTCTAGACCGCTGCTGTTGGCGGGCAAATTCAAAATTATCCTTCTCTTCTTTTAATTATTCTTATATTGCACCTCTCTTTTAGTAATTCGTTCATGTGATTTAGTGCCTTTTCCACATATCTTTCATTCTCAGTTATCAGAGCTACATCACCGTGTGGTACTGTACAATTTGTCATCACTCGTAGTTGGTATCTAAGAATTTCCTAATGTCTTTTTCAGTATAGGTGTTAAATAATAATGGTGATAGTCCGCTTCCTTGTATTTCAGCAATTCCAAATTTTGCTTCTATTGTGTCCTTGTCAGTTAACATCTTTAAGTTGTTGCAAAAGTAGAAGAATATTTTTTTGTATCTGGGGTCTATTTCCAGCTTTCTTAGAATTGTAAACAGTATATTCCAATTTACATTATCAAAAGCTTTCTCTATAATAATTAACGCAATTACCATTAGTCTTTCTATTTCTACGGCTTTTTCGATAGACGTAGCATGACTTCATGTGTGCCATGTACCTCTCTGAAAATGATCTTCTACTTTCCTCTCTATTCGGTGGTAGATAATTTGAGTTATGATTTTAGAGGAATGGGACAGGAGGCTCAGCCTTCTATGAATTTCTCATATCTGGTGTCTATACTTTTTTTGGGGGGGGGGGGGGGTCGGAATAAGGACAGCTTACTAAAGGTCTTTTGGAATTCCTCCTGTTATTTAAATTTCATTTTTTTCAGATTGTATAGATTGCCCCTGGATTTGTCTCTTAGATTTCCGCAGGGATTCCATCTGGTCGTTAAACCTTTCTGTGTTTTAACTCCCTCAGGTGCTACAAATTGAAAAAAAAATCTGATTTGTGAAAAAAAACATGACAAAAACCTAGCACCCTTGTTTTTTTTCTAAATTTGGTTTTTTTTTTCAGAAAACAATATATTTGATAAATTATAGTTTTATTTACGGAACTTACATTTTACATGTGTGTTTTAAATCTTACTAAATCATATAATGATTTACATAATGATTCATAAATGTATCTATATAGGTAACATAATTTTATTCATCCTCTATGTCAGTACCACATTCACCAGTAATGTCAGTACCACCAACACTAGTTCGGTCGGAGTCGGAATTTTCTGTTTCTTCTTCTGTCTCCTCTAGATCCATAACTTCAGAAGTAGTTACATTTTTTTTTTTTTTTTTTTTTTTTGACTGGTTGTATTGTACGCAAATGCTTTTGAGATAGCAATTTTAAATTGTGAGCAAAGTACACACTGTACATAAAGACTGCGCCGATAGTTCTGTATTACGGTCTTTTAAGTTTGAATTTAAATCTATTATCACACAAAATAGGAGCTGCATTTCTTTTCAATCGTTGGTTTATGCCAACGGTTGCAAGGAAATGATTCATAATTACTGTTTAATGACTCAGTATCACTATACGCTGCGAGTTTAACAAGTATATGAATATAAGGAAATCACAATAAGTAATAAAAAGAGGCAAAAAACCGTTGATAAATTTAAAATTCCTAATTTTTTGAAAAGATCCGTTGGTCTACAGATAAATTTGTAGGGCTGGCAGCACTAATTCATATAGCGAGTATCAATCCAAACAATGGGGAACAGGGATTCCTTCTCACCCAACCTAGCCTCTTCGGGAAGTCCCCGTTCGTAAAAACTTCAGTCAATGTTGCCAATATTTTCGTAATTTTCTTTTCAACTGAACCAGAAAAAAAAAGTAGATTTAAAAATTAAGATAAGTACTTAGAATAAACTATAAAACAGTCATAATAAACGATAAATGCCTTAAAAATTTGAAATTTAGTAGTTATGAAAAAAAACAAGTCCCAGAAAAAAAACGTGTTTTTTTTCATGTTTTTTTTTCGTAATTTTCTTTTCAACTGAACCAGAAAAATACAGTAGATTTAAAAATTAAGATAAGTACTTAGTATAAACTATAAAACAGTCATAATAAACGATAAATGACTTAAAAATTTTAAATTTAGTAGTTATGAAAAAAAACATGTCCCAGAAAACAACGTGTTTTTTTCAGATGTTTTTTCATCATGTTGTTTTTTTCAAGTCAGAAAAAAACGTTTTTTTTACAACACTAGGTCTTACCCAAAAAAATCTTAATACTGGTGGTTCAATCTAATTACCTTTAACTTGATCCTCACTTTCAAGGAATTGTGTGGCTAGAATTGCTTCGTAGACTACTTCAGTGAGGTCCTTCCACTAATTCAGCCACTACTGTGACTGGACCTACGCAGGCCCGCCGCTAGCTGTTTGAGCGCCCGCGTGCAATACCGATTATGCCGCCCCCTGTCTAACTACAGCCAGTTGTGGATCTCGAAAATTTCCGAACCCGGTCAAAAAACTGTGAGATTGCCGCGCCTTTGAGCATTTTTTGCCGCCCCCATTGTTGCCATCCCGAGTGTCGCCACCCGGCCGCCCGAAGCAGCTGTTGAGCTAAAAACAAAAAAAGGTCGCCCGCTACTGCCCGGCGACTGTCGATCACTCGTTTTGCCGCCCCCCTCGATGTGCCGCCCGCGTGCGGTGCACGCCTTGCACGCCCGCTTACGGCGGCCCTGGACCTACGTATCAGGTACTAAAGAATTTCCATTAGTGTTACTATTTTAAAGCCACTCTACCAATACTGCTGATCCACAGAGCAGTAAGTTGGGTAGAATAGTATTAATAATTAAAGCAGATGAACTAAGAGGACTTCCATTAATCACGTGAGTTCAAAATAGGGGGGAGAGGTGTTCGGCAAAATCGCACTAAATCTCAATTAAAGGGTGGGGGGATGAATAAAAATATCACGTCAACTATTTATATAATTTTCTCCCCTCTTATTTCACAGAAAGTAATGTAGTAAGTAGAAGAAATCAGTGTTACCGCTTAGGTATTTAGTGGCATGAAGTAAAATACATGAACATATCAAATAAATTTAATTATTAAAAAATTAAAGCCATAAGATAAATCTTATGTAGGAGGAGGGGATCCCAACACATCTTACCAAATCTCACCAACGGGTAAAAGGGGAGGAGGGGCAAATATAAGAAAAAATATCTCACGTAATTAATGGAGTAAAAAGTGTCTAAGTGTTACAGAATACGGGCTGCAGAATCGAAGAATACTAATGTTAAAAAACTCAGGAAGAGTACCTTGTGCAGTAGTCCCTAATGGTTAATTATGATACAATATGTTCTTTGGACACCCGTGGAGATATTACACTCATCCACCTCACGTACCGTCACCGCTTAAGTTTTTGTATGACGCCACCGCAAGTCGCGTTACATAAAATGGATGAACTTCTGGTGATGTGATATAATATGCAGTCACCTTACCTGACATTCGGGAGAACGGGGGCCAACCCCGTTCGGCCATCCAGATTGGGGTTTTCCGTGGTTTTCCTCTGTGACTCAAGGCGAATGCTGGGATGGTTCCCTACAAGGCCACGGCCGACTTCCATCCCCCCTCCCGCCCCTGTAAGTTAGTCGGCTGAAAAGGATCCTCGAGACCCTCCAACAGCCCGCCTCCCAGGCTTCACCTGGGAGCAGGACCGGCTTAAGGAATTTCGGGGCCCCCTGCGAATTTTGATTTCAGGGCCCCCTACTTCTAGATGTACTTTTGCCTACACTTCTGATAATTTTCATGACTTTGTAATCACACACACACACACACATAATCTGTTTGTAGAGCTCAAACAACGATTAAAGAGGCGGAATGAATTTTTTCTAAATCTGTGTACAAAAGGGCCAGCAGTTTATTGACTGTTAGCTTAACGGGACCAACTTCGCCGAGTCTTTGGTGTTTTATCAATGCATCTCATATGGATCTCCCAACGACTGTCACTTTTATTTCTGGCTAAGCCCTGATGCCAATTGTGTCAAATGAAATTGCTTTTATATTCAATTTTATAGCTATTATATTTATAAAGTGAAACAGGTTCAGATCAATACACGCCTTTAAATATGTAGACCTATTGTAATTACAACAGATACGACTTTCTCAAAACTGAATCCGATGAAGGACTTCTCCTGGTAAACGTCTATTGTGAACGCAGCTTGTTAACATTATGAATTTGTAGATCATTATTTTAGCAGGAAGATTGTTCGTTAAGTAAGGACAAATTTTGAAGGGGATCGTGACGGAGCCCCCTCAAGCTTGGGGCCCCCAGCAACTGCGGTACTTGCGGTAGCCTTAAACCGGCCCTGCCTGGGAGGAATGAGATTGTTGTATATAAAATGATGGAACTTTCTGCCAGGTGACAAAACATCAAGTCACATGACGTGTAATGGCGGTGTCGATGGTCTTGTTATATACAAGTCCGGCCACGTGACAAAATGGCTGAACTTCCGATAACATGACATAAAATGGCGACCTCTTTAATTCTATACCAGGATAATAGATTGTGGGTGCATAAGTTCTGACACGCTCCGCAGGCATACTCTGACACCACCAGAAAGAAATGTCGCTCCTCCTGGGCAAATACTGGATAGGGAGCGGCCATAAACTACGTGGCTCTGTCTTTGGGAAGGGAGGGATTTCGTAGAAAGTTATGCTAGGCTAAGTTGGGGGAATGGGGGGTTCAGAGCCAAGCCATGTAACTTTTCATTCATATTATTTGTCACAGTTAAAATAAGGTACACAACTATATTTCTGTCATTTAATTATCTCCGTATGAAATTTAGATATCCTATATCAGGTGATGGCAAACCAACGGCACGCGTGCCAATGATGGCACGCGACCAAATAATTTGGGCACGGCGTTAGTTAAGTAGGTACCTAATAGATAAAGTAATTAATTTTCTTGTCTACAAATTTAAGAACATAGTACAAAGTTCACAGTGA